>JASXTE010000006.1:8627500-8962500 GCA_030280995.1 Hemileia vastatrix | reverse complement strand
GTGGATACACCTTAAAATAATTTTTAAATGAATTGAGATCAAAAACAAATTGAGAAAAATAATATCAATGAAGCAACAATGAAAAAATAGAAATCAAAGAAAATAATAATAAAATAAAAATAAGATAGAATTAAAAAAAGAAAAAAGAATTGCCCAGCCAATTGATGAGCCTTTCCCTACCAATGCTTTCCCACATCCAGGTGACCCTAATATGGTGACACCATATAAAATAATTATGTGATTTTTCCCTCTTTATATCCTAATAACCCCCATAAAAAATTAAAAGAAAAAAAAGAAAAAATTTTAAAACTTCTATCTAACAAAACAAACACAGAAAGAAAAAAAAGAAAAAAATCTGGCTCCATAGAAAGTCCAGTTCAAAGGAATGATCACTAGGTGGGCTCCCTCCAATAAGTTAAAATGATAGGAGACCACCAGTGATCCAGGACCAAACCAAAAATACCAAAGAAGCCAGTCCCAAGCCAGTAAGCCAGTTCAAAGTCATAGTGGACTTGAAACCTGAATAACAAAAACCAGAAATAGAATTCAACTAGGACAAACAAAAACTTGAACAGACATCATGGGGTAACTGTTTGACAGAGAAGCCAGCTCATCAGTTACTTCCACACTTGCCAAAATAAAATCTAGATGCCCCCCTGGGTACCTTCTAACAAAAACACAAAATTTAACACAATAAACCATAACCAATAAGAGTGAAGAGTCTGGCACTTGAGGACCATTATAATTTCTAGTTTAAAGTCATAGAGGACTAAAACCTGTGAAGAGAGACCAATTGTCAGCCAGGCTATCTCAGGAGTCCAGTAATTTATATAATAAATTACTGTAAAGGAATAACTTTATGTAAATACAAAAAATTATTTAAAATAAAATTATAAATGTTTTGTGAATGAAATAAAATATCATACTTAATTTTATTATTAAATAAATTGTATTACATAAACAAATATAATATTCTATAATATCATGGTGTGATTTATATGTATAAATAAATTATTTAAAATTATATTATAAGTGTAAATTTAACTTACACAGTAATTACAATTTTAATAATAACATTTATATAAAACTAAATACAACCTATCATATAATAATATCCATCAATATTTGGCGCTTCTGTGACCCTTAATTTTGTTACCAATATTACTACATTAATTTAATATGATTAAATTCAAATTCTCATGTTAAAAAGTTCCTGTATTAACTTAATTAGTTGTTCAATTAATTTAATAGTTAATTTACTTGAAATAGTTAAATTACTATTGCTTATACTTAGTTAAGATTATTTAAAAGCGTAAAAATAGTTCCTTTTATTTTAATTATACTTTTTTAGCTATTGGTATTCCTTCTATAGATTTCTTTCTCATAGTTCCCATATCTTTTATACTCACGTAGTTAATTGTTATATTAATTCTATTCTTTTTTACAGATTACTAATGGGAAAAATACTTTTTTATTCACGGATTTATTTTTTATGTTTTTAATTAGATTCTTTTAAATTAATTATTTCACAATATTTTACCTTTTTGTATATACTATTGGAATGCTCGAGAATGTCCTCTTGCCTACAAAAGGGCTTTAGAAGTCCATCTGGTAGCTCATCACTTACTTACTATACACTCAATCAACATATTTTAAATATATTTCTTTATTTACTATTTTTATTAGTTCATTACATCTAATTTAAATACTATTTAAATTATTATAGGTTGCCTTAAGATTTATAATACTATTATTAAACTGAAGCACTTTTGAACATTTATTATCATTTATAATATTTGCAATTTAATAAAATACTAACAACTTTTGTCACATCTCAACTATATTGTCGTCTTATTCTCTTAAATTATATCTATTTTATTTTATTTCATATTACTACCTTATTACTTCCATTTCTATCCTCTATTATTCCTATTCGTATCTTCAATCTTCTAGACATCCCGGCTGATACCAATACTAGGGTTCAACCAAATTAAGAGAAGGGGCTTGAAACAGACAATCTGGGGTGACTGATGATAGAGCAGCCAGACCATCAGTTACCCCCAAACTTTCCAAAATAAAATCTAGAAGCCCCACCCACGGGTAACTTCTAAAAAAATAAAGTTGATAACAAAACAGATGCACAGCATCACCAAAATCCAAAACTAAAGAATGGTCCATAGTTTATCCTCATTGTGGAGTCAATCTTCTTCACTTCTAGTGCCTCTCGGGTAAAATATCTTCACCTTATCATCAGCCACCCTCTTCTTTAAGACTGCACCATCTAACTCCTCTAAAAAATAAGAACCTCCAGACACCTGAGACCTGACTCTGTAAGGTCCATTCCATCTGTCAGCAAACATTTTTCCCCACTGACTCTCTTAACTTCTATTATACACCAAAACCAAACAACCAGGTTTCAAGGGATTCCTGAGTCTATGAGCCAACTTCTTGTCCCTGCACCTGGCTGATTGATTTCTTATCTTCATCATTAAAAAGTATGCATTCTCTTGACATTCCTCTCTACACTCCAACTGTTGCATCCTGGCACAGAGAAAATCTTCTGTTGAGAACACATCATCCCAATTAAATCCAAGATAAGAGACAGCTTCCAAATCCACTGGTTGAACAGCTTTCTACCCAAAATATAATTCATAAGGGGAATATCCAGTTGTCCTTTTCACAGTGACCTTATCAGCAAATAACACTAATGGTATATGATGCCTTCAATATTCAGCACTATCTCCACACATTTTCACCAAAGCATTTTTGATAACTTTATGGCCTCTTTCAACCATGCCTTCAGCTTCAGGATAATAAGGTTTAGCCACTCTAACTTTAGAGCCAATATTTTCTACAGCTTCTTAAAATTCAGCTCAAAACTCTGGCCCACAATCAATTGTCACCAACTTCATCAACTCATTCCTAAACACCCATTCCTTCTTCAAAAATTCTGCCACATTTTTGGTGGTCAAATTAACCAGAGGCACTTCCTCAACCCAACCAGACAAATCATCACTGGAAACAATCAAGTATTTATAACTGCCCTCTTTAATATGAACAGCATCCAAACTGACTCTTCCAAACACAGTTGATTCACCAGTAGCACAGCCAACCTCTTTAGGTTTTAAGTGACTTCTTCTTTGACATTCTTCACATGATTGAACCCAACCCTGCATAGCCCACTTCATACCTAGCCACCAAAATCTATCTGCTACTCTTCTATAAGTCTCCCCAAAGCCACTAAGACCAAGGTCTTCATGCAAAGACTTCAATATTAACTCTTGACCCTTCTCTGAGTCTTCACTACTTGAGGATTTGGATGCCTCCTCCTCATCAACCTCCTTCCTGACACATAAAAAACAGGACTCTTCTTCATGATTGCCACCCAAGTATCATCATCACAAATATTTGGCCTCTCCAAGATTAACAGATATTCAACCATAATAAAATAAAAATCATTCTGACCCCAGGTCTCATCTTCAAAAACATACAAAACAACATCCAAGGGTACAACCCTTTCATCAAAATCTCCCATGTACACATGAGAAACACGACCAGCCTATCCAGGACACCAATACCTAAACTTTGGTACATCCTTTCCCTTCCACTGAATCTAAAGAGAACTCAGTTCTCTGACAAAAACACCATTATTTAATTTTGAGCCATCCCAAACAACAGCCCCATCTTCATCAAAAAAAACATCTTGATCACCAGAATCAAGATCAGAACCAGCAGTTTAACCTCTTGGTGGAGGAGAGAACAATCTTCCAGTTTAGCCTCATGGGGGAGGAGTAAATTATCATCCAGTTTAGCCTCATGGGGGAAGAGAGAAGAATCTTCAGCACCCTTTGTGCTGGCCCTAACTACTGGAACATCTTCATCAAATTCTTCAGAGTCTGAATCTTCATCCCTGGGTGATCTCCTTGATAATCCATCTAGCATCGTTAAAGTTTTCCAGTTTTGTGTACCAGGTCAAAAGAAAAATTCTGAATAAATGCCACTCACCTAGTCATTGGAGCATTTGGAAGACTAGGTGTATTGATCATTTTAAACAGAGATTTTGCATCCACCCAAAGTTCAAAATGCTGCCCCCAAAAACAGTTTGCAGCTTCTTCAAAATTTTTGAAACACCACACAATTCCAAATTGGGTTGAGAATATCTAGATACAGCTTCATTAAACACCACGGACTCATACCTTACCGGCCTGACCCTCCCATTTTTATCTTCCTGAGACAATAAAGCACCAGCCACAATATAACTTGAGTCCACTTCCAGATAAATTTTTCCATATTCCCTTCCAAAATCCAACTTGTGAAGAAAAATATCTTCACCTACCACCTTCTTCAACTTCTGAAAAGCCTCTTCACACTCTTCAGTTCATTCTCACTCCGCATCTTTCCTGGTCAACCTTCTAAAAGTTGAAGCTAACAAAGAAAAATCCTTAATAAAAATCCTGACGTAAACACAAACTCCCAAAAATCCCCTAACTTCAGTAGTATTTTCAGGCCTTGGCCATGACTGAATTTTATTAAATTTCTTCTTTGCCATAATCCTTCCCTCCTTACATACAACATGACCCAGAATTTCCAGAGAAGGAACACAACAACAAAACTTTGACCCAGAAATGGTAAAACCAGCCTCTTCAATCCTAAACAATACTCTCTCTAGAGTAATTGCATATTTGCAATCAAATCTCCATATACCTGGGTTCTCCTTCAGCATGGAATTTCCATAATCAGTGTAGGGTCCTTTGATTCCACCATCATCAATAAAAGTACCAGCATGAGTAGGAACCTCACTCTTTTAAATCTAAGCCGTTTGTTCTTGATATACCACAACTGAGTTAGTTGCTCCTTGAGGCATAGTGATCTGAAATCTTCCCAGAGGAGTCTCAAATGTTGTAAGTGGACGTAAATTAGTGTGAAGTTCCCTTTCATCATAACCACCCAAAATATAACCTAAACCATAACACACCCTTCCAGAAAAAGCTTCCACAAAGTCCTCTGCACTTGGCGGAATTCCTGCATCCTTGATAGTGACTCTATTCAAGGCCCTAAGATCATGTGCCAACCTCAGCTTCCCATTATGCTTCTTTTCACAGAACAGATGTTGATTGTCCCTATAAACCAGTCCTGACTCTCTCCCTAACAATCTCTACAAAATCATCACTAACAGCAGCAGGAATTGGAATAGGTTTGATTTTTCAAGGTTTGTGACAGACCACAGGAATCAAGTAAGGTTCCCCATAAGAGGGTTTCAACACACCCCTTTCCTCTTCAAAAAATGTCACCGCTTTCTCCCTCAGCATTATAACATGCAACAAAAACTTCCATTCCTCATCAGACAATCACCCAGCAGGACCAGAATTAATAACTTTCAACCTTTCCAGAGTCACCCTAGCAGTTTCCACAAAAAAATGCAGATTCTTCACCAGAGGAGTACAGTACGGATCTCTTGAAAAAGGAGTTCTCTTCAAAGGATGATTCAAACCTATAGGCATAGGCTGATTGACAGGCCTAATCTTCTGCACAACCTTCTTATACTTTGAAGCTCCAACTTCAACTTGAGGGATCTTAAGGACGTCTTCATCACCAGACCTGGAAAAAAAACCAAGTGTTTCCCCATTACTCACATGTGTGGCAAAGGTAATGTTTTTGAAAGGTGTAGAAGAAACCTTAGTGGTAAACAATTGGGAGTACTTACTTTTAGACCCCAATTTCACCACTAAAAAACTTTTCTGCAATTCCACATCTTCATCCCTTCTTCCATCTTCAAAATCTTCAAATCTTGGTTCATCTTCTGAATCACATCTTCTAAAATTTTGCAGTTTATCCTCATTCTGAATGCCCAAAAATTGTTCTTGATGATATTCGTTCTTCAAAAATTTGTGAAGCTTAACCTCATTCTGGAGGCTCAAAAATTGATCTTTCTGATCTTCACAAAAATAATTCTTTTCTTCTTTTTTTATTATCTTCAGATTTTTTTCTAGCTTTTCTACAGTTATCTTGAATTTTTTTCTTTTCTTGAGTTTTCTTCCATCCTACAAAAATAACCAGGGGTTTCCCCAATGCTCACAGACATGGCCAAGGTAATGTTTTTGAAAGGCGTAGAAGAAACCCTAGAGGTGCACAATTGGGAGGACCTACTTTCAGACACCAATCTCTCCATTCCACAGCTTCTCTGCATATCTATCAATAAGGATATATAACCAATCTTATTTTTTGAACTTGAATTAAAAATAATTGAAAATCTTGAGAGAGAACAGATAGTTGACAAAAAACATGAAGAATAATTGCAGAGAAGAGAAACATTAAAAAGAGAAAGTTAAAAATCAAGTTGGTATATCTCCAAGGGAGGTGACCTACTACAGCCTGGGATTTCCTCATCTTGGGGAGAGGTTGTAGCACTAGGATAATCAGTGCTCATCACTCTAAAAATGACAGACTCTCACTAGAGCCTGAGCCACACTCCAAAAAAACAGAGGCGGCACCCACTTCCCTCCCTTTCCTACAGCAATCCATTCACTGGCGTATTGAAGACAAGCAGGGACTGGTCTCCCAACAATCATCTACAGGAGATGACAGCCTCATGTGAAGTCTTCTTTCATCTTCAGCAGTCAACTCCAAACTGATTCACAAATCAAAATGATAACCAATTCTTGCCTGGAAATCCATCAAGAATGGTCATCCCAAAACAGCTTTTACATTACCTTTGGCAATGTAAAAATGAACCTTCCCTGAGTCTCCACCAACATCAAGCTTCAAAAATTCAGCTTTTCCAATAATCTCAGTGACATGACCACCAATCCCTCTTAAATTTCAACCGATTCCTATCTTGATGGGGAGGCCCAGATGAGTAGCCTCAAACAAAGAAATCAGGTTAATCTGAGAACCTGAATCAATCAATGCACTAGCTGCCCTGCCATTGAGAGTGAAATTGAAATAACTCAGAGGTGCAGAAAAATGAGTCTCCAACCCCTCACCAAACTTCTCAGCAGAATCACAAATGTATTCCACCTCCCCAGAAGAAACCCTTCTCCTGGTCAACAAATTTTTTTTCCTATCAGCCAACCTAGGACTGATAGCATACAATTCCCAATAAGAAAGGAAAACTTGACCCTAATTCATCCTTTCCAGAACAGAGTACATAACATTAGATTGGCCAGAAACTACTGGCCTCTCCAAGTAAGCCCTTGGTTTCACTACCTTGGTCCTAGAAATCTCCTGAGGACCAGAACCGCCAACAGATTTTCTATCAACAGGAATCAAGCCAGATCCCTCACCAGAACCTCTAACTTCAGAAGGCTTTGACAATGAAGCCAAAGGGACATCCTCCTCAGAGTCAAAATCAGCATCCATAGGCATTGGCTCACCATTCATGTCCAATGCACCAAAACTAGGGGGGCTCATATCAAGAATCCCCTTTTGCATATTGTACAGCTCCTCTTTGATGTACATCTTCCTAGTTGCACTCAGCTTAGGATCCACCTTTGAAGCCTTAGGCTTTGGTTGAGCCAGAGAACTGCTCTTAGGACTTCTCACCTTTCCTGCTTCTACATCATAAACACAAGCCAAGCATTCACCACTTGACTGTCCACCACAAGAATAAAACTCCAATCCACCAAAGGAAGTAGAAAAAGAGACCTTATTAACCTCCTTCCCTTTTCCATTGACATCATCATCTGCCTTAGCAGAAGACTTCCCTGATCAGGAATCTCCTCAAATCTTGGCCACCTCTAATCAAGACCACTCCTTCTCCTGAACAAATCAACAAGTGCCTGCCCCTCACTGGGCTAAAAAAATGAACCATCAGGGAACTTGAACAACCTGCCATCAAACTCCACCTTTCCCTCCGACACATCTCTGTTCAGAGCCCAACTATCATTTGACTTGTGCCCCCTCCTGCTGAAATAAGAGCAGACACAAGGATCACTCCTACCAGCCCTCCTATCATAATCTCTAGGCTGAGAGAGAGACTTATTGGCCTTCTCAGCCTCCTGAACAAAAATATGTAGCTGTTTTGTCAGATAAGCCAACTGCTCCACCACTGGGTCTGTCAGTGTATCAAGTATATAAGTATGATTTAACAGTATTTATTAATAGTCCTACTACATATTTATAAATGATTTAGTGATTAAAACTCAGGGGAAGACTAATAAAATAGTTATATTCAAAATAAAACTCACAATACTTGGATTTAAATGCGTGCTAGTGGTGGAAAATAGATAAATAGAATATAGTTATAGCTTATATAAAGATAATATAAATTTATAAAGGATTTATAATATATTTCTGAATGATAATAATTGTGTGTAAATGTTTAATTGAATTGTAGTAAGTAAGTAATGTCTAATAACTGCCAAAATCCTCCCTTACTTATACCAAAATCCACTGGAGTGCACAGACCTTCAATCCAGATGATGTCACTGCTATCCCCAGCAATTAAAGCACTGTGAGGGCCCGTCACCTCCCCATGGCGCCCACTTCAAGAAGATTCAACACCCAGACCTCCAGTAAGAACCCTCCATCACAATTAATGATAACACAGACCCATTCCATAAATAAAAAATCCAGATAAAAGCGGATACCATAAAGAAACAGGCAAAATAACTTATCCATTGAGGATATAATAAAACCCAAAGTATATAAAAGAAACAAATGAAATTTCCAAGCCCTTAATAACATCTTCAAGCATCTATATTAACCCAGCAAGGACCTCACAGCCCATAAATCTCTGAATATCCATCCAAGGAAGCAGATTAAGTTGTCCAAACTGAATGTATGTTCCTGAAATAGATTTATATGCTTCTGTAGGCGTTGTGAGTCCACTGAATACATCCATATGACCTAAAATAAGCATAAAAAAAGTTTATAGGCTATTAAGAGGCTAAAAACCACTTATAGAACTAAATATACATAATATACTGCATATTTCACTGAATATGAGATTTATGTATACATATAAGCTAATGTATGTCAATAATTACTTAATATCACTTAAGATAAGTATATAATGACTCCATTAACACCTTAATAAGTATTATTAAGATATGGATAAGCTATTTAAACTACTATAAGTTATATAATAGTGTAATGATTATATATATATGTAATATAAACATATATATTATTGTTTTAACCTTATTTTTAAGATATAAGCATAATGTACTTAAGGTTAACTTATTTTAAGTATAATAAATAATCACTCTTTGGGATATCTAGGCTGACAGGGTCCTTCTCCTGTTTGGGAATATTCACCATATTCTTCTATTCCTTCTTCACTCTATTATCCTCTTCAGCCAAAGCCTCACTGACTTTGCTGACATATTTGGCACACCCCTCCTGATAAGTGTCCACAGCCAATATATTTAAATGGGCCTCCACAGCCTCCTTCACCTTGTCCAAGGAAGGAAACTTCTGATCCCCATTGGAAAGAGTCTTCATTAAGGCCTTCTTTGGCAGCTCCTTCAACACATCTATCCTGACATCTCTAGCCAAGGCAGACCAAAAAACATCCTTGGAAGCATTTTCATGTGCCATCTCCTCCACTTCCACCAAATATTCCACCACTAGATCAAACTGTTGCAGAAACATCCTGTAACTGTGCAAGTTACCAACACCACCATAAGACTACCATTAACTGACAACCTTATTCAGATCCATCATAGTGAACCTGATACCCCATCTATTCATCATCTCCATACACAATAACTTCCAGTCTCTCTTCTTGTAGCCAGACATGGCCACAACCTCCTTCTCCACTGCCCTATCACCAATGAAGAAAATAAACTTCTTCACCATGTTCAGGTAAGAAGCACCATCCACACCAGCAGCAGTTTTATGCTTCTCCAGAAACCACTTCACATCTTCACCATTAAACTTGGTACCATCCCAAGTTTTAATCCTAACTTACTCCCTAACCATCAAAGAAGGAGCACCTTCCCCCCACTGACAGTCACCACAGGAATAGATGACCCAGAGCCCATTCAAAGACAACAGAGATTCCAAAGAGCTAGCAGGTTCAAACCCCCACTTTGGGAACCAGAAATGTAGACAATCCTATAGTACTAACTATAGGCCTTGAACAAGGGAGTTGGAGAGAACCCAGAGAGAAAATCCCCTGTCACTTAATAAACAAAGTAAAGTGAGATTTACCTGCTACAGTAAATTAGTTCCTGCTTTCTAAAGACCCTTTTCCAACACACTTGACTTCCTGATCAGCCAGGAAATTAGTCTCCAAACAGACTAAAAAACCAAAGAACTGACATGTAGACCAATGTCCACACCAGAGAAAGCAATGATACTTGATGTAGGTTGCAAATCCACACCAGAGACAGCAATAATACTTGATATAGCTTGCAAGACTATACCAGGGAACCAGTAGCCGGGTTAAGTTAAATGAAGAGCTTGCCTTGCAACAAACACAGCCAATTGTGGCCAAAAAACAGTGAAAACTGAGTGAGGAACAATGATATCACCTCCAAATGGTTGTATGATAATTAAAGTTGCCCCAAACCGCCTTATTCACTATGTACACACAGACAATTCTCTAAAAGCCCATGCACACCAACAAATTTGGCGTTCTTGAGTGCCAAATTGAATGAAACCCCTCTAGAAACGCTTCCTAGCCTTCTAGCACCAAAGCAGGCGGTGCTCCCGACGGCGGGAGGCCTGCCTGAGGCGGCCGGACCACCCTGAGACCAGAAAACCACTAAAAACCTTCAAAAATACCTATAATACTTAGAAAAATCTACTACAACTACTAAAACCTTTAAAACTCATAATTAGGCTTTAACAACATCAAGACATAAAATGTAGAGAAAAATAAGCTCATTCTAATAGTACTAAGCACTTAACCCTAAGATTTAAGGCTAGCCTGTAAAACATGAAAAACAAAATTAAACAGCAATCTTTCTAAATGGAAAATGAGAAATGATCCCTTTAATACTTAAAAACTGAAAAATGTGAATAAGACATAAAATATATAGAAAAACCGGGGCTATCCAATATTAGTACCCACATCCCCGCAGTCCCAATATTTGCTGAGTAAATCCAGAAAAACACCCAATTATTAAACAATGTCATTTATGACATAGCAAAACAATGCCAAATAGACCAACAAAGGGCTCCGCCAATGTTGGAAGAACAAAACACCAAATAGACCAACAAATGCCTCTTCCAATATAGTGATTTCCTGATCACTATAGTAAGTAAACCTTTGCACTGCTCATATATAATATTAAATATTTATTGCAATAACAGTGTTTTTGGCTTAATTGCTGAGCTACTGAGTGTAAGTGATCATTTTTTTTAATTAATTTTTCCTAGTTGACCATAATAGAGCTATACTATTAGTACTAGAGGATCATTAAAATTTTTCAAAATAAATTATTTAATTAATTTTTTTATTGGAATTTTTTTTTGATTTATTGGTTGACCATAATAGTACTCAGTGCTTAGTCCCAATATTACCAAAATATTTTTGGTATTAATCATTTATGGTTGACTTATTAAACCTGTTTGGTGGGTTCCATAATAATTATTGTTATTTCTTAATAAAATAATTTGTAATTACATATTTTTTGTATTACATTTTTTTGGTTAATTAATTGATTTTTTGAATAAATTTAAATTTTTTATTTTTAAAAAACAAACATTTGATTAAATTTTTTTTTGAGAATATATATTTGAATAATTAAATCCATTTGATTTTTTGTTCACAGTTTTATGTCCAGTAGTTTGGCAAACAGCATGGATAATCTTCATGTTGATGAAATTGAAGTGGATGTTGATAATGAATCTTTAGGTTCTTCAAAATTAACTTACAAGAATTCTTCAGCTGACAAAAAACCTTCATACTCTTCAGGAGATAGAAATTTCAGGAGGATTGGAAAACCCCCTCACCAAATTACTCTGAAAGAAGTAAAGCCTCAGATAAATCAGAAAAATCCTCTTAAGGTTATCAAAATAAAAAAGATCCCTCTGACACAACAAATAAACAATATTTCCAGCCATATAAAAGAACTGAAGGCAGAAAGCATGAAGTACAAGGTAAGGGTAGACACACTCTTGCAACAGATGCAGGAGCTCATAAATCACAAGCAGGTTTAGCCTCCTCCTTTCCCAGCCTCTCAGCCTCAGCCACATCATCAGCCCATCAGGCATCCAACTCTTTCACTCAAAATTAAAACACTATACATATGGAACAGTGGAAATGGGACTACCTGATGAAAAATTACCAGCAGAATGTTCTTCAGCCAGAAGCTCAACACCCTGGCCCATCCAGGACACAAACTTACCATCAACCTCCTCAGGCCCATCCTTATCAGAGAGGCAGAAGAAAGAAGGTACAGGGTAAATTTCCTCCTTTTCCATGGTAAGTAATTTTTTTGATAAACATGTTGGTATGTATAATAACAAATCTTCTCCCAAAGGTAAAAATGTGGATAATAGTGTAAGAACTTTTAAACCTATAAAGAGACAACCTCCTTTAATTAGTAGCCCTAATGATGTAATTAGCAAATTATCATTTGATGAACCTTTACATATAACTTCTACCTCTTTAATTCATCCTTCTCTTGAAATTAAAAATGATTCTGTTTCCCCTTCAGTCTATACCTTGCTTGAGAGAACTTCTGAGGATATATTGAAAGATACACTTGATTATAATGTTGTAAAAGACAAAAATTTTAGAGATGTATTAGTACATGAGAGTGATAGATTGAATAATTTTCACTAACATTGTAAAGTGAGCTCTTCTGGACAAGATACAGCTTATTTTAAAATCAAGGAAACTTTGAATATTGTTCTTAGCCAACAAAAACAAATAAAAAGTGATAATAGAGCTATATATAATAAAAATATTCATCTGCATAAACCTTTTAGTGAGTTAAAACCCCTTATAGAAGAGAATTATTCATTAAAAAGTAAAATTATGCCTCTACACAATGAGTTGAAAAAGCTGTAAAATGATTTCCAAGCTCTGAGTAACAAATAAACAGTTTTTGAGGACAGAAATGTTTTATCGCTTGAAAAGATAAATGACCAGATGTCTAAAATTCCAAGGATAAGAAATTAATGTCTGACCTAAAGGAAAAATTCTCAGCCTTAACTGTCAATCATTATGATGTGGATGAAAATTCTGCCCATAAGCTGCATTTAAATAAAGGAAAAGGGCCTGAACAAAGAAGCTCTTTTCTTCCCCATATTTCAGCCATTAAACAAACTGACAATGAGTCTGTGAAATCTTTTGCTACTAGCAAAAAAATTTTTAATGGTCATGAATCAGCTTTTTCTGTAAAAAATGAAATTTTTGAACACCTGGTTAAAACTCAAGAATTATTAATTTTAAATAACTCTAATCAAAAGATGGAACATCCCAGTATCCAAAAAAATTGGGCCAAACTGGATCAGTATCCCACTTTTGATGGGGACTCTTTATCTGTCTGGCAACAGTTTGTTCAGAGAACTGATAATCTGAAAAACTCTTATAAATTTTCAGATGAAGAAATTTTCTCTTAATTAATTTCTTTTTTTCCAATGTAGCTTTAATGTGGTATGAATCTGTCTTATTGGACAATCAACATTATACTTGGAAAAAGTGGAAAACATTAATTGAAAATCAATTTGGTGGTTCCAAGTTCAGACTTTCCCAGCAGAGATTACATGAGACTTCTAAATATGTGTCCTCCTCTCCTGAATAACTTATTGTTTTCCTTATGAAAATTACAAAAATTCTTAGAGCCATTGATCCTAAAATGGATTATGATATTTAGAGAGATAACATTCTCTGAGAGATTTAATTGTGGCAAGGACTGAGCTTGTAAGAGAGAATTCTTCATTTATTAATATCTGTAATAAAGTTCTACTAAACACAGATATGAACCAAGGAATTATCCTTTAAAATCTTATCATGAACAGCAAAAGCCTTCTTCCAAAAAACTTCCAGAAAAAGCTGGTAGACCTTTTGCCCCAGTTGCACCAAAGAAGTATGCAACTAACACTTGTTTAAATGTAAAAAAGCATGGCAAAAAGGACATATTTGTGACACAAAAATTCATCTTTTTGAACAGACTGAGAAATCTGAAAATACTCAAGCTGATCTTTATGATTCCTCAAGTGACTGTAATATCAATATCTCTTATGACCATGATTCTTCTCAAGAAGTTCTAGTTTTAGAAAAGGATATCCAAAATTTAGATAATTGGTCTGAAAATTGTGATATTGACTTATCTTCTGTAGAAAATGCTGAAATAATTAGAGATATTGCTGACAGTTCCATTTTAATATCACCTTTGAGAGCACCAGTTATCATAAATGGTAAAAATGTTGAGGTTATTCTTGACTCTGGTTCTGTAGGAAGTGTAGTGTCTGAGAAAGCACTGGTTTCTGTGTATAAAGATTATCAATGCAAATTATTACCTATAAAATCTGAAAAATGGAGAGGTTATGGTTCTGTTTTATGTCCCATTAACAAAAATAAGACCAATGTATTTTTTAAATATAATGGTGGTTTTGTCAGAGATATTTGTGAAATTTTTTTATGAAAAATGATAATTTAAGCAATTGGTTTATCAGGGGAAATGACATTTTAACCATGTTTTTCATTAGGTTGGATCCTAAAAACAATTGTTTTACCTTGGGTTTGAATGGGAAAATAAAATTTAAAATCTCTTTTTTTAAGAAGCATTCTGTACCCTTGTTGAAATCTTTTCACTCTTTGATCCAATGTAAAGGCAGAAAAACAGAGGAAATGGATGAATTATTGTCCAAGATTGAAACAGCCTCATTTGGTGATTAATTAACAGTTGATCAGAAAGATTCAATAGTAGCATTAATTACATCTTTCCAAATGGCTTTTGCTCATGGTTCCAATGTTTTAGGATTGGTTAAAGATGAAATTAAAATTTCCTTATCCTGAAATTTGAATGAAATACCTCCTAGCCTTAAGAAAAAACCTTATCTTGCTTCTCCCACAAAGAGAAAAGATATTAAAGTTAATATCTCAACCTTAATATGTATGAGTATTATTGAAAAAGTAGATTTTACACACAAATATTGTGTCATCTCATCAGTTTTTATTTCCTATGAGAAAGATAAAGCTAGACTTTGTGGAGATTTTAGAGCATTGAATACTTATTCTGTGGATGATATTTATAATTTACCCAGAATTAAATCTATACATTCTACCTTGCAAGGTGCGAATTTCATAATCTTTCTGGATGGTAGTAAATGTCAAGGTACTCTTTTGGTCTAGAAGATTTGGTACGGAGTTTTTCAAGGATTTTAAAGGTTTTAAATGGACTCTCAAAGATTTGTACGTATTTCTTAATCTAAGTGATTTATTACTCAAATAAAAGAGGTAGATTTTTAATATTGTTATAGTCTATTGATTAGAATTACGCTATTGTAAATACTAATGTGATAAAATATAAAATATAAGTTTTGTATTGTAATACGTGGTAATAAAAGTAAGGTGATAAAAAGAATGGAATGAAAAGCACAAAATCAGAGGCCTTTTATAGGCAAAATATGAGAAAATAAAATGTAAGGAATTTACACCCTCTACTGTGAGCGTGAGAGAAAAGAATGACAAGAAAAAGGAGTAAATAAATGACATAAGAAAGTAATAAATTAGTACGTCAACAAGGGCATCAAATTTATTAGCAATAAAGTTTGAATTCCTTGGACTGTCACAATTATTACACAATAGATAATCAATTATATTACTTTCATGGGATTACAGATCTCTCACTGAGGTAATATAATTGTTTTAAAGTTTTTATATTATAAATTTATTATTAATTTTATTCCCTTTGACATCTACTTTTGAGCACGGTGTTAGGGAGTAAAATTGTAAGGGACACTTTATTTATATTATTGATTTATACTACTTATTGTACTTAACTTAGTTAATTGTAAGTACTACTTAAGTAAATAAATAAATAATTATTATTAAGAAGAAAGGCGTGGCTTCAACTCAGTAAAATAATTAATTATTTTACCGGGTAAGTCTAGTAGCCTGGCTGACACTCCTTCACTCTAAAAAACAATTAAAAAAAATGCTATGATTTTTTCTTTTTATACTTTTTTAGTACATTAGGAAGATTAGATATCTCCTTCCCAGGTATCCAAGAATCATATTCAGATGATTTATTCTTGAATCTCAATAAGTATTCTGTACCTTTTTCAGCAGTGAATATTCTGTCATTTAAAATTTATTCAATTTCTGCTGTTTCAGTGATTTTATTTGGGGTTTTCTTTGGTCTTCCCCTCCTTTCGGAAATAAATCAATATTGAACGTGTAAGGTTTCAAAAGAGATATTGGAAAGACAGGATGTTTTCTGTCATATGGAGAATACAGAATAACCTCAACTGCATTATCTCCAATCATTATTCTGACAACAAATGGACCAACAAATGGATCTTTCAATTTGTTATTACCTTGTAAATTGAAGTGGACTGTAGAAATCAACACTTCATCACCCTTTTTAAAAGTGTATTCTTTATGGGATTTGTCCCATCTTTTCTTCTCATATTCAAATGATTTTACAATACATTCTTGAGCATGATTTCTACATAGTTGTTGCATTTGAAGAAAAGATTTTACACCAGGATGTATATCCAATTTAGGTATTTTGTTATTGAGAATTTGGGCAGGAGTATTTGGAACATATCCAAGCCAGAGCTCAAAAGGCTTTCTTTGAGTAACAGAATGAACAGTGCTATTATAAGCAAATTCTAACCCAGGAAGTAAGGTAACCAAATCATGAGTGAATCTGTCATTATCTTTATACTCAAGGCCAAAGGCACAATATCTTCTTATCATGTCCTCTAAAGTCTGAATCATTTTTTCAGCTAAACCATCAGTCTGAGGGTGATGGGCAGTAGAAAGTTTAAGATCGCAACCTCAAACATCCATCAGAGACATCCAAAATTCAGAAGTAAATTTAGGGTCTCTGTCAGAGATTATGGCTTTAGGAAAACCAGCAGTATTAAACATATGAGACCACCATAAGAAAGCTAATTCTTTAGTGGAAACATCCTTGTGGGTAGGGATAAATTTACACATTTTTGTGAATCTGTCCACAATAACCCAACAAGAGTTATAACTGTCTTTACCAGCAATAGGTAATTCTGTTACAAAATCCATGTTTATTACTTGCCATGGAGCATCAGGAGGTTCAATATGTTGCATTAATCCTGCTCTTTTACCAGTTAATCTTTTTGATTTTTGACAAGAATCACAAGACTCAACATATAATTTTGTGTCTTCAGACATATTAACCCACCAAGCAGTGTTCTTAATTCTGATCAATGTTTTTTCAAGATCAAAATGTCCAGCTAATATGTCATCATGACAAATTTTCAAGATGATTTCTTTCATAGAAGGAGGAATAACAATGACATTACTCAACTTTCTTCTATAATATAGATATCCTTCATCAATTGAAAATTTACCTTTTTCCAAAGCTTTTTGGTACTTTGGTGGATGGGTTTTAATTAATGCTTGTATTGAAGCATTCTTTGGATCATTTAATATGGTTCATAACTTTTTCAAGTCAGTGTCCTTATCATATGAATCCAGAATAAGCTGTAATAGCTCTTCCTCTATATCAACCACATATATCCCATGTATACGAATAATTTCATCTTCAGGATCATACGCAGGATTAGAGTCATTATTTGGTAAAGGTAACCTAGATAACATATCCACATTTGAGTGAACAATACCATCCCTATGAATAATTGTCATTCTCCCTCTGTATTCTTGAACAGCCAACTGCCATCTGAACATATGTCTGTTAGGTGTTTTCAAGTATAAAAGGGATTTAACTGCACTGCAGTCAGTGACAAGTTCAAATTTCTGGTCATCTAGGTAATAATGAAGCTTTTCTAGGGCCCACACTACAGATACACATTCCAGTTGAGTAGCACCATATTTCAATTCACTATTTCTCAAGGTTCTTGAAATATAACAAATTACTACTTCTGAAACTTTATCATTTATCACTTGTTTTTGATGAAGGGCAGCACCAAGACCAATGAAACTGGAATCAGTGTACAAAACAAATGGTTGATTAAAGTCAGGTAAAGCAAGAATTGGTGCTGACATCAAACAGTGTTTCATAGTGTCAAAGGCTCTTTGTCTTTCACTATTCCAGACAAAAGCAACATCCTTTCTAGTTAATTGGGTAAGGGGTAAAGCTATGACTTGGTAATTTTTAATATACTGTCTATAGTATCCACACATTCCCAAAAAACTCTGTAGCTCTCTAACTGTAGTAGGAGCCTTCACCTGTTGTATGGCTGCCACTTTGTTTTGGTCGACACATATCTTAAGCCTGAAACAACATGACCAAGAAATTTTAAAGAATGGAAACCAAATTTACATTTCTTCAAGGCAAGTGTCATATTTATTTCATCCATTTTCTGGAAAATTTTACACAGGTGGTTAAGATGGTCCTCAAATGTTTTTGTGAATACAATGATATCATCAATATAAACCATCAGCCATCCTTCAATTATTTCTTGATGAAATGTGTTATCCATGACATTTTGGAAAACTGAAGGGGCATTTTAGGGCCAAAAGGCATCCTAATATACTTATAAATACCCATATGAGTAGCAATCATCAGAAAGTTCTGAGAATTTTTCTCAAAAGGTACCTGGTGATATCCTTTGTTACCATCCAAACAGCTGATATATTTAGCTCCCTGTAAAGTAGCATGTATAGAGCTAATTCTAGGTAAAGGGTAGATATCATCAACAGTATAAGTGTTTAGTGCTCTATAATCACCACATAACCTGGATTTATCTTTCTCATAAGAAATTAGGACAGGTGAGATAACACAATATTTAGGTGTTTCAACTACCTTTTCAATAATATTCATTATCAAAAGGGTAGAGATATTGTCTTCAATATCTTTTCTCTTTGTGGGAGAAGCAGGATAAGGCTTCTTCTTTAAACTAGGTGGTATATCAGTTAATGGGCAAGACAATGAAAGTTTCATTTCCTCTTTAACTAATCCCAGTTCATGTGACCCATGAGCAAAGGCCATAGGAAAAGACTTTATCAAGTTAATGATGGAATATTTATACTCACCAGAAAGTTGTTCTCCAAAAGAAGCATTGTCAATTTCAGACATAAGGGCATGCATTTCTTTTGTATATCTTCCTTTATATTGAACCACAGAATTACATGTGTTAAATTCTGGTTTTAATACTTTTTTGAAGGAGGAAATTATAAATTTTCTCTTCCCATTTGTCCCCATTGTGAAAGATTGGTTTGAAGGATCCAATTTTATGCCATACTTGGTTAAAATATCATTCCCTTCAATAAACCAATTGCTCAAGTTATCATTTTTCATGACAACAAAATCACAAATAGCTCTTACAAAACCATGGTTATATTTAAAAAACACTGTGGCTTTGTATTTTCCAATGGGGGACAAAACAGAGCCATACCCTCTCTAATTTTCAGAAATGATAGGCATCAGTTTTAATTTATAGTCTTGATCTACTGAAGCAAGTTCTCTTTCAGATACTACACTTTCTCAAGCTCCAGAATCCAGAACAACTTCAATGCTGGTTCCATTGATCAAGACTGGTGCCTTGAGAGGGGCAATAACAATTTAGCTATCCTCAATGTTCTTTATGATCTCAGCATCTTCAACTGTAGATAAATCATTATTATCTATATCAATAGTATTTAAATAATGGATATCTTCTTCCAGCATCAAGATTTCTTGTTGAGATTCATATGAAATATTGCTGGCACACTAACTTGAAGTATCCTCCAGTGCTACTGTGTCATCAGCATGCTCCTCTGTTTGTTCTACAATATTTATCTTCTTGTCACAAACATGGCACTTCTTCCAAGGTTTTTTGCACTTGAAACAAGTGTTTGTTGAATACTTTTTAGGTACAACAGGGGCAGAAGGCTTCCCAACCTTTTCCAGAGGTTTCTGTTGAAAAGTTGAGGGTTGTTCCCAAGTGGTTCTAGGAATGAATCTTCTGGCATCATACTTGTTGTTTAGAAGAATCTCATTACAAGTATTGATGAAAGAAGAAGGTTCTCTGGTGAACTCAGTCCTAGCCACTATCAAGTCTCTCAAAGACATTGGTAATTTATAGAGGATCCTGTCCTTCCATAAGTCAAACTCCACTTTTAGGTCCATAGCTTTTAAGATTTTAACAAGTTTCATTAAGAACTCAATAGGTTTATAAGTAGAAGAACTATATTTAGCTTCCTCATACTGCCTTTGTTGAGCCATCCTAAACTTGGAGCCCCCAAATTGTACTTTAATTAATTTCTTCCAATCATCCCATGAGTAATCATTCCCATCTAATAGGACAGATTCATACCACATAAGGGCTACATTGGTATATAAAGAAATTAACTTAGACACAACTTCCTCATCTGGGAGTTTGTAAGAGTTTTTCAAGTTATCAATTCTGCAAATAACTTGTTTCCAATCAGAAGAAGAATCACCATCAAATGTTGGATATTGGTCAAGTTTTGGCCAATTCTTTTGATTTGAAGGAGTTTCCTTAGCACTAGCTTGTTTCTGAGTAAGAAGCAGCTGTAACTTCTCCAATTAGGCTGTAATCTCATTGTTCAATCCCTCTGTTGAAGATCCTGGTGCATCATCAATTTTTGATGGAACTTCAGTGGTATCAACAGGTATTTCTGGATTTAATTTTACTTTAGATGAACTAGCCACAGGTAATATTTCAGCATCCTGCACTATATTTTCCTTCACAGAAATGTCATTCAACAATGAGTTCAATTTTTCTTCAAGGGTTGTTAGTCTTGTTTTCACTCTTGGAAGACTAGATAAACTCTCATTGATAGTTGCAAAAGATAACTGAGTTTTATTTTGAAAAGATGAATAATGGTCATTCAATCTCTTCAGATTCATCTTATCTATCTCCACCTCCTGGCAACAGGCAGATACAGTATCTTTTAGTTTAGACAAATCATTTTTTATATTTTGCCATAAAGCAACTTTCTTTTCATGGGTTGCTTTGTAATGAGACAATTCATCAGAGACTCTCTGTGATTCACTTCTTAATGCTTGATAACCCTGATCAGTTAACAAGCTATTATATCTCTGGGTCAATTGCATATTGTTCATTATATGATTTTGTTTGGCAAGAAAATCTCTCAAGTACTCATCATTAATACTTGCTACATCTGGAGTGTTTCTCAATAAAGAAACTGAGTAACTTTCCAAACTCTCATAGAACTCAGGGTCAAGAGTTTCATCAATCACAGCCATATCAGGATTAGTCATTGAGGTAGCAATTAAAAGTAAAGGATTAGATACATGAGTTATTTGTCTACTACTCCCAGCCTCTATAGGTCTCAAGGTTTCATCCTCCCTTCCAGATTTACCTGAAGGAACAGAGTCAGCCACAAGAAAAGGCACTTGAGAATCAATAGAGGGACGCACCAGGGTTTGCTGGGTATCACCAAATTTGGCTTTCTTCTTCTTCTGCCTCCTTGATAGGGGTGAGGAGGAGTGGGGTTGAACTGGGTGGGCCTTGAAAGACCTGCCTGAGGTAATTGATTCTGATTTTGAGACAGGTTGTCCCACTGAGTGTTCAACCAGTCCCACTGCCAATTGAACACTTCCACCTTCTCTTGGGACTGGGGAGCCAATTGTTGTTTATCCCTAGGAGGAAGAGGTTTCTTCTTCTCTTGAAGAAAGGTATCTGTTATTCTCACCTTTTCTTCCAAAGCATCTACCCTTGCCTTTAATATCAAGCTTTCTGCCTTCAACTCCTTTATGTGGGATGACAGATTATTTATTTGTTGGGGCAATGGCATCTTTTTTATCTTGAAGCCTTTCGGAAGCTCTTCTGGTGGGTTTATTATAGGCTTCTGCTCCTGAGTTTTTTCCACTAGGATTTCTACTTCTTCCATCTCTACATCCTGTTTGGGGCAAGGATTTATTAGTCTGAGAACACCACGGGAAATCTAGGGGTGAATTGCTAGAAATCCCCTCTCTTGAAATTTAGAGTGTCCCTTAATTATGCCAGGTTTATGAATACTTTATAAACATAAGTAAATTAGAGTTAGATTTACATCTATTCTCAGATTGATTATAGACAGAATATCAACTGATTCCAAATTATGCACAAGTTGATCCTCCAGAACTTGATTTTGGTCCTCTGATGAGAACAAATTGAGCACAAATTGATCTAACCTAAGCTTATGCATATATAATAATTCAGGATACTTGCTCTATTAAATTTGATAATAAAAAAAATATTGATGAATTTATATAAAAAAATTATTATGTAAGATATTAAATTATAAATTTAGGCATCATACGAGGGCACGTAATAGAACTTAATTATACTATGTGACACCTTAATACTGTATCACGCAGTTTGAAACATTTAAAACAAAATGAGTCATAATGGGCAATGAAATTGCTTGGACAGACTCTTTCAAAATTAATACTGACCATAATACACAAGTATGAAACCTTGGCATCTATCCAATAAAAGATTTTCCTTCTGATAAATGGATTTTTCTCAGTTACTCCCTGCTAAAAAGTGTCCTTCTGTGGTTTGTCTGACCTTCAGGGGGGTAATTTGGCCACATCACACTACTTCTATTTCCATGATTGACCAAAACATCATCCTCATTCCCATCTAAAGAGTTGATCTCATCCGACTGTGGCTGATCAAAGAGGTCCACCACAAGTTTAGCCAAAATTTTGGTGAACACTTTTTTGATGGATAGTGACTAACTGGTGCTTTCTGAAATTGTCCACCTCAAGTTAGGATAAACTTCAGGAGGATAAATTTATAAAGAATACCAAATTAACTGAAGAATACTTTTGCCCTAGCTACTCTGCATCATAAAAGTGTCCAACTGAGGTTTAGCCATAATTCAGGTAGACACTTTTGGAAAGGCACAGTCTGATGGGTTTAATATCTATATATGGCAATAATTATCAGTTTTTTATCAACATGGAGCTAGAATTTAATTTAATATGGCCAAAGTGTCCACCTGAAAATTGGCCAAAATACAGGCAGAAATTTTTATGAGGATTACTTGATGAAATAAAGAAGACTTGCAATTACTTTCCATCATAAAATTTTCAAACTTAAGTTTATCAAAAATTGTGGTGACACTGTTTCCAGATCCAGTCATATGGGATCAACTTTCTATATGGCAATGAGAATCAATTTTTAGTCAATCATGGCATTAGAAGTAATTTTATATGGAAAAACTTTCCACCTGATTTTTGGTTAAAAATAAGTTGGAAATGTTTATGAGGAATACTAGATTAACTAAAGAAGACTTGCACCCTACTACTGTCCATCATAAAAGTGTCCACCAGAAGAATTCTCAAACTTGTGGTTGACACCTTTGGCCTGGTCCAGCCATATGGGATCAATTCTGCATATGGAAATGACAATTTAATTTGGTCAATCATGTTACTAGAAGTAATTTGATATAGATAAAGTGTCCAACTAAATATTGGAAAAAAATCAGTTGAAAACTTCATTTAGTTTTTCAAAAAATCAAATTAAGTATAATTTTATTCCTGACGATGCCCATTTTATCCAACACCTCTTCTGAGCCTTGAAAGTAGGCATTTAGCTTGAATTTTAAATTTCATATAAAATCCCTATTATTCAACCTATTTCTTTTTATCCCTTTTTTTCTTTTAGATATCAATTAATTTTATGTAAAACAAATCATTTTGATAATTTTTTACCTGTATTTAATAGAATTATTAAAGGTTTAACATCACCCTGTAAGAATTTGGCACATGTTTTTTTGCTATACTAATAAAAATAATAATATACTGGTAACAAAAAATTGATCAAATGATAAAATATTAATAAAACAGAAAGATCAAATACCAGTGGATATGTTTTAAAAAAATACCAGTTGCACTGAAGAAGAGCTGCACCCTAGATACTCACCATCAAAAAGGTGTCCAGCACAAGTTTGGCCAAACTTGTGCTGGACACTTTTGGTCAGTTGCAGTCATATGAGATCAATTCTCGCTATGGCAATAAAAAAAATTTTTGGATAAAAAACTTCACTAGAAGTAGTTTTACATAGCCAAATTTTCTACCTAGATTTCATCCAAACCACAGGTGCACAATTTTTTATCTTTGAAAAAAATTCAATTTAGTACAATTTATCCCTGATGGCTCTCATTTGCTTCAACACCTCTACTGGCCTTTGATAGTAGGAATATTACTTGGATTTCTTTTATCATACTTGATCCCTTTAACTTAATTTTTTATTCCTAATATTGCTTTTGGATATCAATTAATAATTTTTATAATAAATTATTTTCATATTTTTATACATTTATTTAATAATATTATAGATGGCGTAAAATCACCTGGTATGCATTTGGCACATGAGTTTTTTCTATACTTATAAAATTAATAATATAATGGCGACAAAAAATTAATCAAATGATATTAATGAGTGAGGAACAAATATAAAATACCAGTAGACATGTTTGTAAGAAATACTAGGTGAACTGAAGAAAAATTCTACCCTAGCTACTCTACATTAAAAAAGTGTCCAGCACAAGTTCGGCCGAACTTGTGCTGGACACTTATGGTCAGGTGCAGTCAGATGGGAGCAATTCTCTCTATGGAAATGAAGATAAATTTTTGATAAAAAATTACACTAGAAGTAGTTAGATATTGCAAAATTTTCATGCTGAAGTTTTGGTAAAGCTCAAGTGGATTTTTTTTTATTTTTACAAAAAAGAAAATTTAGTGCAAGTTTAGCCCTGATTGTTCTCATTTAATTCAACATCTCTTTTTTCTGTTTATGGCAGGAATTTAGCTTGGATTTTAATTTTTATCTTTGATTTCTTTTATTTTACTTTATTACTCTCATATTGCTTTTGGATAGAAGTTTATTTTTTGTAAAATAAATCATTTTCATATTTTTTTACCTTTATTTAATAATATTATAAAAGGTGTAAAATCACCCAGTATTCATTTGGCACACAATTTTTTGCTATACTGATAATATTAATAATATAATGGTGACAAATAATTAATCAATTGATAAATATGAGTGAGGTACAAAGATTTAATAAAAGTGGAAATGTTTATAAGAAATTTCAGATGATTAAAAATGACTTGCACCCTGGATACTCTTCATGATAAAAGTGTCCAGCACAAGTTTTGCCAAACTTGTGATGGACACTTTTGGTTGCATGCCGTCAGACGCAATCAATTCTTTTTATGGAAATAAGACTAAATTATCACTCCATCATTGCACTGAAAGTAGTTTTACATAGACATATTGTCCCCTGGAAGTTTTTCCAAACCTAAGGTAGAAAATTTTTTCCTTTGGTAAAAAGTAAATTTGATCCATGTTAATCTATGATGGTGCCCATTTTTTCTGAAGCCTCTACTGGCTCATGAAAGCAGAAATTATACTTAATATCTTTATTTCATGTTTGATCTCCTTAATTTTAATCTTACCCTTTTATTTATCCTTTAGATTTTAAATATCAATATTATTTTGGTAAAACTGATAACTTTCACAATTTTTTTATATTTATTATATTATATTATTAAAGTTGTAAAATCATCCAGTGTACATTCATTACACATTTTTTTGCTATACTAAAAACATTAATAATATAATGGTGACTAAAAAATAATCAAATAATAAATATGGATGACACAGAAAGATCAAATACCCATAGACATTTTTAAAATGAATATAAGATTAACTGAAGAAGACTTGCACCCTAGCTACTCTCCATCATAAAAGTGTCCAGCACAATTTCAGCTGAGCTTGTGCTGGACACTTTTGGTTGCATGCAGTCAGATGGGATAAATTTACTCAATGGAAGTTAAAATGAATTTTTGCTCAATCATTGCACAAGAAGTAGCTTTATACTGCTATACTATCCTCCTGATTTTTTGGAAAACCTCAGGTGGACACTTTTATTAATTTTAAAAAAAAGAAAAAATATTCCAAATATAGAGCTGGTGGTGCAAATTTGGTCTGAAAACTCAAATTATCTTTGATGGCAGAAATTTTATTTGAATGTTTAATTTCATATTTATTCACTTTTATTTTACTTTTTTATTCCTGTTTTTGCTTTCAAATATCAATTTATTTATTGTAAAACTAATAATTTTCATATTTTTTTTACTTTTATATAATATGATTATGAAAGATGTAGCATCTCTCAGTATGCATTTGGCTTACAAATTTTTTCAATACTAATAACATTAATATTATAATGGTGAAAAACAATGAATCAAATGATAAATATGAATGACACAGAAAGATCATATACAACTGGATTTGTTTATAAGGAATACCTGATGAACTGAAGAAGACCTGCACCCTAGATACTCACCATCATAAAAGTGTCCAGCATAAGTTTGGCCAAACTTGTGCTGGACCCTTTTGGTTGCATGCAGTCAGATGGGATAAATTACTCTATGGAAATGAAAATGACATTTTTCTCAATCATTGCACAATAAGTAGTTTGATATTTCCAAAATGTCCTCCTGATGAATTTTCAAAACTCATCAGGACACTTTCTTTGGTTTAACAAAAAAGAAAATATAGTGCAAGTTTAGCCCTGGTGGTGCACATTTGATCTAACACCTCTACTTGTTATTGATAGTGGGAATTTTCCTTAGATTTTTTTTCTTATTTTATCCCATTTATTTTATTTTTTTATTGCTCATAATGCTTTGGATATCAATTTTTAATTTTTAAAATAAATAATTTTCATACTCTTATACCTTTATTTAATAATATATCATTAAAGGTGGAACACCACCTGGTATGCATTTTTCACACAAGTTATTACTATAGTAATAACGTTAACAATATAATGATGAAAAAAAATTAATCAAATGGTAAATTTAAATGACACAGAAAGATCAAATTCCAGTGGAAATGTTTATAAGAAATCCCTTTTGAGTTTAAGAAGATTTGCTGTATGCCTACTCTCAATTATAAAAGTGTCCAGCACAAGTTTGGCCGAACTTGTGCTGGACACTTTTGGTTGCATGAAGTCATATGAGATAAATTCTCTCTATGGCAATGAAAATTATATTTCACTCAATTATTGAAGTAAAGAATGTTTAATATTGTAAAATTGTCCCCTGGATGTCTGTCCAAACCTCAGTTCAAAATTTGTTAGCTATACATAAAAGTAAGTTCAGACCAAGTCTTGACCTAGGGGTCTCCAACTGTCCCAACACCACTTCTGGCTCTTGATAGTAAAAAATTTACTTGTATTTTTTATTTCGTATTTGATCCCATTTATTTTCATTTTACTTTTCTATTACTCTTTTTAATTTTAAATATCAATTTATTTTTTTAAAAACTAAACATATTCATATTTTTTTAACTTTATATAATAATATTGTTAAAGTTGTAACATCACCAATTTTGCATTTGGCATGCAGGTTTTTGCTATACTAGAAACATTAATAATATATATGTTGACAAAAAATTAATTATAAGATAAATATGAATGATAAAAAAAAGTTAAAACCCCAATAGAAATGTGAAAAACAAAAAACTGATGAACTGAGAAACACTTCCACCCTAGCTACTCTCCATCATAAAAGTGTCCAGCACAAGTTCGGCCGAACTTGTGCTGGACCCTTTTGTACAGGTGCAGTCAGATGGGATCAATTCTCTCTGTGGAAATTAAATTAAAAAAAATTCAAAATAATTACATTAGAAGTAGTTTGGTATGGCTGAATTATCCACCTTGAGTTTTTCCAAACCTCAGGTGAAAAATTTTTTATCTTCAAAAAAAATTAAATTTTATCAAATTTAGCCCTGATGGCACCCATTTGTTTCAACACCTCTACTGGCTCTTGAAGGCAGGAATTTTTCTTGAATTTTTCTTTTTCATATTTGATCTCTTTTACTTTACTTTTTTATCACTCATGTTACATTTGGATATTAATTTATAATTTTGGAAAATAAATCATTTTCATATTTTTTTAACATTTTTTAATAATATTATAAAAGGTGTAATATAACAGGGCATGCATTTGGCGCACAAGTTTTTTCTGTACTAATAAAATTAATAAAATTCTAATGACAAAAAATTAATCAGATAATAAAATATGAATAACACAGAAAGATCAAATACCATTTGACATGTTTTAAAAAAATAACAGTTGCACTGAAGAAGACCTGCACCCTAGCTACTCTCCATCATAAAAGTGTCCAGCACAAGTTCGGCCGAACTTGTGCTGGACACTTTTGGTCAGGTGCAGTCAGATGGGATCAATTCTCTCTATGGAAATGAAAAAAATTAGTTGATAAGAAACTTCACTAGATGTAGTTTGATATAGCTGAATTATCCACCTAGAGTTCATCCAAACCACAGATACAAAATTTTTTATCTTTAAAAAACAATCAATTAAGTACAATTTATCCCTGACAGCTCTCATTTTCTTCAACATCTCTACTGGCCTTTGATATTAGTAATAATACTTGGATTTCATTTTTCATATTTGATTGCTTTAAATTAATTTTTTATTCCTCATATTGCTCTTAGATATCAATTAATAAATTTTAAAATAAATTATTTTAATATTTTTATACATTTTTTTAATAATATTATAAAATTTGTAACGTCACACAGTATGCATTTGGCACACTATTTTTTGCTATACTTATATAATTAATAATATAATTAAGACAAAAAATTAATCAAACAATATGTATGAGTGAGGCAAAAAGATAAAATACCAGTAGACATGTTTGTAAGAAATACCAGATGAACTGAAGAAAAATTCTACCCCAGCTGCTCTCCATCATAGAAGTGTCCAGCACAAGTTCGGCCGAACTTGTGCTGGACACTTTTCGTCATGTGCAGTCAGATGGGATCAATTCTCTGTATGGCAACAAAAAATTTTTTTTATCAAATTTCACTGGAAGTAGCTTGGTTTAGCTGAATCATCCACCTGCTGTTCTGCCTAATATCAGGTGTATAATTTTTTATCTTTGAAGAAAAGGTCACTTATTACAATTAAGCCCTGATGGCTCCTATTTGCTTTAACACCTCTACTGGCTCTTGATAAAAGGAATTTTACCAGTATTTTTTTCATATTTTAACTCTTTGACTTTTATTTTACTCTTTTATTCCTCTTTTTACTTTTAAATTTCAATTTAATTTTTGTAAAACTATTCCTTTTCATATTTATTTATATCTATTTTGAAAAATTATTGAAGGTATAACTTCACATGGTATGCATTTGGCACACAAGTTTTTGCTATACTAATAACATTAATAATATAATGGTGATAAAATATTAATCGGATGATAAATATGAAAGATACAGACTGATCAAATACCAGTAGACATGTTTATGAGAAATACAAGATGAACGAACTGAAGAAAATTTCCACCCAAGCTACTCTCCATCATAAAAGTGTCCAGCACAAGTTCAGCCAAACTTGTGCTGGACACTTTTAGTCACGTGCAGTCAGATGGGATCAATTCTCTATATGGCAACAAAAAAACATTTTTTTATTAAACTTCACTACAAGCAGTTTTGTTTAGCTGAATCATCCACCTGTTGTTCTTCCCAACCTCAGGTGTATAATTTTTTATCTTTAAAAAAAACGTCACTTATTACAATTTAGCCCTGATGGCTCCCATTTTTTTCAACACTTCTACTGGCTCTTGAGAGCAAGAATTTTACTAGTATTTTGTTTTTCATAATTGATCTATTTGAGATTAATTTTACCTTTTTATCCCTCATATTGCTTTTGTATATCAATTTATTTTTTGTAAAACAAATCATTTTCATATTTTTTTACCTTTATTTAATAATATTATAAAAGGTGTAACATCACCCGGTATGCATTTGGCACACGAGTTTTTCCTATACTTATAATATTAATAATATAATGGTGACAATAAATTAATCAAATGATATATATGAGTGAGGCAAAAAGATCAAGTACCAATGGACATGTTTATAAGAAATACCAGATTAACTGAAGAAAAATTCTACCCTAGCTACTCTCCGTCATAAATGTGTCCAGCACAAGTTCAGCCGAACTTGTGCTGGACACTTTTTGTCACATGCAGTCTGGTGTGATCAATTCTCTCTCAATCATTGAACTAGAAGTTGTTTGATATGGCTAAATGGTTATGCTGAAGTTTTTTTAAACCTCAGATTGGCACTTTTTTGTTTTTCAAAAAAGCAATTATAGTCCAAGTTTAGCCTCACTGGTGGACATTTGCCCCAACATGTCTACTTGCTCTTGATGGCAGTATATTTATTTTAATTTTTTATTTCATATTTGATTCCTTTAATTTTACCTTTTTATCCCTCATATTGCTTTTGTAAATCAATTTATTTTTTGTAAAACAAATCATTTTCATATTTTTTTACCTTTATTTAATAATATTATAAAAGGTGTAACATCACCCGGTATGCATTTGGCACACGAGTTTTTGCTATACTTATAATATTAAAACATAATGGTGACAAAAAATCAATCAAATGATAAATATGAGTGAGGCAAAAAGATCAAATACCAGTGGACATGTTTATAAGAAATACCAGATGAACTGAAGAAAAATTCCACCCTAGCAAACCTCCATCATAAAAGTGTCCAGCACAAGCTTGGCCGAACTTGTGCTGGACACTTTTGGTCATATGCAGTCTGATGTGATCAATTCTCTCTATTGCAATGAAGATGAATTTTTCTTCAATAATTGCACTAGAAGTTTTTTGACATGGAAAAATTGTCATCCTGAAGTTGTGGTAAAGCTCCAGGGGATTTTTTTTTATTTTTACAAAAAAGAAATTATAGCCCAAGTTTAGTGCCACTGGTGGGCGTTCACCCCATCATGTCTACTTGCTCTTGATGGGAGGAATTTCACTTTAATTTTTTATTTCATATTTGATCCCTTTAATTTTACCTTTTTATCCCTCATATTGCTTTTGGATATCAATTTATTTTTTGTAAAACAAGTCATTTTCATATTTTTTTACCTTTATTTAATAATATTATAAAAGGTGTAACATCACCCGGTATGCATTTGGCACACGAGTTTTTGCTATACTTATAATATTAATAACATAATGGTGACAAAAATCAATCAAATGATAAATATGAGTGAGGCACAAAGGTCAAATACCAATTAATCAACAGTTCTTTTTAATATTATAAATTTTTTGATTAAATAAAATGGTAATAATGAATTATATTTTTCATCCACAATTCCACTCTAATGATTCCCACTGCACAAAAAGGGTTCACTTGGTCCTTTCTTTACTGCTTGTGCATATATTTTATTGCCCACAGTACTACAATTTTTTGTAGTGATTATCCCACATCTGATTCAGGAATATTTTTAAACAATATAAGTTTTTTTTAAAAAAGACCTTATCATATCCAATATCCCCCAAAAAATACAACCTGTTTTTGTATTAAAGCCCGTTAATTATTAAGAAATTGTTAAAATAATTAGATTAGACCCTGGCACAGCTAGATCCATACCAACCGACCTAAAGTCTTTTCAATATTGAAAACAATTAAATAAAATTATGATATCATACTAAATTATGGGCACCAACCATAATTCAGCACTTCTCATTTGCTCTGCTACAAAATGAGTGCATGAAGCATTTTTCTAACGTCGGACTGTTTTTCTTCCTTCCCTCACACCTTTAGTCCAGAATGAAAATTTAGTATGAGTTTTGGTCAAAATGGTTTGCCAGTGTTATCTGTATGCAATATGAATTCATATTGCATATTTCTCTTTATGCATAAAATATACTCGTTAAGCATCATTTTTTTGCATTTTTCAATCATTATGCATATTTATGCATATTCATATGCATATTCATTATAAAGATTTATATGCATATTAATATATTGTATTCATATACGTATATGCACCTTTTTTTTGCATATTCAATATGCATATTTTTATGAATATTTTTATGCATATTCAATATGCATATTTTTTATGCATAATCACTATGCATATTTTTTATGCATATTTATTCTTCATAGTCATTATGCATACACTTTGGATAGGCAATTCACATCAATTTTTAGCATGCAATAAGTGTCCACCATGCAAATTCAAATGCATATGCATCTATATCATACACGCAACATATATTCAAGTTTAATATTTGAATATTAAGGTATGCTAAGTGATGTTGTTCAACCTTTTGCCAAACCTGAGATTAACTGATGTTCAATGTGGTTCTTAAGCTCTGCTCAAGGAGGGATTGTTCTGGATTCAATCTGTGACAGTTTATTTTTTCAATGTTTTTTCATCAGATTTAAAAACATCTTTCTGACAGTTTCAGGATGGTTTCCCAACAGTTTCCTGACAAATTCCTAATAGTTTCAAAAAGAGTGAACTGCTAGCAGTTCACCCCCAGATTTCCCATGGTGTAAGTTCTTCTTGTTAAAGGAGAACTAACAGAAGAAGGCTCATCATAGTCAATCAAGTCTTGTTCTTCTTCACGTGCAGCAGAACCTTTTTGGTCATTCATTTTAAGTGTCAACTGAAATAAAGAAAAGGGATAATAGATGAATTAGTTTTTTTTTATTTTTAATTTTTTATTTAGCAAAAATAAAAAAAATTTTTTAGGATAAAAATCAACTAAATAAAATTAATTTATTAATTCAAAAATAATTTAAAACCAGGATTATAATATAATCAACTGAAGAAATAAATTAAAATTTATTAATAATAATTATTTTTAGGATTTAAATCAACTAATTTATTAGCAGGACTTATTGTCAACTGAAGTAATCAAATAGAAATTTTAATTTAATTAAAAAAAAGAAATTTTTTTGCACTTAACTACCAGGACTTAATGTCAAGTGAAGTAATTAAATATAAATTTTTATTTAATTAAAAAAATATTATTGTCAGGACAATTTGTCAACTTGAAAAATAAAATTTAAATTAATCAGGACAAAAGTCAACTGAAAAATTATAATAAATAATATTAATATATAATTATTTTTTTACTTCTGGGACTAAGAACACTTAATGCTCTATTATGGTCAACCAGGAAAAATAAAAAAAAAAATATAATAATAAAAAATAAATTCCAAATTACCAGACACCTCCCCCTGTAAAATGAGCAAATTAATTCCACTTACAGAGTGCTGAGTAAAAGGAAATACATAGCAAATGAAGAGTGCAGAGTAACCCACAGATAGTAATATCAATAATTACCACGATATATAAGACTTTTAGTCAGTATATGAACTTAATTTTTGGAGCGCGGTTCAATTCCCGTTCGCAGCAAAAATTTTTTGTCACGTGACGTATGACGTTTGTCGTTTTCTCACTCTCTCATCCTTTACAGGTACTCGCACACCAATGGTCCCCTTGATTACGCCTCTAATATTGTTGCTCCGTCGATAATTCGGAAAGGCCTCCAACTGTCAAGGTACGCTTTTGGTCTAGAAGATTTGGTACGGTTTTTTTCAAGGATTTTAAAGGTTTTAAATGGACTCTCAAAGATTTGTACGTATTTCTTAATCTAAGTGATTTGTTACTCAAATAAAAGAGGTAGATTTTTAATATTGTTATAGTCTATTGATTAGAATTACGCTATTGTAAATAATAATGTGATAAAATATAAAATATAAGTTTTGTATTGTAATACGTGGTAATAAAAGTAAGGTGATAAAAAGAATGGAATTAAAAGCACAAAATCAGAGGCCTTTTATAGGCCAAATATGAGAAAATAAAATGTAAGGAATTTACAAAGTCTACTGTGAGTTTGAGAGAAAAGAATGACAAGAAAAAGGAGTACATAAATGACATAAGAAAGTAATAAATTAGTACGTCAACAAGGGCATCAAATTTATTAGCAACAAAATTTGAATTCCTTGGACTGTTACAATTATTACACAATAGATAATCAGTTATATTACTTTCATGGGATTACAGATCTCTCACTGAGGTAATATAATTGTTTTAAAGTTTTTATATTATAAATTTATTATTAATTTTATTCCCTTTGACATATACTTTTGAGCACGGTGTTAGGCAGTAAAATTGTAAGGGACATTTTATTTATATTATTTATTTATACTACTTATTGTACTTAACTTAGTTAATTGTAAGTACTACTTAATTAAATAAATAAATAAATAATTATTATTAAGAAGAAAGGTGTGGCTTCAACTCAGTAAAATAATTAATTATTTTACCGGGTAAGTCTAGTAGCCTGGCTGACAGTAAAAGCTATCATCAAATACCTGTTGAAAAGTCTTCCCAAACCTTTTTGATAATTGCAGCCCATATGGGAATTTACAAATATGTTAGGATGCCTTTTGGCCCTGAAAATTCCCCTTCAGTATTCCAAAAAGTAATGGATAACACATTTCATCAGGAAACAATTGAAGGATGCTTAACGGTCTATATAGATGACATCATAGTTTTTCTAAAACCTTTGATGATCATATCCAACACTTAGGAAGAGTCCTCCAGAAATTGGATGAAATTAACAGGACTCTATCCTTAAAAAAGTTTAAATTTGGGTCACAATCATTTTAAGTCTTAGGTCATTTAGTTTCTGGCTTACAGATCTGTGTAGACCAAGGAAACGTTGCTGCTATCCAAAATGTGTCAACACCAGCTTCTGTAAGGGAAATACAGAGTTTTTTTGGTAATGTGTGGCTACTATAGAAAATATTTTAAAAGTTATCAAGTCATAGCCTTACCACTTACCAAACTAACAAGAAAAGAGGTGGCTTATTTATGGAATGAAAATACTCAAAAAGCTTTTGATACATTAATAAAAGGTTTAATGTCAGCTCCAATCCTTGCCCTTCCAGATTTTAATAAACTTTTTGTTTTCTATACAGATGCAAGTTTTATTGGACTTGGTTTTTCTCTACACCAGAAACAAATTATTAATGAAAAAGTTTCAGAAGTAGTAACTTGTTATATTTCAAGAACCTTGAGAAAGAGTGAATTGAAGTATAATTACACTCAGTTAGTGTTCTTAGTAGTTGTATGGGCTTTAGAAAAGCTTCATTATTATCTAGATGACCAAAATTTTGAATTAGTTACTGATTGTAGTGCTGTAAAATCTCCCTTGAACCTAAAATCACCAAATAGACATATGTTTGGGTGGCAACTTGCTGTTCAAGAATACAGAGGTAGAATGACTATTATTCACAGGGCTGGAATCTTTTCATTCAAATGTAGATATGTTGTATACATTACCTCTTTCAAATGATTTATACAATCCAGCTTATGTACCTATAGATGATACAGTACATATACATGGTATATACATTGTTGATATGGAAGAGGAACTATAACATAAAATTCTGGATTCATATGATAAAGATGCTGATTTAAATAAATTGGTTAAAATTTTGAATGATCCAAAGAATGCTTCTATTCAAGCATTGATAAAAACTCTTTCTTCAAAGTACCAAAATGCTTTGAGTAAAGGAAAGTTTTCCATTGAAGATGGTTACATATATTACAGGAGAAAATTGACCAATGTCATTGTTACTCCTGCTTCCATGAAAGAAACCATCTTAAAACTTTTTCATGATGTCATATTAGCAGGACATTTTACCTTGATAAAACTTAATCAGAATGAAAAACACTGCTTGTTGGGCTAATATTTCTGAAGACACTAAATTATATGTTGAATCTTGTGATTCTTGTCAAAAATCTTAAAGACTTACAGATAATAGAGAAGTATTGTTACAACATATTGAAGCACCTGATGCTCCTTGAAAAATCCTTATAATGGATTTTGTCACTGGTCTTCCTGTAGAAGGTAAAGACAGTTATTACTCTTGTTGGGTAATAGTGGATAGGTTCACCAAAATGTGCAAATTTATTCCCACCTACAAAGATGTATCAAAAAAAGAATTAGCCTTCTTATGGTGGACTTACATGTTTAATATTGTTGGATTTCCTTAAGACATTACCTCTGATAGAGACCCAAAATTTACATCTGAATTTTGGACATCTTTAATGAATATTTGTGGCTGTGAGTTAAAATTGTCTACAGCTCACCATCCTCAGACTGATAGTCTAGCTGAAAAAATGATTCAAACTCTGGAAGATATTAGAAGAAGGTATTGTGCCTTTGAATTAGAATATAAGTACAATGACAGATTTACTCATGACTGGGTTATTCTATTACCAGGTCTTGAATTTGCTTATAATAGCACTGTTCATTCTGTCACTAAGAGAAAGCCTTTTGATCTTTGGTTAGGTTATGTTCCAAATACTCCTGCTCAAATTCTCAATAATAAATTAATTAATTTGGAACTAAATCCTGGTGTAAAATCTTTTATCAAATGCAACAGCTATGCAGAAAACATGCTCAAAGCTGTATTGATAAGGCATTTGAATATGAAAAGAAAAGATGGGATAAGTCCAATAAGGAATACACATTTAACAAGGGTTATGAAGTGTTTATATCTACTGTCCATTTCAATTTACAAGGCAATAACAAATTAAAAGATCCTTTTATGGGACCATTTGTTGTGAAAAGAATGGTTGGAGATAATTTAGTAGAAGTTGTACTGTATTCACCATATGATGGAAAACATCCTTTTTTCCCCATTTCCTTTCTTAAGCCTTATACTTCCAACAGTGACTTATTTCCCAAAAGAAGGGAAAAACCTAAGAAATCCCTCAGGAAGTCACAGAAACTGCAGAAATTGAAAAAATTCTCAATGATAGAATTATCACTTCTGAAAGGGGTATTGAATATTTATTGATATATAAGAACAAATCATCTGAACATGATGCATGGATACCTGAAAAAGAAATTTCAAATCTTCCTACTCTGTTAAAAAAGTATAAAAAGAAAAAATCTTAGCATTTTTTTATTGTTTTTTTAGAGTGAGGGAGTGTCAGCCTGACTATCTGAGGAGCCCAGTAATTTATATAATAAACTACTGGAATCATTAAATGGAATAACATTATGTATTTTATGTAAATAGAATTATATAAATATTTTATGAATAGGTAAAATAATTATTATATTTATTTTTATTATTAAGTAAATTTTTTATTACATAAAAACTATTATATTCTATAAAATCATGGCACATTTTTATGTATTTAATATTTCTAAAAATTAATAAATTAATAATTATATTTTAAGTTTAATAATATTTAACTTTTAATTCAATAACAATTTAAATAATATATTTTATATACTAAATAAAACTTATCATATAATATTATCCATAAACATTGAGCGCTTCCTTGACCCTCAATTGTGTCACTAAAATTACTAAATAAATTAAAATAATTATTTAATATAATAAAATTTAATTCTCACTCTAAATAAGTTATATTATTAAATTAATTCATTGTTTCAATTAAAATGATAATTAAATTACTTGAATTATTCAAAAAAATTAATTAAATTCCCTTTATACTGAATTAAAAAATATTATATACATTAAAGAGTGAAAATAATTCTTTTTGTTTTAATTAAATCCTTTATATCTATTTGTAATACTTGTTTTGGATTTTCTTTTTCACAGTTCTCAGTTTTCACACTCACGTAGTTTTTCATTATCTATATTTTTTTGTATTGGGATTTTATTGTGGGAAAATGGTTCCTTATTCATGGGTTTAATTTACTGTTTCAATTTCCTTATTTTATATGTTTCAATTATATTAAATTACTTTGTTTTTTTTATATTATTACTATACTCTTTTTAGATACAATTGAAACACCCCAGATGGTCCTCTTGCCTATAAAAGGGCTTTGGAATACTCTCTGGTAGTGATCACTTACATCACACATATTTTACAAACTTAAAATACATTATTTTTATTTTTATTTTTATTAGCATTATAATTCTAATATTAATACTCTATAATAAATCTAAGGTTGCCTTAAGTTTATTAATAATAAATTTTATTTTCCGTGCAGAGAAGAAATTTCTTGCTTAATTAAAGTTTTTACCAATAAACTAGACCTCACTATTGTGCTATTTCCTCATACACTATCTTTGTATTCCTCTCATATTGCTTTAATTATTTTATAAATTTTATTATTTAATTTCTCTCTTCCTATTGTTCCTCTCTTTTTATCTCTCCCTTCTTCTCTATTCTATTTCATCTTGTTTCCATTCCTCTTCTAGACAACCTGCTAAATTAATCCCCACATAATCTAGCTTTATCTTTTTCATAAGAAATTAAGACTGGAGAAATGACACAATATTTTGGAGTCACATCAACCTTTTCACTTATATTCATTTTTAAGAGGGTAGTTATATGATTCTCAATATCTTTTATTTTTGTGAAAGAAGCAGGATATGGTTTTATCTTAAGGCTTGGAGGAATATCACTCAAGTTAAAGATTAAAGCAATTTTCATTTCTTCCTTAACAACTCCTAAATCATGAGGTCCATGAGCAAAAGCAATTGGAAAAAATTTAATCAATGAAATTATAGAATATTTCTGCTCATTATTTAAATTCTTGCAAAATGTAGCAGTGTTTTTTAAGATAATAAGTTATCTGTTTCATTTGTTGATCTACCTTTACATTGAATCAATTAATTAATAGATTTTAACAGGTGTGCAGAAGGTTTTTTAGAGGAAGAATTCTCAAATTTTCTTTTTATATTCATGTCCAAAGTGAAACAATTGTTTTCACAATCTAATTTGATATCAAACATGGTTAAAATGTCATTTCACATAATAAACTAATTGCTTAAGTTTTCCTTTTTCATCACAAAAAATCCACAAACAGCTATGAAAAATCCAGCATTATACTTAAAGAATACAGTGGTTTCATATTTGCCAATGTGACATAAAACAGAAACATAACTTTTTCATTTTTCAGATTTCATAGGTAATAATTTAATATGATAATCTTCATCCACTGAAGCTAGTGCTTTTTCAGACACTACACTTCCTCCAGCACCAGTGTCAAGAACAAACTCAAAATTTTTACTGTTTAGGATAACAGGTGCTGTCAAGGGAGATATTAATATGTAATTGTCAGTAATATCTTTTATAATCTCAGCATTTTCTACTGATGATAAATCTAAGTTAAAAACTTCAGATAAAATATCTAAATATTTGAAATCTCGTTCCAAAATTAGAACTTCATGTAAAGAATCATTATCATAAGAGATATTACTATCAAATTCACCAGGGGAATCATAAAGGTCAACTGCAGTATTTTCAGTTTCCTCAGTTTTTTCAAGAAGATAAATTTTATTGTCATAAAGACGTCCTTTATATCATGATTTATTAAATTTAAAAAAATTATTTGCTGCATATTTCTTTAGTGTAACTGGGGAAAAGGGTTTACCAGGTTTTTCTGGGAGTTTTGATGAATGTCTTTGTTTATCATTAAAACATTTTAGGGGCTAATTCTTTGGTTCATATCTATGGTTGAGTAGTATTTCATCACTGATGTTAATGAAAGAAAACTTTTCTCTTACATTCTCAGCTCTAGCTAAAATAAAATTTCTGAGAGGATTTGGTAATTTATAGAAAATTTTGTATCTCCAAATATAATAATCTATTCTCAGATATATAGCTCTATAAATTTTTTTTATTTTCATAAAGAAAACCATAGTTTACTCAGAGAAGGAGTATATATATTTATCATTCTCATATAATCTCTGTTGTTCCAACCTGAATTTTGAACAACAAGATTAATTCTCAAATAATTTTTTTATTCATTTCATGTATAGTGGTTTTTATCCAATAAAATGGATTCATACCACATCAAGGATACATAATAGAATAAATAGATTAACTTAGAAACAATTTCTTCATCTGGAAACTTATAAGAGTTCTTTAAATTATCAATTCCTTGAATAAAATGTTGTCAGTAAGATGACAAATCAATATCAAAGGTATGGTATTTATGAAGCTTAGAAAAATTCTTAGTTTTACCAGTATTTTAAACTTTAAAGTTGGAATTATTCATTGTAATAAATTCATGAAGCCTGGAAAGAAGTCCAGAAATTTTATTATTCACAGAAGCAGCTGGTTCCACATGAGTATTAGAATATTTTTTGTTGGTCACAAAAGATTTCATAGACTCATTTTCAGATTGCTTAATCACCCCATTAAAAGGAAAAGAGGAGCTTAATTTTTCATGCTGTTAACCTTTAATTCTAGAAGAAGTATGAGTAGTATTTTTTACCACATCATAATGTTCATCAGGAATAACTGATAATGTCAGCCTGTATATCTCCAGGACTGAGTAAAAAGTAATTATAAGTTATGTTAAACACATGAACTATACATGGGAATAATAAATAAGAGTACACAAATAGTATACATAAGTAAAATTATGATAATACACAAAAAATGCCATTATAACACCTTATATACACGCATATATCAACCTTTTATAGGTCTTATGTACTTAATATTAAGTTGGAATATGTTAGGGTAATCTTAAGAACCTTAAGTATAAGGCTACATAATTTTTAAGTACACTTAAAGCTGTTATATTCATTGTTTTATGCAAAAAACAAGAAATGCGCTTTATTTCACTTAAAAGTTGACTATATGCGCTATAAAATTGAGAATATCAAAATTGCGCTTTGACAGATCAATTGGGCTCATTTAGAACTATTGATTTGGCTATTTAAATGCATAAAAATAACACTTTTCAAATTTGGTGTTTTTTATGCCAGAAATGGCTTCTGTGTACTGGCCACATACTGCCTGCTTTTTTCCCGTGTGAATAGCTTCATTTTTAGCAAAGTTAGCTTTTTCACACTATAATTACCCCACATTCTACGCCCACTGTGGGGAAACACACTAAAATAGGCAACAGGCGCTTATTTAGTGTCCTAGCTTAATTAATAATGCATTGACCTTGTTTATATGCACTAATTTCATTAATAACCTCACTCTTGGCACTTTATTTCATCACCATGCTTAAATTCGCCTAATTTTAGTCAAGGATTTACCCGTGCAAGAGCCTGCCAAGAACTGCATGTAGTTACCCCACATCTCACACTCTTTTTTAAGTTTTTGGGTGGTTTCTCAGTCAATTTTGGTTATTTTTGAATGGGAATTTCACGTAGTATAATGTCAGGATTAGCCCCATTATTTCTACAGTCAATCCCCCTTATTATTAAGCTATTATTAATCTTAAAAAGTCTCCTTTAGTCTCTAATATTATTTTTTTATACACATATACTCTCTTTTTGTCTTTTTCTTTAATTTTGATGGATTCCCCTTATTATTACAGGATTTTGGCGGTTGTTACTCTTCTAATTATGTCATGGGTTACTGGGAATGTTGATGGGCATGTCTATTAGTTGTTTAGAGGCGTCATTAACTGTGTATTGGGTGGTACATCAAGGGAATCATGGGGGAACTCAGTGTGTATAAAAGGAGGAGGTTTTTGGGTTGTGTTTCTTCATTCTTTATCATTACAATTCAACCAATATAACCAAACCAATTACAATACATATCAATTAGTACTTTTATAAGACTTTTGAATAGTATCTGAATTTATATAATCTATTTTTCTACCAACTATAAAGATTGTAAGCCATATATAAGAATAGTGAGAATTATATTACTGAGACCTTTATATTTGATTTTATTTGACAACTTAGTGGATTAAATCTACAGTATTCATATAGGACCATTAAAATCTTCTAGACAACTGACTATTCAAGCTAGTTCACGTCCTTGTACTTGACCTTAGCCTGACAATTGGGGACCTTTCCTCAAGAATTCTGTTATAATCCTGTAAGTGAAATTTTCAAGAGAAGGTGCATGTAAATAATATCCCTATAGAAATATTTGGATAATTACAACAGGTTGGGGTCACTTATATAGTGATTTCAGAAAAAGAAGCCCTGTTATATTATAAAATTGTGATATTGAATCAACAATTTTACCACTAATTTAACTTATAATTGTTATTAGTGGGTCTGTCAATAGACCAATTAAATTTGAGATCTTTGCAGATAAAATTTTTACCACTAATTTAACATATAATTGTTCTTAGTGGGAGTCTGTCAATAGACCAATTAAATTTGTGATCTTTGCAGATAATAAACCAATTAAACTGATTAATTGTTTTCTTTTAACAGGACTCTTAATATTTTCTTTTATTGGTTTGTAAAATTCATTAAATATTTAGAAAGAATCATACTGACAGTTGTTTTCTTTTGAATATAAAAACACGGCTACATATTGTAGACCAGTTAAATCAAGTGACCACATAAAAGCATATTTGACTTTTGGCACTTAAATATTCACTTCATACCAATAAGTAAGCAATAAAATTGTCTTCAGTGGTATTGATAAAAACTGATAAAACTCCTTTTTGAAGTTTTCATATCTAAACTTTCAATTCTTTAAATTCCACGTAAAAATGTGTGACAACAATGACATTGTAAGTAATAAGGTAAAACCTTATAACTTAAGACCTAGAGCTGAAAGACCTGTTACAGGACATTCAAATGGAGGGCCAGGACTCTCCCATAATCAAAAACACTCCGTCAATGTCTCTGGAGGAAAGGGAAAAGCTTTTAAAGCAGGTTTCAATAAAGAAAACAAAAAATACTTTACAAGAACAAGTTCACTCCCTATCCACCCTACTGAACACCTTGACAATAAGAGTCAACAATATAGTGGACCAGATCAACAATCTGGAAAAGAGAGCAGCTCAAGGTTTCATAGAAGTCAACCAAGCTCTAGTGGAAATAAAGACTCAACCACCAACAGTGGCACCCAACAATTCCATAGCAACACCTCCAGCCCAAGAGGAGGACCAAAAAATTACTGTAAGCAAATGGAAATGGGATTGGTACGCCCAAAACTACAACAATCCTCAACAGCAGGGCTCCAGCAGTCAATCTTACAGGGGAAAGGCAAGGAGAGGCAGGGGAAGTGGGATAAGACCTTGGTAAGTCATCCAACTTCTTATGATCAATTATATCAACCTGAAAATAAATTACTTATAGGTAATGAGATTGATAAGGAAATATTAGATATTATTGATAAGGATTTAAAGGATTATTCATTTGAACAGAATATATTAAACTTGTCTTTACATGAGGACAATGTAAATAGTTTTATTGATCACCAGGAAAATACTATTAATATAAAAATGGAATCAAATGAGTTAAATCTTGACCCTGATAATGAGTCTTCTGAATTGGACACGGAAAAAATAGAATATTTTTTAAAAGAGAATCCAATGGAATCAAAAATAATAAGTAAATTATTATTGAGAATTGAAAAATTGGAAGAGTTCTCAAAAGAGTCAAACATTAATACAGAAAATGTATTATTACAACTAACACAATCATTGAGTACCACAGCCAATAAATTAAAAATTATTGAAAATTCAAATAATGAATTAATCAATGAGAATAAAAAATTAAAATCTGAGATTAGAAATTTAGAAAGTAAATTAGAACACTCTCAGAATATTATGGCTACCATAGAGGGACGTGTAAAATTGTCTTTTTCAAATGTAAATGATACCTTAAATCATGTACCTGTGATAAAAGATAGGTTACAAAGGGTAGAAATTGAAGTAGCTAACATTTTGAAAAATACTGAAACAATAAAAGATAATACCTCTTATGTAGAAAGAGTACCAGTTTTTATGAAACACTCTGATGATAAACCAATGATTGAACATGAACATAGTGTTATGGGCTCTGAGAATATAAAATCAGTTAAAGATGAAATAAATGATCATCTTTCTAAAGTAAGTGAATTACTCAATATTCCTCAGGTTAGGGAAGCAAAAACTAGCCAAAAGAACTGGCCTAAGTTAGATCAGTACCCTTCTTTTGACGGGGATTCAAAATCTGATTGGCAACAATTCATACAAAGAATTGATAACTTAAAATTTTCATACAAATTACCTGATGAAGAAATTACTTCAAAGTTAATATCTTTATTTACAGATGTGGCCTTATTATGGTTTGAATATGTATTGAGTGAGGGAATTAATTACTCCTGGAATGAATGGAAGGCACTAATTGAAAGGCAATTTGGTGGCCCAAAATTTAGAATCACTCAACAAAGACTGTATGAAAGGGCCAGATATAATCCAAATGCTGGAGATAAACCCATGGTCTTCTTAATGAATTTAATAAAAATCATGAAAGCTATGGATCCAAAAATGGATTATGAAGAGTGGAAAGAAAAAATAATATACAAGTTGCCTATATCAGTTAGAGACATTATTGTAGCTAGAACTGAAACTGTCAGAGACACCTCTGGATTCATTAATATATGCAATGAGATATTATTAAACCACAAGTATGAAACCAAGTATAGTAATTACAGACAAAGTGTTGAAGTGGTAAAACCTACTACAAGTAAGTTACCAGTGGAAAAGAAAAAACCTTCAGCTCCCCTTGTCCCTAAGAGACAAAAAAATAACACTTGTTACAAATGTAATGAACCTTGGGTTAAGGGTCACACGTGTAAGAAAAGAATAAATGTTATTGAAACCTCACAGAATTCTGAACCTAGTAATCATGAAGATGAGAATGTGGAATCCAGTGAGGATTGCAAGAGTAACATATCTTACAGTGATGATGAAAATGAGATATTTGTATTAGAACAGGATATAATGTTCCTGAATGATGCTATACCTCATACAGACACATCTTTAACTTCCACAGAGGAGGCTGAAATAATTAAAGATGTATCTCATGACACTTACAAAATAACACCTATCAGAGCACCTATTATCATATGTGGAAAAGAAATGAATTCCATTCTTGACACTGGGGCTGCTGGTAGTGTAGTTTCAATTGATACATTAATGAAACTTGATAGTAAGTACCAAGAAAAACTAGAACCTGTTCAGACAAAGAACTGGAGGGGTTTTGCTTCAGTATTAAATCCAATTGGCAAATAACAAACTGCTGTATTCTTTAAATATAATAATGTTTATGTTAGAGCAGTTTGTGAATTTGTAGTAATGGATAATAATAATTGTAGTGATTGGTTTATTATTGGCAATGATTTATTGACAAAATTTGGCATTAAACTAGATCCTGCAAACAGTTGTTTCACCATAGGCGTGAATGGTAAGAGAAAATTCAAAATATGTTCTGAAAATTCAGTATATGCCATTTCTCCTAGAGAAGAACAACTGAAAGGTGGAAGAACCACCAATGAAGTGGGTGAATTGGAAAAAGAAATCCAAAAGGCCTCTTTCAGTCCTCAACTCTCAAAAATTGAACAAGAAGACATTTTGAGATTGATTAAATCATATCCTATGGCATTTGCTCATGGATCAAATGAACTAGGATTGGTCAAAGACCATGAGATGAAAATCTCTCTAAGCTGTGATCTGGATAATATTCCTGGCAGCTTAAAAAAGAAACCTTACCCAGCATCTCCTGCAAAAAGGAAAGACATTGAAGACAATATAAAATTGTTGTTGGAAATGGGTATTGTTGAAAAAGTGGACACAACACCTAAGTATTGTGTCATTTCACCAGTATTAATCTCTTATGAAAAAGATAAGGCAAGATTATGCGGTGATTATAGAGCTCTGAATCCATATACAGTAGATGATATTTACCCTCTACCAAGGATAGCTTCTATCCATGCTACCTTACAAGGAGCAAAATATATTTCCTGTCTGTATGGGAACAAGGGTTACCACCAGATTCCTGTGGAAAGAAATTCTCAAAATTACTTATTAATAACCACACATATGGGTATATTTAAGTATGTGAGAATGCCATTTGGCCCAAAGAATGCCCCTTCAGTCTTCCAAAAATTGATGGATAGTGTTTTTCATCAGGAAATGGTTGAAGGATGGCTATTGGTCTATATTGATGACATCATATTGTTTTCAAAAACATATGATGAACATTTAAATCACCTGAAAAGAGTCTTTCAAAAAATGGATGAAATTAATATGACTATTGTATTAAAGAAATGTAAGTTTGGATTTCAATCCTTGAAAGTACTTGGACATGTTGTATCTGGATTACAAATTTGTGTTGACCAGAATAAAGTGGCAGCAATTAAAAACATTGTGATACCTAAAAATGTAAAAGAGGTTCAAACACCACACAATATGGGGGGCGGACTTGCTAGCGAGTCCGCAACCTTGGACCCAAACTCACCACAGATTGAACACACATTGAGCTATTAATAAAGGAACCATACAATCAGGGATGAACACCACTCAGCAGAACAGTTTTAGGTGGGTGTTCAAGTAGAGTTCAGTATGGGTTCAGTATGAGTTCAGTCTGAGTTCCATCTGAGTTCCATTTGAGTTCAGGTTGAGGAGTTGCTAGCAAGTCCACCCCCTATATTGCGTAGTGAAAGTTTTTTGGGTATGTGTGGATATTATAGACAATATATTAAAAATTACCAATCCATTGCAGCCCCTTTAACAACATTAATCAGGAAGAATGAAGCTTTCATTTGGAATAATGAAAGACAACACGCCTTTAATAAATTAAAGGAATGTTTAATGTCAGCTCCAATATTGGGACTGCCAGATTTCACCCTACCTTTTATCTTGTACACTGATGCAAGTTTCATAGGTTTGGGTGCTGCTTTACAGCAAAAACAGATAATAAATGGAAAATTATCTGAAGTAGTTATCTGTTATATATCCAGAACCTTAAGAAAAACAGAATTAAGGTATGGTGCCATACAGCTAGAATGTTTAGCCGTGGTGTGGGCTTTGGAGAAACTTCATTACTATCTGGAAGACCAGAAGTTTGAACTTATAACAGATTGCAGTGCAGTAAAATCATTACTAAACATGAAAACACCTAATAGGCACATGTTTAGATGGCAACTAGCTGTACAAGAGTACAGAGGAAGAATGACAATCACTCACAGAGCAGGAACATTGCATTCAAATGTGGATTTATTATCCAGAAGTCCTTTGCCAAATAATGCTGACAACCCAGCTTATGTACCTGAAAATGAGGTTATACATATATTTGGGATTTATATAGTGGATTTAGAAGAAGAGTTTATGCAAACTATATTGGAAAATTATTCATCTGATAAAGATTTGTCTAAACTATCTACCATTCTTAATGATCCAACAAATGCCTCCATGAGTGCATTAATTAAAACCTTGCCTCCAAAGTATAAAAATGCGTTGGAAAAAGGTAAACTATCAATTGAAGATGGATATATATATTACAGGAAAAAGTTAAGCAATGTAATAGTAATACCACCTTCTATGAAAGAGTTAATGTTGAGTACTTGTCATGATGACATCTTAGCTGGTCATTTTGACTTTAACAAAACATTAACCAGAGTTAAAAATACAGCCTGGTGGATAAACATGAAAGAGGATGTACAAAAATACATTGAAACATGTGACTCTTGTCAGAAATCTAAAAGATTAACTGGGAAGAGAGCTGGGTTGTTACAACAAATAGAGCAAAAAGCTCCATGGGAAATTATAAACATGGATTTTGTAACTGGCTTGCCATTAGCAGGAAAAGAAAGTTTCAATTCTTGCTGGGTAATAGTGGATAGATTAACAAAAATGTGTAAGTTTATCCCTACCCATAAAGAGGTATCTGCTAAAGACTTGGCGTTACTATGGTGGACTCAGATGATGAATACTGCTGGGTTCCCCAAAGCCATAATCTCTGACAGAGATCCTAAATTTACTTCAGAGTTCTGGACATCTTTGATGGAAGTATCAGGTTGTCAATTAAAATTGTCTACAGCACACCATCCACAAACTGATGGGCTGGCTGAGAGGATGATACAAACTCTAGAAGACATGATCAGAAGATATTGTGCCTTTGGATTAGAATACAAAGACAATGAGAAATTCACACATGACTGGGTAACATTAATTCCTGGCCTTGAATTTGCTTATAACAGCACAACTCATTCTGTAACAGAGAAGAAAACATTTGAACTCTGGCTGGGATATGTACCAAATACCCCAGTAAATCATTTAAATAAACTACCAAGGTTGGATATACACCCTGGCACTAAATCCTTTATTCATATGCAACAAATGTGTAGAAAGCATGCAGAAGAATGCATCCAAAAAGCATTTGAATATGAAAAGAAAAGGTGGGACAAATCTCATAAAGAATTTGAATTTAAAAAGGGAGATGAGGTCCTCATATCAACACTACATTTTAACTTACAAGGTAATGTTAAATTAAAGGATCCCTTTGTAGGACCTTTTGTAGTAAATAAAATGGTTGGGAATAATGCAGTGGAAGTCATATTATATGCTCCATATGATAGGAAACATCCAGTTTTCCCTATCTCATTATTGAAACCTTACCATGCAAATGATCCTGACTTATTTCCAAAAAGAAGGGGAAGGCCTAAAAAGCAACCTGAAGAAATTGTGGAAAAAGCAGAGATTGAAAAAATACTCAAGAAAAGAATCCTTACTAAAGAAAAAGGAACTTAGTATTTACTAAGATTTAAAGGGAAATCAAATGAATTTGATAAATGGATACCTGAAAAAGAAATTTCTAATTTATCCACCCTTCTTAAAAAAATTAAACAGAAATAAATTTCTGTTCAACCAGCTGAGGGGTTAAAAAACAGTACTCATAATATTTTATTATGTTTTATTTCTTTAAAGTTGAATCTTTAATGCTACAGATTTACTCTGAATACCTGAAAATTACAAATTAATAAAATAAAATGTATAACTTATCATTTTTTTTATTGTTTTTTTGGGTGGGCGAGTGTCAGCCTGTATATATCCAGGACTGAGTAAAAAGTAATTATAAGTTATGTTAAACACATGAACTATACATGGGAATAATAAATAAGAGTACACAAATAGTATACATAAGTAAAATTATGATAATACACAAAAAATGCCATTATAACACCTTATATACACGCATATATCCACCTTTTATAGGTCTTATGTACTTAATATTAAGTTGGAATATGTTAGGGTAATCTTAAGAACCTTAAGTATAAGGCTACATAATTTTTAAGTACACTTAAAGCTGTTATATTCATTGTTTTATGCAAAAAACAAGAAATGCGCTTTATTTCACTTAGAAGTTGACTATATGCGCTATAAAATTGAGAATATCAAAATTGCGCTTTGACAGATCAATTGGGCTCATTTAGAACTATTGATTTGGCTATTTAAATGCATAAAAATAACACTTTTCAAATTTGGTGTTTTTTATGCCAGAAATGGCTTCTGTGTACTGGCCACATACTGCCTGCTTTTTTCCCGTGTGAATAGCTTCATTTTTAGCAAAGTTAGCTTTTTCACACTATAATTACCCCACATTCTATGCCCACTGTGGGGAAACACACTAAAATAGGCAACAGGTGCTTATTTAGTGTCCTAGCTTAATTAATAATGCATTGACCTTGTTTATATGCACTAATTTCATTAATAACCTCACTCTTGGCACTTTATTTCATCACCACGCTTAAATTCGCCTAATTTTAGTCAAGGATTTACCCGTGCAAGAGCCTGCCAAGAACTGCATGTAGTTACCCCACATCTCATGCTCTTTTTTAAGTTTTTGGGTGGTTTCTCAGTCAATTTTGGTTATTTTTGAATGGGAATTTCACGTAGTATAATGTCAGGATTAGCCCCATTATTTCTACAGTCAATCCCCCTTATTATTAAGCTATTATTAATCTTAAAAAGTCTCCTTTAGTCTTTAATATTATTGTTTTATACACATATACTCTCTTTTTGTCTTTTTCTTTAATTTTGATGGATTTCCCTTATTATTACAGGATTTTGGCGGTTGTTACTCTTCTAATTATGTCATGGGTTACTGGGAATGTTGATGGGCATGTCTATTAGTTGTTTAGAGGCGTCATTAACTGTGTATTGGGTGGTACATCAAGGGAATCATGGGGGAACTCAGTGTGTATAAAAGGAGGAGGTTTTTGGGTTGTATTTCTTCATTCTTTATCATTACAATTCAACCAATATAACCAAACCAATTACAATACATATCAACTAGTACTTTTATAAGTCTTTTGAATAGTATCTGAATTTATATAATCTATTTTTCTACCAACTATAAAGATTGTAAGCCATATATAAGAATAGTGAGAATTATATTACTGAGACCTTTATATTTGATTTTATTTGACAACTTAGTGGATTAAATCTACAGTATTCATATAGGACCATTAAAATCTTCTAGAAAACTGACTATTCAAGCTAGTTCACGTCCTTGTACTTGAACTTAGCCTGACAGATAATGTAGAGAATGTTTCCTCAAGATTAGACAAACTTTTTCTCAACTTAGGAATATTAAAAAGTTTATCATTAATTTTTGCAAGAGATAGAACAATTCTGTCTTTCTCTACTGAGTATTTACTACTCTAAGCTTGGAAATTAATTTTTAATTTTTTCAATTCACTGTGAAATGTCATTTTTAATGAAGTTTTTTCATCTATGAGGGGTTTTAATTCACTAATACCTTTATGCAGATGTTAATTTTTATCAGAAAGTGATTTGTGATCATTTTTAATAACTTTCTGTTGAGCTAGTACATGATATAAGTTGTCCTTTAATTTAAAATAAGCTGTATATTGTAAAGAAGAGCTTAATTTACAATGTAAATGCAAATTAATTAATCTGTCAATTTCATGCTTCAATAAATCTTTCTAAACTTTGTCTTTTATTACACTAAAATCAGTAGAATATTTTAAAATTTCATCAGAAGTTTTTTCAATTAAGACATAAACTTTACGTGCAAAAGAATCACTTTTAATTGCAAGAGAAGGATATAATAAAGAAATTGATGTTAAATGTAAAGGCTCATTAAATGACAATTTACGGATTACATCATTTGGGCTAATTATAAAATGAAGTTTTTCTTTAAGAGGTTTAACAGTTCTTTCAATACTCTCAAAAATATTACCTGAAGAAGAAGACTTAGTATTGTAGATACCAAGATTCATATCAAAAAGTTGAATCACCATGGCAGAGGAGGGAACTTCCCCTTTTGCCTGATACTTCTTTTTTCTGATTCCCTGGTAAGGATTGGCAGGCTGAGGATGGTGAGTAGGTGTCTTGGATGGGCCAGGTTGATGAGCTAGAAGAGGTTTCACATTCTGCTGATAATGTTTCATAAGATAGTTCCATTTCCATTGCTCTACCTCCATGGTTTTAGAGGTCTGTTGAGGCTGAGGTAGGTTGTGTCAATGGATTACTTTTGGTCTATAAGACTTAGCGGCAGTCCAACATTGGTGAGAGGTGGGAAACTAAAGATTTCAAAAAGTTACATATTTATTATCTCTTTAAGTTTAATACTCAATAAAAACTTAAAAGATAATTATTATTATTACTTTGAAAACTTAGACACCACACAATATGGGGGGCGGACTTGCTAGCAAGTCCGCAACCTTGGACCCAAACTCACCATAGATTGAACACACATTGAGCTATTGATAAAGGAGCCATACAATCAGGAATGAACACCACTCAGAAGAACAGTTTTAGGTGGGTGTTCAAGTAGAGTTCAGTATGGGTTCAGTATGAGTTCAGTCTGAGTTCCATCTGAGTTCCATCTGAGTTCAGGTTGAGGACTTGCTAGCAAGTCCACCCCCTATATTGCGTAGTGAGAAGTACATAGATGTAAGTACTGAGGTAGTGATAGTAGTAATAAATGTGTTTTATATAAATATAATAAATTTGTAAGGTTAGAAAGGAATGATCAAAAACAACAAAAATGGGAGGCCTTAAATTGGCAAAAAGAAGAGAAACCACAAAGTTAAAATTCTATATACAGAAGTATGAGAGAAGGAATATTCCAGAATAAGATACTGCAAATATTAAGAATGTTCATTAAAGAATGTGTCAATAAAATGTATTTCCTGTATATACAAATTAAAAGATTTGTTTTAAAGCTTTCTGTAAATGTCATTTTTTTAAAAATAATATAATTTGAATTTAAATTTTTGTATTAATATATTTTTATTCCACTCCTGACCTGTAATGAGGACAGTGTTGGGGAATAAAAATATGGGGGAAATTATTTTTTTAAATATTTACTTAATTTACTTATTTTAATAAGTGAAATTATTACAATTAAATTTTTTAGTAAATGTAATATAATTATTAAAATAAGAATTTAAAGGTGTGGATTCATCCCAGTAAATAATTTATTATTCTACTGGGTAAGTCTAGTAGCCTGGCTGACACTCCCCCACTCTAAAAAAACTATAAAAAAATGCTATGATTTTTTATTTTTATATTTATTTAGTAGAGCAGGAAGGTTAGATATCTCTTTCCAAGGTATCCAAGAATCATATTCAGAAGATTTATTCATGAATTTCAATGGATATTCAGTACCTTTCTCAGCAGTGATTATTCTGTCATTTAAAATCTTATCAATTTCTGCTTTATCAGTAATTTCATTAGGGGTCTTCCTTAGTCTTCTACTCATTTTGTGAAATAAATCACTATTTGATGTGTAAGTTTTCAGAAGAGATATTGGTAAAAGAGGATGTTTCCTGTCATATAGAGATTACAGGATAACCTCAACTGCATTATAACCAACCATTCTTCTGACAACAAATGGACCTAAAAATGGGTCTTTTAATTTTTAATTACCCTGTAAGTTGAAGTGGACTGTAGAAAGCAGTACTTTATCACCTTTTTTAAAAGTGTATTCATCATGGGATTTGTCCCATCTCCTCTTCTCATATTCAAAAGATTTTTTAATAAATTTTTGAGCATGACTTCTGCAAAGTTGTTTTGTTTGAAGAAAAGATTTTACGCCAGGATGTAAATCCAATTCAGGTATCTTATAATTTAGAATTTAGTCAGGAGTATGTGGAACATATTCAAGCCAGAGCTCAAAAGACTTTCTTTGAGTAACAGAATGAAAAGTGCTATTATAAGCAAACTCCAATCCACAAAGTAAGGTGACCCAATCATGATTGAACCTGTCATTATCTTTATACTAAAGGCCAAAGGCACAATAACTTCTTATCATGTCCTCTAAAGTGTGAATCCTTTGCTCAACTAATCCATCAGTCTGGGGGTGATGGGCAGTAGAAAGCTTCAGATCACAACCAAAAACATCCATTGAAGACATCCAAAATTCTGAAGAAAATTTGGGGCCTCTATCAGAGATTATGGCCTTTAGAAAAACAGAAGTATTAAAATATGAGACCACCATAAGAAGGCTAATTTTTTAGTGGAAAAATTCTTGTGAGTGGGGATAAATTTACACAGTTTTGTGAATCTTTCCAAAATAACCCAACAAGATTTATAACTGTCTTTCCCAGAAATGGGAAATCCTATTACAAAGTCCATGTATATTATTTGACATGGCGCATCAGGAGCTTCAATATGTTGCATTAATCCAGCTCCTTTTCCAGTTAGTATTTTTGATTTCTGGCAAGAATCACAGGGTTCAACATATAATTTTGTGTTTTTAGACATATTAACCCACCAAGAAGTGTTCTTAATTCTAATCATTTTTATCTCAAGATCCAAATGTCCAGCCAATATGTCATCATGAAAAATTTACCAGATGATCTCCTACATAGAAGGAGGAATAACAATAAAATTACTCAACTTTCTTCTATAATATAGATATCCTTCATCAATTTAAAATATTCCTTTTTCTAAAGTATTTGTTTTTTTGGTGGGACGGTTTTAATTAATGCTAGTATTGAAGCATTCTTTGGATCATTAAATATAGTACACAGACTCTTTAAGTCAGTGTCTATATCATATGAGTCCAGAATAAGCTGTAATAGCTCTTCCTCCATATCAACCACATATATCCCATAAATATGATCAATTTTTTACTCAGGATCATATGCAGGATTTGAGTCATCCTTTTACACAGGTAACCTTGATAACGTATCCACATTTGAGTGAGCAATACCAGCCCTATGAATTATTGTCATCCTCCCTCTGTATTCTTGAAAAGCTACATGCAATATGAACATATGTCTTTTATGTGTCCTCAAGTTCAAGAGGGATTTAACTGCACTGCAGAGAGTGACAAGTTCAAATTTCTGGTCATACAGGTGATAATTTAGCTTCTCTAGAGCCCACACTACTGCTAAACACTTTTGTTGAGTGGCACCATATTTCAATTCTCTATTTTTCAAGGTTCTTGAAATATAACAAATTACTACTTCTGATATTTTATCATTCATAACTTGTTTGTGATGGAGAGCAGCACCAAGACCAATAAAACTGGCATCAGTGTATAAAACAAATGGTTGATTAAAGTCAGGCAAAGAAAGAATTTGTGCTGAAATCAAACAATATTTCATAGTATAAAATGCTCTTTATCTGTCACTGTTCCAGACAAAAGCAATATCTTTCCTAGTTTGATGGGTAAGGGGTAATGCTATAACCTGATAATTATAAATATACTGTCTATAGTATTCACATATTCCCAAAAAACTCTGTAAGATCTCTAAGTGTAGTAGGAGCTTTCACCTGTTGTTTGGCTGCCACTTATTTCTGGTCAACACATATCTGCAAGCCTGAGACAACATGACCAAGCACTTACAAGGAATGAAAACTAAATTTACATTTTTCAAGGCAAGTGTCATACTTATCTCATCCATCTTATTGAACACCTTAAACAGGTGGTTAAGATGGTCCTCAAATGTCTTGGAGAATGTGATGATATCATCAATGTAAACCATCAGCCATCCTTCAATTATTTCTCTATGTAATGTGTTATCCATAACCTTTTGAAAATCTGAAGGGGAATTTTTAAAGCTAAATGGCATCCTAACAAACTTATAAAATTCTGAAAATTCTTCTCAACAGATACCTGGCGATATCCTTTATTACCATTTAAACAGCTTATATATTTAGAACCTTGTAAGGTAGCATGTATAGAGGTAATTCTGGGTAAAGGATAGAAATCATCTAGAGTATAAGTGTTTAAAGCTCTACAATCACCACATAACCTAGCTTTATCTTTCTCATAAGAAATTAGGATAGGTGAGATAACACATTGTTTAGGTTTTTTAACTACCTTTTCAGTAATATTCATCTTAAAAAGGGTAGACACCACACAATATGGGGAGCAGAGTTGCTAGAAAGACTGCAACCTTGAACCCTAATTCATATCTCTTTGAGCCCACATTGAATGAGTGATGAAACCACAAAGAAAAAATATTGCCATTCTGGTGAACTCAATATGAATACAACTTTAACATTTAATGAAGCATAGGTGATAATACTTTGAACAAATCTTGAGATACGAAGAATATGATTTTTTATAGAACTTTTAATACAGTGCAGAACACACTCAAATTAATCTGAAAAATACATATTTTAAACTATTTAAGCACTTTATTTGCAATTTTTTAAAAAAAGAACACCAATGTATAGATCTGGCAAGATACCATCTGACATTATTATATAAGACTCTTTGGCCATAAATACATGGAGAAACTACAATTTGGAATATGTCAATTTGTTCATAAAAGGTTATTTCTTGCATATATATTATGTATTGTATTATTTTCAAGGATTTAAAAAATTATATACTTATTTTACGACTAGATAATATTGAATATTATAAATCATTAAAATATCTAAAGAAGGTGCAAAAATTTAAAAAATGATGTTACAAAGACTTTACTTAGACATATAATTTTCAAATTCAATTTACATACTATATTTCACTAATAAAGAAAAAAAATTTCATACTAATATTTATTAAAATTAATTTCCCCTCTTCTTCAAAATTTTCAAAATATTAAAATGTAGATTTTTATTTGATTTATGAAAATGAAGAGAATAACAGTATAGGAGTTGTGGATTTTTAGGATTCAAGGAATTTCTGTGCTCACTCTTTGTAACATATTTTATATTTTTTATATTTTTTGTATATTTATTTTGTATTACTATCTTCTTTAATTGTCTTTTTCTACTCCCTCTCAATAATACCTAACTCTTTTCCCTTTGAAATATTTCTTCATCCTCAGCTCATCTCTCTCCCCAACCTTTTCACTCTTTTCATCATCATTTTCAACCCCTATCCACATTTGCCTCTACATCTCCATGCCTCTCCACTCCTCTCCTTCCAGTTCACTACCTGCCCATTTCTCCCTAACACTTTATATTTATATTATATACAGAAATAGGGACTGATTTGAAAGGGAGGAAATCCGGGTTCAAGGATTGTGGAGGTGAGGTAAAGGGGAGGAATGGGGCTACAAGGGCTGGGGAGGCTGGAGAGAGTGGTGAGGAAGGGTATATGGGGTAGAAAAAGGGTTGGGAAAGAGTTGGAAGGGAAGATTAAGAGTTACAAGGCGTTTTGAATGAAGAAACGATTCCAGGAGAGGTTGAGAGGGGTGAAATGGGGATAAAAAGAGGATGGAATACAATGGGGCTGGGAGGATAATGAAAGGGGTGGGAAAGGAAGACAAGCATGTTTTGATAGAATTGAAAGTGATGGGGATTGGTGTAAACAGAGTGTGAAAATAGGAGGATGAACTCTGTTCTTTGGGCGAAGAACAGAGTTCACTTCCATAAAATGTTAGCTGAAACATATTTTTCAGTTCTGTAAAAACAGTTGTAGGTAATAGAAAAAGTCACTGATTTTTTTTATATGTAATATGAAAGTTTTTAATAAGATCAATGTATTTAAGAATTGTGATATTGTAAACCAATTTCTATTGATCAACTTAATTTAATAAAGTATTATTTAAATAAGCTGCTTCAAAAAATACTATGCATTGAGTAGACTCAAGAAACAATTTTTTCTGGCTTCCATTCAGTTATCCTCACACTTTCACTATGTTTTCAATATAGATCCATTATTATTTGTATGATACTTCAAGTGAAAGTTCAGTATTACTTCAGTCTGAGTTCCATATGATTTCCATCTGACATCAAGTTGAGAACTTCCTAGCAAGTCCCCCCAAAATATTGCATAATGAGTGATATTGTCTTAAATATCTTTTCTCTTTGTGGAAGAAGCAGGATAAGGCTTCTTATTCAAACTAGGTGAAATTTCAGTTAATGGGCAAGATAATGATAACTTCATTTCTTCTTTTACCAATCCTAATTCATGTGACCTATAAGCAAATGCCATAGGAAAAGATTTTATCAATTGAATGATGGAATTTTTTTCCTCACCAGAAAGTTGTTCTCCAAAAGAAGCAGTGTCAATTTCATACAGAAGGGCAAGCATTTCTTTTTTAGATCATCCTTTATATCAAACTACAGAATTACATGTGTTCAATCCTAGTGTTAATAATTTTTTGGAGGAGAAAATTTTAGTTTTCTCTTCCCATTCATCCCCATTGTGAAGAATTGGTTTGAGGGATCAAGATTAATACCTTATTTGGTTAAAATATCATTTCCAACAATGAACCAACTGCTTAAGTTATCATTTTTCTTAACTACAAAATCACACATAGCTCTTACAAAGCCATGTTTATATTTGAAAAATACTGTAGCTTTGTATTTACCAATGGGGGACAAAACAGAGCCATAACCTTTCCAATTCTCAGAAATGATAGGCATAAGTTTTTATTTATAATCCAGATCCACTGAAGCAAGTTTATTTTCAGATACTACACTTCCTCCAGCCCCAGAATATAAAACAACCTCAATGTTATTTCCATTAATCAAGACTGGTGCCTTGAGAGGGGAAATAATAATTGAGCTGTCCTCAAGATTTCTTATGATCCAAGAATTTTCTACTGTAGATAGATCATTATTCCCAATGTCAAAATTATTCAAATAATGAATATCTTCTTACAGAATTAAAACTTCCTGGTGAGGTTAATATGAAATATTGCTGGCACAATCACTTAAAGTATCATACAGTGAAACTGTGTCATCAGAATATTTCTCTGATGGTTTAACAAGTTTTAGTTTTTTGTCACAAACATGGCCTTTCTTTCAAGGCTTTCTGCATTTAAAGCAATTTTTTTTGCATAATTTTTAGGTGCAACAGGGGAAGAAGGTCTACCAACTTTTTCAGGAAGTTTCTGTTGGTGATTGGAAGTTTTCTCCAATGAATTTCTAGGAATTAATCTTCTAGAATAATACTTTTTATTTAAAAGGATCTCATTACAAGTATTAATAAAATAAAAAGGTTCTCTTGAGTACTCAGTCCTAGAAGCTATTAAGTTTCTCAGAGACATAGGCAATTTAGAGAGGATCCTGTTCTGGCATAATTCAAAATCCATAGTTGGGTCCATTGCCCTCAGGATCTTCACAAGTTTCATCAGGAACCCAATACATTTTTCAGTAGAAGGTGAGGTATATCTAGATTCCTCATACTGTCTTTGTTGAGCTAACCTAAGATTGGACCCACCAAATTGTGCTTTAATAAATTTCTTCCAATCTTCCCATGAGTAGTCATTTTTATCTAAAAGGACAGATTCATACCACATTAGAGCAGCATTGGTAAATAAAGAAATCAATTTTGACACAATTTCTTCATTTGGCAGTTTGCAAGAACCCTTCAAGTTATCAATTCTGAAAATAAATTGTTGCCAATCAAAGGAACAATCACCATCAAATGTTGGAAATTGGTCAAGTATTGGCCAATTATTTTGATTTAAAGCAGTCTCCTTATTACAAGTTTGTTTCTGAGTGAGAAGAAGCTGTAACTTCTACAATTGGGCAGTAATCTCATTGTTTAACCCTTCTGTAGATGAACAAGGTACATCATCAATTTTTAATTGAAACTCAGTAATATCTACAGGCATTTCTGGCACTAATTTTACTTTAGATGAACTAGGGACATGTACAAGTGGGGTATCCTGTGCAACAGGTTCTTTCAAAGAAATGTCAGAATACTATTGGTCATGTAAAAATGACTTAAACTTCTCTTCAATGGTTTTTAGCCTAGTCTTAACTCTTGAAATACTGGAAAATGTCTCATTGATAGTTAAAAAAAAGATAATTGGTTCTTATTTTTCAGAGATGAAAAATGGTCACTTAGTCTCTTTAAGTTCATCTTATGTCCCTCTACTTCCTGGAAATAGATAGAACCAGTGTCTTGTAATTTAGAAAAATATTTCTTGATATTTTTCTAGAAAGCTACTTTCTTCTCATGAGTTACTTTGTAATTATAAAAATCATCAGAAGCTCTCTGTAATTCACTTCTAACTGATTTGTACCATTGTTCAGTTAACAAACTATTAAATTTCTAAGTCAATTTCATGTAGTTCATTATATGATTTTTCTTGGCAATAATATCTCTCAAATACTCATAATTAATGGTAGCTACATCTGGAGTGTTTCTTAACAAGGAAACAGAGTAATTTTCCAGATTCTCACAAAATTCAGGATCAAGTGTTTCATCAATAAAATCCATATCAGGATTAACCATTGAAGTAGAAATCAATACTAAATAATTAGTTACATCTGGATATTGATTGATAAGCCTACTAGAGCCAGCCTCTACTGGTCTCAAGTATCTTCACCTCTTCCAGATATACCTGAAGGAACTGGATTAGTGACAAGAAAGTAAACTTTAAATTAAATGAAGGGGATTAACATGGCTTTGGAAAACTTTGAAATTCAGGGTTCTTTTTACCTTCTTTGTCCTTGGTAGGAATGAGGAGAGGCTGGGGTGAATTGATGGGTCCTGGAAGGGCCTGCCAGAGGTACTTGCTGTTGATGAGCCTGCAGGGAGTCCCACTGGGTGTTTAGCCAGTCCCATTTCCATTTTGAAACTTCTACCGTTTCCTGTAGTTGAGGAGCTAATTGTGGAAGGGCCTTTGTTGTTGGAGGAGGTTTCCTCTTCCCTTGAAGAAAGGATTCTATATTTATTACCTTTTCTTCTATAATCTCTACTTTTAATCTTAGTTTGAGGTTCTAAGCCCTTAACTCCTTGATGTGAGTGGAGAGATTTCTGAATTGCTGCTGAAAGGGCAAATTTTTTATCTTGAATCCTCTCGGAAGCTCTTCTGGGGGGTTCAATGGAGGCTTTTGATCCAGAGAAGTTTTTTCCACTTTTTTTACAACTTCTTGCATCCCTACATCCTTATTGGTTCAGAAATTGATTAATTTGAGTAAGTTTTGTAGTAAAAGGAGAACTTCCAGAAGTCTTATAATAATCAATCAAGTATATTTCCTCATCACAGGAAGCAGAAGCACTTTGATCAGTCATTGTTGTAGATAGCCTGAACTGAGAGAGAGAAATATTTAAATTAAATCATGCTGAAAAAAATAAGAGAATAAAATATATATATTAAGTATATAATCAATTTTCAGGATTTGTTAATAAACTAAAATAATAAAAATATAATGTTTATCAGGATAAAAAATCAACTGAAATAATAATCACAATTTTTATTAATTAAATTAAGATATTTATTATTTATTACCAGGATTTAAAATAAATCAACTGAAATAATAAAATAATTTATTTATTATCAGGAAAAAGAGTCATTTTGGAATAATTAACACAATTCTCAATAAATTACTAATATATATGTTGATAATTATCAGGACTAAGAGTCAACTGAAAATTTAATTACCAGGAATTAATGTCAACTGAAATAATTTAATATAATTCATTTAATTAATTTATATACCTAGTATTTTACTGCCAGGAAAAATTTTGAACTGAGACAATAATATAATATTTTAATTATCAGGACAAAAGGTCAACTGAAGTAATTAAAAAAAGAATATAGTATAATTAACTTAATTTATATTACTTTTAGGACTAAGAACAAGATGGTTCCACCTTGGTCAACTAGAGTTTTTTTTTATTATTTACCATGCACTTCCCCCTGTAATGTGAGCAAATTAATGCCACTACAGAGTTCTGAGAAAAAATATATATGTGATCTATGAAATATGAAAAGTGAAACCCACAAATAGTAACCAGTATAGTCACCAAAATTATATATGAAAATTACCAATATATAAAGCTCAGATTTGGAGCGAGGTTTGATTTCAAGTCGCAGCAAAAAAAGTAAGTCACTTTGATGAAAATCCTATAGTACTAGCTATAGGCCTTGACCAAGGGAGTTGGAGTAAGACTGGAGAGAAAAATCCCTATCCCTTTGAGAAATACCAGGTGAGATTCATTTGCTACAGCAAATTAGAGACTTTTAAAATACCCCTTCCAACACACTTTTTGACTGCTTAAAAAGTCAAGACAGTAGCTAATGAAAGACCACTGAGAACCAAAGAACAAGAAACCAGAAATACAGAAAGATCCACACCAGAAAACCAAACAATATGCTCTTGTTGCAGAGAAAAAAGCAGTACTACTTGATGCAGTTTGAAAAGCTACACCAGAGAAATCAGTTGCCATGGTTAAGTTAAATGAAGAATTAAACTTGTGTCAAGGGGGCTTTTAGGTCTAGAAGGTTTTTAATGGTGGTCCAACGGCAGTAAAAGTGGGAAATTAGGATCACAAAGTTTAGAGTATGTTTGTCTACCTTTTTTTTGTTTTACTCAAATATAAGAGGTAAGAATTTTAATTATTATTATAAATTAATGAGGTAGAACTACAAAAATTTAATTACTAAAACCAATAATAAATATTAATATATAATAAAATGGAATAAATGTTTGTTTAATGTAAGTAAGTAATGAATGATCAAAAACAAACAGAAGGAAGGTGTTATATAGGCAAAGGAGAGACAAAGCATGGTGTTAAAATCCTAAATACAGTAGTATGAGAGAAGAAATGTCATCCAGGCTATACCAGGAGCCCAGAAAATTATATGTTAATTTATTGGACCTGAAAGAGGGTGTAAGAATTGTATTTTATGTATATAAATTAATATTTTATTGCATAATAAAATTATATAAGTATCTTATTAATAATAAGTGTTATATTAATTTTATTGTTATATAAATTTTTATACATTTAAATTAAGCTTAAATATATTTTATATTCTACAAATAATGGCACATTTTTATGTATTTAATAATTATAAATTAATAATTAATTAATTACAAAAAATATATTATAATTATATGTCTAAAATTGACTTATAATGTAATTAAGTTAATTAATTAATTTTATATATATTAAATAAAACTTCATATATTATTAAGCAATAATATTGGGCACTTCTTTTGACACTTATTTGTGTCAGGAAAAATTATTAAATAAATTATAATACTTATTTAATAATATAGTATTAAAATCCCCATTTTAAGTTACAAATAACACTAAATTAATTATCTGTTTCATTTAAACTAATTATTGAATTAATTACATAGTTAAAACAATTACTTAAAATTTCTTTAAACTGAATTGAATCTATTCCATGAATTTTGGCGTGAAAATAATTTTATTTCTTTTACTTAAAACCTTTACATGTCACTATATTATCTGTTTTTGATTATTTTACTCACTGTTCTTATGTTTCAAGCTTACTTAGTTACTAATTATTTTAATTAATTGTTTTGGGAACTTATGGTGGGAAAATTGATTACTTACTCACTGATTTAGTTTATTGTTTCATGTTTTTCTCTCAATATCTATGTCTTAGTTAAATTCTTTTATATTCTTGTTTCACTTTATTACTCTTTTGTAGTTACTTTTTTTGGCACTTCAGAGGATCCCTTGCCTATAAAAGGCTTTGGATAATCCCCTGTAGCTAAATCCCTTACTATACAATCAAAATCTGAACAAATTGTCAATATAATATGTTTTATTATTATTTTTATTAGTATTAAATTTCTAATTTAAATTCTATATAACTATTTACACGTTGCTTGAAGTCTGATAGTAATTATAGTGTTTTCCGCGCAGAAACCCTTACTTTAAATAATATTGTCATTTAATAAAACCTCATTTTTGTGTCATCCCTCAAGTAACTTTTCGTTGCCTCTCTTTAAATAAATCAAATTATTTTATTACTTTATTTCATTTACTTCCTATAAACCCTTCTTTCCTATTCCCCTTTCCCTCCTCTTCTTCTTTCTTTTATTTCTTCCTTCTTCTAGACAACCAACCAACTAGTGGGAGCCTTTCCAAGCGATGACGACGATCAATACTTGCAACAAATGACATAGCGCACGGACCACCCAGCAAAAAAGAAACTTTTTCCGTGACCGTGTTTTGAACTTGGGTTCGATCTATTAGGGTTATATTAAATTAATTCATCTTTTATTTTGAAGTGATTTTCTGATCACTATAGTAAGTTAACCTTTGCACCTCTCACTCATATTATTATATTTTTACTGAAATAACAGTGTTTGTGGCTAAATTGCTGATTCACTGAGTGTAAGTGTTCATTATTTTTTAATTTTTTTTTCCTAGTTGACAATAATAGATTAAACCTCTTAGTCCTAGAAGACAATTAATAATTAATAAATTAATAAATTAATTTTATTATTATTTTTTGTATATTGGTTGACCATAATAGTACTCAGTACTTAGTCCCAACTTTACCATCATATAAATTTTTGGTATTAATTATTTTGGTTGACTTATAAAAACCTTTATTGATTGGTCCCATTTTAATTACTGATTATTTCTTAATAAATAATTTAAAACACATTTGTTTGTATTACTTTTTTGTTAATTAATTGATTTTTGATAAAAATTAATTTTTTTTTCAAAATTCAATAAATTTTATTTTGAAATAACAATTTCAATCATTAATTTTTTTTTTTGATTTTAACAGTTTGAATGTCCAATAGTTTGGCTAGCAGCATGGATAACTTACATGTGGATGAGATTGAAGTAAATAATAACACTGAATCTGTAGGTTCTTCTAAATTAACTTATAGAAATGATTCAGCTGACAAAAAACATTCAGGACGTGGAAATGGCAGGAGAAGTGGTAAACCCCCATCACCAAACACCTCTTAAAGAAGTTAAACCTCTAATAAATCAGGAAAATCAACTTAAAGGTATAAAAATAAAAAAGATACCTCTAACCCAACAAGTAAACAATCTTTCCAGTCACATCAAAGAAATGAAGGCAGAAAGCATGAAGTACAAGGCAAGGGTAGGCACACTCTGGAAGCAAATGCAGGAATTGTTAAATCCCAAACAGGCTCAAACTCCTCATTTCCCAGCCTCTCAGCCACAGCCTCAACCTCATCCCAATCAGGTACCCAGCTCCTTCACGCAAAATCAAAGCACTCTGCAAGTGGAACAGTGGAAATGGGACTACTTGATGAGCTATTACCAGCAGAATGCACAACAACCAGCTCAACACCCTGGGCCATCCAGGACACAAACATACTATCTATCTCCTCAGCCCCATCCTTATCAGGGAGGCAGAAGATAGAAGGCACAGGGGAAGTTTCCTCCCTTACCATGGTAAGTAATTTGTTTGATAAACATGTTGGCATGTATCACCACAGGAAATCTGGGGGTGAACTGCTAGCAGTTCCCTCTATTTGAAACTATCAGGAATTTGTCAGGAAACTGTTGGGAAAACATCCTGAAACTGTCAGAAAGATGTTTTTAAATCTGATGAAAAAACATTGAAAAAATAAACTGTCACAGATTGAATCCAGAACAATCCCTCCTTGAGCAGAGCTTAAGAACCACATTGAACATCAGTTAATCTCAGGTTTGGCAAAAGGTTGAACAACATCACTTAGCATACCTTAATATTCAAATATTAAACTTGAATATATGTTGCGTGTATGATATAGATGCATATGCATTTGAATTTGCATGGTGGATACTTATTGCATGCTTAAAATTGATATGAAATGCCTATCCAAAGTGTATGCATAATGACTATGAAGAATAAATATGCATAAAAATATGAATAAAAAATATGCATAGTGATTATGCATTAAAAATATGCATAAAATATGCATAAAAATATGCATATTGAATATGCATTAAAAATATGCATATTGAATATGCATTAAAAATATGCATATTGAATATGCAAAAAAAAGGTGCATATATGTATATGAATTAAATATATTAATATGCATATAAATCTGTATAATGAATATGCATATGAATATGCATAAATATGCATAATGATTGAAAAATGCAAAAAAATGATGCTTAATGAGTATATTTTATGCTTAAATAGAAATATGCAATATGAATTAATTTTGCATACAGATAACACTGGCAAACCATTTTGACCAAAACTCATACTAAATTTTCATTCTGGACTAAAGGTGTGAAGGAAGGAAGAAAAACAGTCTGACGTTAGAAAAATGCTACATGCACTCATTTTGTAGCAGAGCAAATGAGGAGTGCTGAATTATGGTTGGTGCCCATAATTTAGTATGATATCATAATTTTATTTAATTGTTTTCAATATTGAAAAGACTTTAGGTTGGTTGGTATGGATCTAGCTGTGCCAGGGTCTAATCTAATTATTTAAACAATTTCTTAATAATTAACTGGTTTTAATACAAATACAGGTTGTATTTTTTGTGGGATATTGGATATGATAAGGTCTTTTGTAAAAAAAACTTATATTGTTTAAAAATATTCCTGAATCAGATGTGGGATAATCACTACAAAAAATTGTAGTACTGTGGGCAATAAAATATATGCACAAGCAGTAAAGAAAGGACCAAGTGAACCCTTTTTGTGCAGTGGGAATCATTAGAGTGGAATTGTGGATGAAAAATATAATTCATTATTACCATTTTATTTAATCAAAAAATTTATAATATTAAAAAGAACTATTGATGAATTGGTATTTGACCTTTGTGCCTCACTCATATTTATCATTTGATTGATTTTTTGTCACCATTATGTTTTAATATTATAAGTATAGCAAAAACGCGTGTGCCTAACGCATACCGGGTGATGTTACACCTTTTATAATATTATTAAATAAAGGTAAAAAAATATGAAAATGATTTGTTTTACAAAAAATAAATTGATATCCAAAAGCAATATGAGGGATAAAAACGCAAAATTAAAGGAATCAAATATGAAATAAAAAACTAAAATAAAATTAATGCCATCAAGAGCAAGTAGAAATGTTGGGGAAAATGTCCACCAGTGAGGCTAAACTTGGACTATAATTGCTTTTTTGAAAAACAAAAAAGTGCCAATCTGAGGTTTAAAAAAACTTCAGCAGAACCATTTAGCCATATCAAATAACTTCTAGTTCAATGATTGAGAGAGAATTGATCACACCAGACTGCATGTGACAAAAAGTGTCCAGCACAAGTTCGGCCGAACTTGTGCTGGACACATTTATGACGGAGAGTAGCTAGGGTAGAACTTTTCTTCAGTTAATCTGGTATTTCTTATAAACATGTCCATTGGTACTTGATCTTTGTGCCTCACTCATATATACCATTTGATTAATTTATTGTCACCATTATATTATTAATATTATAAGTATAGCAAAAACTTGTGTGCCCAACGCATACCGGGTGATGTTACACCTTTTATAATATTATTAAATAAAGTAAAAAAATATGAAAATGATTTGTTTTACAAAAAATAAATTGATATCCAAAAGCAATATGAGGGATAAAAACGCAAAATTAAAGGAATCAAATATGAAATAAAAAACTAAAATAAAATTAATGCCATCAAGAGCAAGTAGAAATGTTGGGGAAAATGTCCACCAGTGAGGCTAAACTTGGACTATAATTGCTTTTTTGAAAAACAAAAAAGTGCCAATCTGAGGTTTAAAAAAACTTCAGCAGAACCATTTAGCCATATCAAACAACTTCTAGTTCAATGATTGAGAGAGAATTGATCACACCAGACTGCATGTGACAAAAGGTGTCCAGCACAAGTTCGGCCGAACTTGTGCTGGACACATTTATGACGGAGAGTAGCTAGGGTAGAACTTTTCTTCAGTTAATCTGGTATTTCTTATTAACATGTCCATTGGTACTTGATCTTTGTGCCTCACTCATATATATCATTTGATTAATTTATTGTCACCATTATATTATTAATATTATAAGTATAGCAAAAACTTGTGTGCCCAACGCATACCGGGTGATGTTACACCTTTTATAATATTATTAAATAAAGTAAAAAAATATGAAAATGATTTGTTTTACAAAAAATAAATTGATATCCAAAAGCAATATGAGGGATAAAAAGGTAAAATTAAAGGGATCAAATATGAAATAAAAAATTAAAGTGAAATTCCTCCAATCAAGAGCAAGTAGACATGATGGGGTGAATGCCCACCAGTGGCACTAAACTTGGACTATAATTTCTTTTTTGTAAAAATAAAAAAAATACACTGGGGCTTTACCAAAACTTCAGGATGACAATTTTGCCATATCAAACAACTTCTAGTGCAATTATTGAAGAAAAAATCATTTTCATTGCAATAGAGAGAATTGATCACATCGGACTGCATGTGACCAAAAGTGTTCAGCATAAGTTCCGCCGAACTTGTGCTGGACACTTTTATGATGGAGAGTAGCTAGGGTGGAATTTTTCTTCAGTTCATCTGGTATTTCTTATAAACATGTCCAATGGTATTTGATCTTTGTTCCTCACTCATATTTATCATTTGATTGATTTTTTGTCACCATTATTTTTTAATATTATAAGTATAGCAAAAACTCGTGTGCCCAACGCATACCAGGTGATGTTACACCTTTTATAATATTATTAAATAAAGTTAAAAAAATATGAAAATGATTTGTTTTACAAAAAATAAATTGATATACAAAAGCAATATGAGGGATAAAAAGGTAAAATTAAAGGAATCAAATATGAAATAAAAAATTTAAATAAAATTACTGCCATCAAGAGCAAGTAGACATGTTGGGGCAAATGTCCACCAGTGAGGCTAAACTTGGACTATAATTACTTTTTTGAAAAACAAAAAAGTGCCAATCTGAGGTCTAAAAAAACTTTGGCAGAACCATTTAGCCATATCAAACAGCTTCTAGTTCAATGATTGAGAGAGAATTGATCACACCAGACTGCATGTGACAAAAAGTGTCCAGCACAAGTTTGGCCGAACTTGTGCTGGACACATTTATGATGGAGAGTAGCTAGGGTAGAATTTTTCTTCAGTTAATCTGGTATTTCTTATAAACATGTCCATTGGTACTTGATCTTTGTGCCTCACTCATATATATCATTTGATTAATTTATTGTCACCATTATATTATTAATATTATAAGTATAGCAAAAACTCGTGTGGCCAACGCATACCGGGTGATGTTACACCTTTTATAATATTATTAAATAAAGTTAGAAAAATTTGAAAATGATTTTTGTTTTACAAAAAATAAACTGATATACAAAAGCAATATGAGGGATAAAAAGGTAAAATTAATCTCAAAGAGATCAATTATAAAAAACAAAATACTAGTAAAATTCTTGCTCTCAAGAGCCACTAGAAGTGTTGAAAAAAATGGGAGCCATCAGGGCAAAATTGTAATAAGTGACCTTTTTTTTAAAGATAAAAAACTATACACCTGAGGTTGGGAAGAACAACAGGTGGATGATTCAGCTAAACAAAACTACTTGTAGTGAAATTTAATAAAAAAATGGTTTTTTGTTGCCATATAGAGAATTGATCCCATCTGACTGCACGTGACTATTATTAATTATATAAGTATAGAAAAAAATTGTGTGCCAAATACATACTGAGTAACCTTACACCTTTTATAATATTATTAAAAAAATGTATAAAAATAATAAAATAATTTATTTTCAAAATTATTAATTGATATCCAAAAGCAATATGAGGAATAAAAAATTAAGTTAAAGGGATCAAATATGAAAAACAAACTCCAAGTATTATTCCTAATATCAAAGGCCAGTAGAGATGTTGAAGCAAATGAGAGCTGTCAGGGATAAATTGTACTAAATTGACTGTTTTTTAAAGATAAAAAAATGTGTTCCTGTGGTTTGAATGAACTCTAGGTGGATAATTCAGCTATATCAAACTACATCTAGTGAATTTTATTATCAAATAATTTTTTTCATTGACATAGAGAGAATTGATCCCATCTGACTGCACCTGACCAAAAGTTTCCAGCACAAGTTTGGCCGAACTTGTGCTGGACACTTTTATGATGGAGGTTTGCTAGGGTGGAATTTTTCTTCAGTTCATCTGGTATTTCTTATAAACATGTGCACTGGTATTTGATCTTTTTGCCTCACTCATATTTATCATTTGATTGATTTTTTGTCACCATTATGTTTTAATATTATAAGTATAGCAAAAACATGTGTGCCAAATGCATACCGGGTGATGTTACACCTTTTATAATATTATTAAATAAAGGTAAAAAAATATGAAAATGATTTGTTTTACAAAAAATAAATTGATATCCAAAAGCAATATGAGGGATAAAAAGGTAAAATTAAAGGGATCAAATATGAAATAAAAAATTAAAGTGAAATTCCTCCCATCAAGAGCAAGTAGACATGATGGGGTGAACGCCCACCAGTGGCACTAAACTTGGACTATAATTTCTTTTTTATAAAAATAAAAAAAAATCCCCTGGAGCTTTACCACAACTTCAGGATGACAATTTTGCCATGTCAAAAAACTTCTAGTGCAATTATTGAAGAAAAATTCATCTTCATTGCAATAGAGAGAATTGATCACATCAGACTATATGCCTTTTCTAAATATTCTTCTTTCTTTTCTAGCTGCATCATTCTTGCACACAATAATTCTTCAGTAGTTTTGACCGTGTCCCAGTCAACTCCAAGATATGATTCAGCTTCTAAATCAACCGGTAAAACTGCTTTCTGTCCAAAAACAAGTTCATAAGTTGAAAATCCGGTCGTCCTTTTGGCAGTGATTCGATCAGCAAATAAAACTAAAGGTAAATAGTGCCTCCATTTTTCGGCACTTGTCCCACACATTTTAAGTAAAGCATCCTTGATAACTTGATGCCCTCTTTCAACCATGCCTTCAGCTTCAGGATAATATGGGGTTGCTACCCTAACCTTTGATCCAACTTTCAATACAGCCTCTTTAAACTCTGTCCCAAATTCAGGACCTCCATCTACCGTTACCAATTTCATCACTCCATATTGATACACCCAATTATTCAAAAAAAATTCTGCCACATTTTTGGCAGTTAAATTAATAAGAGGCGCTGCCTCTACCCAACCAGATAAATCATCTCTGGCCACAATTAAATATTTATACCGTCCCTCTTTTATATGAACGGCATCTAAACTAACTCTCCCAAAGAGCGTATATTCACCAGTCGCGCGTCCAGGTTCTTTTGGCCTTAAATAACTTTGTCTTTGACATTCTTCGCATGACTGAACTCACTGTTTAACAGCCATCTTCATGCCAGGCCACCAAAATCGATCAGAAATTATTTTAAACGTTTCTCCAACGCCTCTATGCCTGAGATCTTCATGCAGTGATTTCAAAACAAATGCTTGCCCCTTCTCTTGCGTTATAACTACTTGAGGATTTGGATACCTTCTCCTCATTAAACGTCAATCAGATAGGTAAAACGTAGATGACTTCCTCTTGATAGCCACCCATTCATCGTCTTCACAATCTTCTGGCCTCTCTAAAGTCAACAAATATTTGAGTAACAAAAAATAAAAACCAGTCTGACCCCAGACTTCATCTTGAAAATCAATTAATATAACATCAATAGGGACTTCTCTATCACCAATATCACCTGCACATGAATGAGCCAATAATTTTTGACCCCTGAATAAATCTTTAATTGAGCTATGTCGACGTTTTTCTTCTGAACCTTTGGATCCTTCGTAAACCCTATTCGAAAATACCTCTTTCTCTTTATCCATATTTTTATTTAAATTCTCTAATTCTCCAACATATACACCATTCCTTAATTTACTACTATCCAACACTACCAATCCATCTTCCTCTACATACACCACATCTTCTTCTACCTCCTCTCTGCCAAATTTATCTACACCTTTTCCAACACCTTTATTAACATAAAAACTATTTTCCAGTTTATCCTCTTGGTGGAGGTCATCATCACCATAATCTAAACACAATAGTCCTGCCAGTTTAACCTCATGGGGGAGGTATGAAAAGTCTTCAGCTCCTTTAGTGCTGGCTTTGATAATAGGTATATCTTCATCGAACTCTTCTGAGTCTGAATCTTCTTCGGTGGGTGGTCTCCTTGATAAACCATCTGGCATAGTAAAAGTCTTGCCAGGCTTATGAACTAAATCAAATGAAAAATGTTGAATAAAAGCTACCCATCTCGTCATGGGTGCGTTTGGTAAACTTGGGGAATCAATCATCTGGATTAACGATTTCGCATCCACTTGCAACTCAAAATGTTGCCCCCACAAAATATGCTGAAGTTTCTTCAGTATTTTTGCCACACCACATAATTCCAATTTTGGTTGAGAATATCTTGATTCGACCTCAGTAAATACTACAGATTCATACCTAACTGACCTGATGTAACCAGCTTTATACATCTGAGACAAAACCGCCCCAGCTGCAAACTGACTTGAATCTACTGCTAAATAAATTCTACCTGCATCTTTTCCATAATCCAACTTGTGCAGGACTAAATCCTTCCCCACAACCTCCTTCAACTTCACAAACGCCTTCTCACACTCTTCATCCCACTTCCAGTCTGCATCCTTTCTTGTTAACCGTCTCAATGGAGCTGCCAATGAAGAAAAGTCCTTAATAAACATTCTAACATATATGCAAACGCCTAAAAACCCTCTGACTTCGGTCGTATTCTTGGGTCTTGGCCAGGACTGAATTTTGTTAACTTTCTTCTTGGACATAATCCTACCCTCTCTACATACCACATGGCCTAATATTTCTAAGGCTGGCACACAAAATGAAAATTTTGAACCTGAAATAGTTAACCCAGCCTCTTCAATTCGAAACAAGATTCTTTCTAAAGTAATTGCAAACTCCCAAATGAATTTGCGTATCCCAGGATTCTCTTCCAACACCTGGATATCATAGTCGGTTGTTGGTCCCTTAATTCCTCCATCATCTATAAAGATTCCAGCATATTGTGGAATTTCGTCTTGAAGGATCCAAGCCATCTGAGCTTGATAAACTGCAACCAAATTTGTTGCTCCTTGAGGTAATCTTGTTAACTGTAAACGTCCAAGTGGCGTATCGAATGTAGTTAGAGGCCTTGAGTCTGGATGTAACTCTCTCTCATCATATCCACCCAAAATATCTCCCAAACCATAACACACTCTCCCTGCAAACGCTTCAACAAACTCCTCAGCACTAGGCGGTATCCCAGCATCCTTTATTGTAACCCTATTTAATTTCCTAAGATCATGAACAACTCTAAGCTTGCCATTCGGTTTCTTGATACAAAATACCGGACTAGAATAACTTGATGTTGATTGCTCATACAGTCCAGTGCGTATCCGCTCTCTGACAACTTCAATATAGGCTTCTTTTAATGCAGCCGGAATAGGAATTGGTTTCTGCTGCCACGGTTAATGACATACCACAGGAATCTTGTAAGGCTCCCCATAGGAATGCTTCAACACACCCCTCTCCTCTTCTACAAAAGCAATGGCCTTCTCTCGCTTGACCATCACATCCAACAACAACTTCTTCTCTTCTCCAGACAACCAACCATCAGTTCCAAAATTAACAACACCCAGTCTCTCAAAAGTGATTCTTGACGTCTCAGAAAATTCAGGCAGATTCTTTACCAAGGGACTTTCATAAGGATCTCTTGATAACCTTGGTCTTCTCAAAGGTAGATTTAATTCAGCAGGTAGCGGTTCATTAATAGGTCGAACTTTATTTGCTACCTTCTTATATTTGGCTGCGTCCAAATTTAAATAAACTTGAGGTAAAACATTTACTTTTGTATTGCCATTACATATTTCATTAAATGAATCTTCTTCATCGTCAGAATCGGAATAAGAAAAATTAGAAAAATATTTTATTTCATTTTTAAATTTTACCCTTTTTTCCTTTCCCTCGTCTAATTTATAAACAGATTTTCCAACACCTTTGCTTCCCTTATCCAACAGTAGATCACCCGTAAAGAAAGTTGGCAGTTTAACCTCTCGCTGGAGGATCGGAATTGAATTTTCACAAAAATTATTTTTTTGTGTTTTAATTATACTGAGATTTTTTATTGGATTTTGATGTGATTTTTGAAGTTTACCCTCTTGCTGGAGGTCCATAATAGAAGGTGATAATTGCAGTTTAACCTCTTGCTGGAGGTCCGGAAATGAATTTTCACAAAAATTATTTTTTTGTGTTTTAATTATACCGAGATTTTTAATCGTGTTTTGATAAGATTTTCGCAGTTTACCCTCTTGCTGGAGGTCCGTAATAGAAGGAGATAATTTCAGTTTATCCTCTTGCTGGAGGTCATAAAACATACCCTTCCAATTTTTATCCAACCTAATTTGGCCCATTTTGCCTTTTTCACCATTTTTAAATTTAATAGAAAAACAGGGTAAATCCAATAAACATATAGAAAAGTCCATAACATATTTGCACTCAAAAGTAATATTAACAGAAAATAATTGAGAATCCACTTGAATTATCTCCAAGTGAGCTGACCTATTGCAATCCGGGATCTTATTATGAGGAGAGATTACAACATTAGAGCGATCAGCCCCTGCTACCCCAAAAAATGAGGGCATTCATCCCTTTCCAACAAACATAATTCACCAGAAGCCGTCCGTTTTATATGCCGCTTCTTGGTGCAAACACAACACTGGCACAGAGTAGTAATCCCTGGCCGTGTTTCCCAACCTTCATCTCCAGGAGGCGCTAACCGCATATGTAACCTCCGCATATCTTCACCAGTGATTTCCAAACTAATCCCCATGCCAGCTTGATACCCTATCCTGGCCTCAAAATCCATCAAAAAAGGACCGCCAAGAACAGTTTTGACTGCTCCTCTGGCTACATAAAAGTGAACCTTACCAACAGATCCACCAATGCCTAACCTGACATGCTCATCTGTACCCATCAGCTCTGTTGCATGCCCTCCAATACCTCTGAGGTTTTTCCCAGTCCCACTTTTAAATGGCAAGCCTATACTCGTCGCTTGCTCCAATGAAATTAAATTAATTTGAGACCCTGAATCGACCAAGGCCTTTACTTATTTACCGTTAAGAGTTACCACCAGGTAACCCAGGGGAGCGGAAAAATGTGTATCTACATCTTCCCCAAACTTTTCAGCATTTTCACAAATATATTCCACCTCTCCAGTGGAAACCCGACACCTCGTCAAATGCTTCTTTTGCTTTTCAGCAAGCGCCGGACTAATCGTAAATAACTCCCCCAAAGATAAGGGAATCTGCAGTTGATTCACCCTATTCAAAACTGCGTCCATCGCATTAACTTTACCAGAAACTACTGGCCGCTCATACTGGACCTTTGATTTAACAACCTTGGCCCTGGGTACCTCTTGAGGTCCAACCGAGCCATCTTCACCCCCCATTATAACATCTTCACTTTCTATAACCCTAACTCCGTCACCAGCTTCTTGCACTAATCCTGATCCATTGCTAGTCCTTCTTACACCCTCCATTGGGATGGGACCGCTAAAACCTGGTCTGGTTAGAGACGCTAACGGTACATCCTCCTCAGAGTCCGAATCATCCTCTGGCATAGGCTCACCATTTAAATCAAACTTGCCATAACTAGGGGACCCCATATCAGCAATCCCCTTCTGCATTTTATATAATTTGTTCTTAGAGTAAGGGTTCAATTTGTTGGCAGCAGTTTGAGCACTAGAATTCTTGTCCTTAGAGTAAGGGTTCACTTTGTTATTGGCCTTGCCAGGATTAGCCATCAATTGGCTCTGAATGCTACTTTTCCCCTTAGTAGAAGCAGCTCTTCTAGCAGCATTAACATCGTATTCGCCAGCCATACAGCTACCCTCCACCTGGGCAACCGTTGCCAGCTCTAAACCACCAAAAGAAGTAGAAAATGTGACTTTACTGACCTCTTTCTCCTTGCCCTTGTCAGATTTTCCACCATTACCATTACGATTTTTGCCACCCTTGGCATTAACATCTTCATCTGTCACCTCTTCAAATCTGGCTCTCCTTTCAGCCATTAAACTTTTTCTGACCAAATCAGAAGAAGACTGTCCATCACTGGGCTTGATGAACGAACCATAAGGAAATTTATAAACTTTATCATCAAATAAAACTCGCCCAGCATCCATATCCTTATCAAGAGCAAAACAAACTGTTGCTCTGTGCCTCCTCCTATTACAATAGGAGCACACCTTTGGCTCATCGTAGCCACCTCTATATCCATTACCACCATTACCACCATTTCTCCCATTGCCTGGGAAGCGGTTACCATTATTATTGCCATTATAATTTCAATGCTAATAACCTCTGGATTGATAAGAAGTCGACGTTGACAAAGAAGCGATTGGGGCCTTGTTAGCCTTCTGGGTTTCTTGAACAAATATTTTTAATTGTTTTGTTAAATCGGCCAAGTGATAGACAATCTTATTATCTACATTGCCCTCAACTTTAGCAGCAGGTAATCCCATTTGTGCCTTCTTGGCCTCCTGGTCTTTAACCATAATATCGTTGTTTTCGGCCAAAACTTCGCTGACCTTGCTAACATATTGAGTGCATGACTCTTGATATTTGTCCAAGGCTAATAACTTTAGATGGGCTTGAATGTTGTCCTTGATAACCTCCAGAGCCGGAAGTTTCTGCTCACCATTAGGCAGTTCCTTCATCAAATCTTTTCTTGAAAGATCCTTCAAGATGTCCATTCGAATATCCCTGCTGCATGCTGTCCAAAACAAATCTTTTGCTTGATTCTCATGCACTAACTCATCCACCAATATGAGATATTCCACTACTTCATCAAACTGAACACAGAGATTTTTGAAGTCAGCCATAGAAGAAACACCACCTTTTGCTTGCCAGTTTCCAGCAATTTTATTGAGGTCCATTATAGTAAACCTAACACCCCATCTATCAACCATAGCTTTAGAAAGCTTAACCCAATCCTTGTCCTTAAATGCCTGCATAGCAATAAACTCTTTTTCCACCTCCCTATCAGCAATAAAAAATCTAACTTGCTTCACCATGTCCACATGAGAAGCACCATCAACAGCAGCAGCAGCTTCATACCTGCTAATGAACCATTTAACCTCCTCCCCATCAAACTTTGGGCCATCCCAAGAAGCAATCCTAACTGAGGGAGTAAGAGGGTTAGAAGATCCAGAAGCAACAGCAGAAGAAGACATCCCAATAAGTAAGGAAATGTGTTAAAAATCAATAAAATAACAAGCCTCTTGCAGGCCAATAACAAAAATCCAATTAGAGTTCCAGAAAATAAGCCTCTTGCAGGCTAATAACGTTCTTGATCCAAGTAAGTCTTTAAAGAAAGCTAGAGACATCAAACCCCACGTTGGGCGCCAACTATGGTAAGGTAAACTCTTACAGTCGCCTTGCTGTAAGCAGAATCCGGAGGAGATGTGTGGATTTAGCTGAAAACCCCGTCCTTCTAATAAAAATAACAAAATGGGTATTCTAAATCACTAAGCTAACCAGTCTACTTGGATCTGATTGATAAAAATAATGAAACTCTAAAATATTTAACGCTTATTGAGATTTAAAGAAAGTGGCTGTTGATAAAGAAATACTGATAACAACAATTAAGGTGTACCAGTGAAAGATCTGAAAAGATTGACTTTTATGTTTTTATTATAATTTGAATTTTTATGAGACAGCAATAATCAAGTCCCAGCAATGAAGACCTTTCTAAAGATACCCTGTATGAAGTGTGATTTAAATTGTTGAGTAGTATTTCTAAAATGTTATATATAAAATTAAAGTTATAAGGGTACTATGAATTTATTTAATTTGTTGAGTAATAAAAAAATGAGACCGTGGTGGTTAAAGATTAAGCTGTATGATGTGTCCCCCCCTTCAATTTCGAGTTTGAGAGGCGCTTAAGTATTCCTAGTCACGTGCCTAAGTTTTCCCCTCCAGAGCTCTCCCAGAGTCAATCCGGAGCCCGTACGGAGTCCGTACGCAGCCAAAGCGGAGTCCAAATGGAGTCCAAATGGAGTCAAATCAGAGTCCAAACGGAGTCCAAACAGAGTCGAAGCGGAGTCCGTCCGGACTCAATTAGAACCTTCAAAACTATAATAAAAAATCTAGAAAAATTACACATAATAGAGCCACTTCCCCTTTACATTCCAAACTATTTTTTGTAGTCTGCACAGCTCTAATCACCCCGTGAAAATTCATCAAAGTTAAGTAATTTCTAAAAACGTAAGTATTTCTATAATACTTTAAAATTCATTTAAAAAAATATAAGAAAAATAGTAAAAATTCTGGGAAAATTTCCCAAGGTTCTTGAGTGACTCGTCTTGATACTTATAAATTCTTCAGACCGTAAAAATTAGTTTTCTCCATAAAATAATTTTTTTTTGCGTAGGCATTCACTCTTGACCAATTTCTTCATATTTAAAACACAAATAAATTAAATAAAACCCTTTTATATATAAAAAAAAATAACGCCAATCTTGCATGCCGTAATAACTCCATTTATGTACTTAGGTGCCATACTAAACTTTAGGCTACCACAGTGGTTCAAAATTCAGGTTAGCTCAGCAAAGACTGTTGGAGAATACTAGATATGTATCCTCCTCTGTTGAAAAGCTCATTGTTTTTCTTATGAAAGTAATAAAAATCCTAAGAGCAATTGATCCAAAGATGGATTATGATATTTGGAGAGATAAAATCTTGTATAAATTACCAAATTCTCTTAGAGATTTAATTGTAGCTAGAACTGAGCATGTAAGGGAAAATTCTTCTTTCATTAATATTTATAATGAGGTACTACTCAACCATAGATATGAACCAAACAATTACCTTGGTAAATCTTATCATGATCAAAATAAACCTTCTACAAAGCCCCCAGAGAAATCTGGTGAACCCTCTGCACCAGTTGAACCTAAAAAAAATGCAACAAATACTTGTTATAAATTTAACAAACCATGGCAAAAGGTTCATGTTTGTGACATTAAAATTCATCTTGTTGAACAAAATGAAGACACTGATGAGGCTGAAATTTATGTCAATAATTCTTCTAGTGACTGTGAAAGTAATATCTCCTATGACAATGACTCTGTTAAAGATGTTTTAATGTTAGAACAAGATGTCCATTATTTAGATAATATATCTGAAGAATGTGTATTGGATTTTTCCTCAGTGGAAAATTCTGAAATAATTAAAGATATTACTAAAAATTTTATAGCCATATCCCATTTGAAAGCACCTGTTATCATTAATAGTAAAAATGTTGATGTAGTTCTTGACTCTGGTGCTGGAGGAAGTGTAGTGTCTGAAAAAGCTTTAGCTTCATTAGATAAGGATTATTTGAGTAAATTATTACCTATAACTTCTGAAAAATGGAGAGTTTATGGTTCTACTTTAATTCCTATTGGCAAATACAAAATCTTTGTATTCTTCAAATATAATGGTGGTTTTGTCAGAGCTATTTGTGAATATGTTGTCATGAAAAATGATAATTTAAGCAATTGGTTTATTATGGGTAATGATATTTTAACCATGTTTGGTGTGAAATTGGACCCAGCAAATAATTGCTTCACCTTGGGATTGAATGGCAAAAGGAAATTCAAAATTTCCTCCTCTAGAAAACCTTCTGGGCATCTGTTAAAGTCTTGTTACTCACTAATCCAGTGTGAAGGCAGAACAACAATTGAAATGGATGATTTATTAAAGGAAATAAATACTGCTTCTTTTGGTGATAAGTTAACTAGTGAACAAAAGGATTCTATTATTGCCTCAATTACCTCTTTCCCTATGGCTTTTGCTCATGGTTCTCATTTCTTAGGAAGTGTTCAGGAAGAAATGAAAATTACTTTATCCCGTAATTTGAGTGATATTCCTCCTAGTCTTAAGAAAAATCCATATCCTGCTTCTCCAACAAAAAAAAAAGGATATTGAAGATAATATTTCCACATTATTTAAAATGAATATCATTGAGAAAGTGGATGTCACCCCAAAATATTGTGTCATCTCCCTGGTTTTAATTTCTTATGAAAAAGATAAGGCTAGATTATGTGGAGATTAAAGAGCATTAAACACTTATACTGTTGATGATATTTATCCTTTACCCAGAATTAATTCAATACATGCTACCTTGCAAGGTGCAAAATTTATTAGTTGTCTGGATGGAAATTAAGGGTATCATCAAGTTCCTGTTGAGAAAAATTCTAAATTTTTTTTTCTTATTGCTACTTATATGGGAATATATAAGTATGTTAGAATGCCATTTGGACCTAAGAATGCCCCTTCAGTTTTTCAAAAAGTCATGGATAACACTTTCCATCAGGAAATAATTGAGGGATGGCTCATGGTGTATATTGATGATATCATAGTTTTTTCTAAAACATTTGATGAACATATGGTTCATTTAAATAGGGTTTTCAAAAAATGGATGAAATCAATATAACTTTGTCCTTGAAAAACTGTAAATTTTGTTTTCAATCTTTGAAAGTCCTTGGCCATGTTGTGTCAGGCCTACAAATTTGTGTAGACCAAAACAAAGTTGCTGCAATTCAAAATGTGAAAGCACCAACTTCTGTAAGAGAAATCCAAAGTTTTTTGTGTATGTGTGGCTATTATAGACAATATATTAAAAATTATCAAGTCATAGACTTGACTCTTACCAATCTAACTAGGAATGATGTTGCATTCATCTGGAATATTAACTGTCAAAAAGCTTTTGATACATTAAAATGTTGCTTAATGACAGCCCCTATCTTAGCTCTTCCAGATTTTAACAAACCATTTGTCCTATATACAGATGCTAGCTTTGTTGGTCTGGGTGCTGCCCTTCACCAGAAACAAATTATTAATGATAAATCCCCAGAGGTTGTATATTGTTATATTTCAAGAACCTTAAGAAATAGTGAATTGAAATATGGTGCACCTAAATTAGAGTGCTTAGCAGTTTTTTGGGCTCTTGAGAAGCTTAATTACTATCTAGATGACCAAAAGTTTGAATTGGTAACTGACTGTAGTGCTGTGAAGTCCCTCTTAAACCTGAAAAATCCTAATAGACATATGTTCAGGTGGCAACTTGCTGTTCAAGAATACATAGGACAGATGTCAATTATCCATAGGGCTGAAAATGTTCACTCCAATGTTGATAAGCTGTCCAGATTGCCTCTCCAAAATAATGACTCAAATCCTGCTTATGTACCTGAAGATGATACTTTTCATATCCATGGTATATTTATAGTTGATATGGAAGAAGAGTCATTAGAATTAATACTGGATTCATATGATAAGGATTCTGATTTAAATAAATTGGTTACTATCTTAAATGAACTTAAGAATGCTTCAATTCAAGCATTGATAAAAACTCTTCCTGCAAAGTATTAAAATGCTTTGAGTAAAGGAATGTTTTCTATTGAAGATGGTTATATATATTATAGAAGAAAACTTACCAATGTAATTGTTATTCCTCCTTCAATGAAAGAAACTATCCTCAAACTTTGTCATGATGACATATTAGCTGGTCATTTTGATCTTGAAAAAACATTGATTAGAATCAAAAACACTGCATGGTGGGCTAATATGTCTGAAGACACAAAATTATATGTTGAATCTTGTGATTCCTGCCAAAAATCTAAAAGGTTGACAGGTAAAAGAGCAGGGTTATTACAAAATATTGAAGCACCTGATGCACCTTGGCAAATAATTAACATGTATTTTGTCACAGGTCTTCCTGTTGCAGGTAAAGACAGCTATAACTCTTGTTGGGTAATAGTAGATAGATTCACAAAAATGTGAAAATTTATTCCCACCCACAAAGATGTATCCACCAAAGAATTAGCTTTCTTATGGTGGTCTTACATGTTTAATATTATTGGTTTTCCAAAAGCCGTTATCTCTGATAGAGATCCTTAATTTACTTATGAGTTTTGGACCTCTTTGATGGATATTTATGGCTGTTAGTTAAAGTTGTCTACAGCTCACCATCCTCAGAATGATGGTCTAGCTGAGAGAATGATTCAAACTCTGGAATACATGATTAGAATGTATTGTGCCTTTGGTTTAGAATATAAAGACAATGACAGATTTACTCATGACTGGATCACTCTATTGCCTGGTCTTGAATTTGCGTATAATAGCACTGTTCATCCTGTCACTGAGAAAAAGCCTTTTGAGCTTTGGTTAGGTTATGTCCCAAATACTCCTGTTCAAATTCTCAATAATAAATTATATAAGTTGGAACTACACCCTGGTGTAAATTCTTTCATGCAAACGCAACAGCTATGCAGAAAACATGCTCAGAGCTGTATTGATAAAGCATTTGAATATGAAAAGAAAAGATGGGATAAATCCCATAAAGAATACACATTTAACAAGGGTGATGAAGTGTTGATATCTACTGTCCATTTCAATTTACAAGGTAACAACAAATTAAAAGATCCTTTTGTAGGACCATTTGTTGTTAAAAGAATGGTTGGAGAGAATGCAGTAGAAGTTGTATTGTATTCTCCATATGATAGGAAACATCCTGTTTTTCCCATTTCTTTAATTAAGCCTTATACTTCCAACAGTCTATTATTTCCCAGAAGAAGGGGAAGACCTAAGAAAAACCCTCAGGAAGTCACAGAAACTGCAGAAATTGATAAAATTCTCAATGATAGAATTATCACTTCTGAAAGAGGTACTGAATATTTATTGAATTATAAAACAAATCATCTGAACATGATGCATGGATACCTCGCAAAGAGATTTCAAATCTTCCTACTCTGTTAAAAAAGTACAAAAAGAAAAAATCTTAGCATTTTTTTTATTATTTTTTTTAGAGTGAGGGAGTGTCAGCCAGGCTATACCAGGAGCCCAGAAAATTATATGTTAATTTATTGGACCTGAAAGAGGGCGTAAGAATTGTATTTTATGTATTTAAATTAATATTATATTGCATAATAAGATTATATAACTATCTTATTAATAATAAGTGTTATATTGATTTTATTGTTATATAAATTTTTATACATTTAAATTAAGCTTAAATATATTTTATGTTCTACAAATAATGGCGCATTTTTATGTATTTAATAATTATAAATTAATAATTAATTAATTAAAAAAACATATATCAAAATTATATATGTAAAATTGACTTATAATGTAATTAAGTTAATAAATTAATTTTATATATATTAAATAAAACTTCAAATATTATTAAGCAATAATATTAAGCGCTTCTTTTGACCCTTATTTGTGTCAGAAAAAATTATTATATAAATCATAATACTTTATAATAACATAGTATTAAAATCCCCATTTTAAATTACAAATAACACTAAATTAATTATCTGTTTCATTTAAACTAATTATTGAATCAATTACATATTTAAAACAATTACTTAAAATTGCTTTAAACTGAATTGAATCTATTCCATGAATTTCGGCGTGAAAATAATTTTATTTGTTTTACTTAAAACCTTTTCATGTCACTAAAATATCTGTTTTTGATTATTTTACTCACTGTTCTTATGTTTCAAGCTTACTTATTTACTAATTATTTTAATTAATTGTTCTGGGAACTTATGGTGGGAAAATTGATTACTTACTTACGGATTTAGTTTATTGTTTCATGTTTTTCTCTCAATATCTATGTCTTAGTTGAATTCTTTTATATTCTTGTTTCACTTTATTACTTTTTTGTAATTACTTATTTTGGCGCTTCAGAGGATCCCTTGACTATTAAAGGCTTTGGATAATCCCCTGTAGCTACATCACTTACTATAAAATCAAAATCTGAACAAATTATCAATATTATATGTTTTATTATTATTTTTATTAGTATTAAATTTCTAATTTAAATTCTATATAACTATTTACAGGTTGCTTTAAGTCTGATAGTAATTATAGTGTTTTCTGCGCAGAAACCCTTACTTTAAATAATATTGTCATTTAATAAAACCTCATTTTTGTGTCATCCCTCAAGTAACTTGTCGTTGCCTCTCTTTAAATAAATAAAATTATTTTATTACTTTATTTCCTTTACTTCCTATAAACCCTTCTTTCCTATTCCCTTTTCCCTCCTCTTCTTCTTTCTTTTTTTACTTCCTTCTTCTAGACGACCAACCGACAAGAAAAGAGTATTGCAGAAAAATATTTCAAATTAATAAATTTGTTTCAAAAAGAAGATGTCAGAAAAGTTTGTTAAGTTTATATGACAGAAATAAAATATATTATTTAAAATTTACTGTAAATGTCAATTTTAAATAAGCAATTTGAATTTTTTGTAGATAGTTATTTTTATTTGAATATTAAATTTTTATTTTAATTTAAAATTTATTTTAATATTAATTTCTATTTCTTTTAACCTGTCATTGAGCACGGTGTTAGAAAATAGAAATATAAGGGACATTTTAATATTAATTTGGATAATTCTCTAACTTTACCCTTTTGTAATTAGTGAAATTATTATAGGTTAATTTAATTCAATAAATTATAAATAATAAAATTAAAATAATAAGGAATGGCTTCATACCAGTAAATAATTAATTATTTTACTGGGTAAGTCTAGCAGCCTAGCTGACACTCCCTTACTCTAAAAAAATAATAATAATAAAATTCTATAATTTTTTCTTTTTATATTTCTTTAGAAGAGTAGGAAGATTAGATATCTATTTCCCATGTATCCAAGAATCATATTCTGAAGATTTATTCTTTAATCTCAATAAGTATTTAGTACCTTTTTCAGCAGTAACTATCCTATCATTTAGAATCTTATCAATTTCTGCTGTCTCAATGATTTAATTAGGGTTTTTTTTGGTCTTCCCCTCATTTGGGAAATAAATCACTATTGGATGTGTAAGGTTTTGGAAGAGATTTTGGAAACACCGAATGTTTTCTGTAATATGGTGAATACAAAATAACCTCAACTGCATCTTCATTAACAATTCTTCTGACGACAAATGGACCTACTAATGGGTCTTTCAATTTTTTATTACCTTCTAAATTGAAGTGAACTGTAGAAATTAGTACTTCATCACCCTTTTTAAAAGTGTATTCTTTATGGGATTTGTCCCATCTTATCCCATAATTTCGCCCTCTTTCAGGTCCAATAACCTAATTTAAGTTTTACTGGGCTTATGGTACAGCCTGGCTGACACATCTCTTCTACTAATATTCAAAGTATTTTTTAATACATATTTGAGCAGGACTTCAGAAAAGTTGTTGCATTTAAAGAAATGATTTTACACCTGGATATAAATCCAATTTAGGTATTTTATTATTGAGAATTTGGGCGGGAGTATTTAGAATATATCCCATCCAGATTTCAAAAGGCTTTTTCTGAGTATCAGAATGAACAGTGCTATTATAAGCAAATTCCAACCCAGGAAGTAGGGTAACCCAATCATGAGTAAATCTGTCATTGTCTTTGTTCTCAAGACCAAAGGCACAATACCTTCTTATCATGTCCTCTAAATTCTGAATCATTTTTTCAGCTAATCCATCTGTTTGGGGATAAGGAGCAATAGAAAGTTTCAAATCACAACCACAAACATCCATCAGAGACATCCAAAATTCAGAAGTATATTTAGGGTCCCTGTCAGAGATTATGGCCTTAGGAAAACCAGCAGTATTAAACATATGAGACCACCATAAGAACACTAATTCTTTTGTGGAAACATCCTTGTGGGTGGGGATAAATTTACACATCTTTGTGAATCTATCCACAATAACCCAACAAGAGTTATAACTGTCTTTCCCAGAAATGGGTAGTCCTGTTACAAAGTCCATGTTTATTATTTTCCATGGTGCCTCAACAGATTCAATATGTTTCATTAATCCAGCTCTTTCACCAGTCAATCTTATTGATTTTTGGCAAGAATAGCAGGATTCAACATATAGTTTGGTGTCTTCAGACATATTAGCCCACCAAGCAGTGTTCTTAATTCTGATCATTGTTTTGTCAAGATCAAAATGTCCAGCCAATATGTCATCATGACAAATTTTCAAGATGATCTCTTTCATTGAAGGATGAATAATAATCACATTACTCAACTTTCTTCTAAAATAGAGGTAGCCTTCATCAATTGAAAATTTAACTTTTTCCAAAGCCTTCTGGTACTTTGGTGGAAGGGTTTTAATTAATTCTTGTATTGAAGTATTCTTTTGATCATTTAATATGGTAAATAACTTTTTCAATTCAGTGTCCTTATCATATGAATCCAGAATAAGCTGTAATAGCTCTTCCTACATATCAACCACATATATCCCATGAATATGAATAATTTCATCTTCAGAAAAATATGCAGGATTTGAGTCAACATTTGTCAAAGTTTACCTTGATAACATATCCACATTTGAGTGAACAATACCAGCCCTATGAATTATTGTCACTCTCCCCCTATATTCTTGAACAGCCAGTTGCCATCTGAACATATGTCTGTTAGGTGTTTTCAAGTTTAGTAGGGATTTAACTGCACTGCAGTCAGTGACAAGTTGAAATATTTGGTCAACCAGTAAATAGTGTAGCTTCTCAAGAGCCCATACTATTGCTAAACATTCTAGTTAAGTGGCACCATATTTCAATCCACTATTTCTCAAGGTTCATGAGATATAAAAAATTACCTTTTCTGATACCTTATCTGTCAGTATAGTCTAGTATATAAGTATGATATAATAGTGTTTATTTATGGTCCTACTACTTATTGATAAATAATTTAGTGATTAAACCTCAGGGGAAGACTAATAAAATAGTTATACTCAAGTTAAACTCACAATACTTGGATTTAAGTGTGTGCTAGTGGTGGAAAATTGATGAATAAAAATATAGTTATAGCTTATATAAAGATAATATCAATTTATAAGGGCTTTATAATATATTTCTGAATGCTAATAATTGTATTGTAGTGGTTGTTTGAATTGTAGTAATTGAATGATGATAATAAACCGTCAAAATCCCTCCTTACTTATACCCAAATCCACTGGAGTGCACAGACCTTCAATCCAGATGATGTCACTGCTATCCCCTGAAATTACAGCACTGTGAGGGCCCATCACCTCCCCATGGCTTCCACTTCAAGAATTTTCAACACCCAGACCTCCAGTAAGGACCCTCCATCACTATTAATAATAATACTGATCCAAACCATAAATAGAAAACCCAGATAAAAGCGGATACCATAAAGAAACAGGTAAAATAAATAATAAAAAAGAGATTTAATGAAACTAAAAGCATATAAAGGAAACAAATAAAATGTCCAAGCCCCCAATAACATCCCCAAGCATCCATATTAACCCAGAAACATCCTTCCAACCCATAAATCGGTGAATAACCATCCAAGGAAGTAATTTTAGCTGTCCAAACTGAGTGTATGCGCCTGATATAGGTGTCTATGCTTCTCTAGACGTTGTGAGTCAACTGATTTCGTCGATATGACCTGAAATAAGCAGAAAAACAAAGGTTATAGGCTATTAAGGGGCTAAAACATACTTATATACCTAAATATACATAATATACTGCATATTTCACTGAATATGAGATTTATGTATACATATAAGCTTATGTATGTCAATAATTACTTCATATCACTTAAGATAAGTATATTATGACTCCATTAACACCTTAATAAGTATTATTAGGCTATGGATAAGCTATTTAAACTATTATAAATTATATAATAGAATAATAATTATATATATATATGATAAAATAATATATATTATTATTTTAACCTTATTTTTAAGATATAAGCTTAATCTAGTTAAGGTTATCTTATTTTAAGCATAAGAAATACTCAGTCCTAAGGATATTTAGGCTGACACTCCCTCACCCCAAAAAAACAATAAAAAAAATGTTAAGACATTTTAATTAAAACTAAGGAGTGAAATAATAAAATAAAAAAAAATAAAAAATAATTTTTATAATACATATACTGAATGAACAGTATTATTTAGATTTAAATTTTTTCAAGAGATTTTTGAGATCAGAGATTTCATTTTCTGGAATCCACTGGTCAAATTCACTTGATTTATTTTTAAATCTTAATAGATACTCAACTCCCTTTTCTTTAGTAAGGTGTCTCTTTTTAAGTATCTTTTCAATTTCTGCCTTTTCCACTATTTCTTCAGGTTGCTGTTTATGCCTTCCTGATCTTCTTGGAAATAGAGCAGTATCATTAGAATGGTATGGTTTTATAAGAGAAATAGGAAAGACTGGATGTTTTCTATCATATGGTGCATATAGAATAACATCAACAGCATTATTACCAACCATCTTTTTAACTACAAATGGTCCAATGAATGGATCCTTCAATTTAACATTACCATTTAAATTGAAATGTAGCGTTGAAATAAGGACTTTATCACCCTCTTTGAACATTTGTTCTTTATGGGCTTCATCCCATCTTTTCTTTTCATACTCAAAAGCCTTATTTATACATTCTTGAGCATGTTTTCTGCATAATTCCTGTATCTAAAGAAAAGATTTAGTACCTGGATGGATATCCAATCTAGGTAGCTTATTAAAAGTTTTAGCAGGGTATTATGTACATAACCCAACCATAACTCAAATGGCTTTTTGCCAGTGACAGAATGTACTGTACTATTATATGCAAATTCTAAACCTGGGATAAGGGTTACCCAATCATGCGTGAATTTGTCACTGTCTTTAAAATTAAGACCAAAAGCACAGTCTCTTCTTATCATATCTTCTAAGGTTTGTATCATTCTTTCTGCTAGCCCATCAGTTTGTGATGGTGTGCTGTAGAAAGTTTTAATTGACAACCTGAAACATCCATAAGTGACGTCCAGAACTCAGAAGTAAATTTAGGATCTCTTTTAGAAACTATTGCTTTGGGGAAACCTGCTGTATTTAACATTTGTGTCCACCATAAAAAAGCTCAGTCCTTTGCAGAAACCTCTTTGTGGGTAGGAATAAATTTACACATCTTTGTAAATCTATCTACAATTACCCAGCAGGAGTTATAACTCTTATTCCCTGCTATTGGCAAACCTGTTACAAAGTCCATGTAAATGATTTCCCATTGAGCTTTTGGTTGCTCAATTTGTTGTAATAAACCAGCTCTTTTTCCTGTAAATCTTTTAGATTTTTGACAAGAATCACATGTTTCAACATATTTCTGAACATCCTCAGACATGTTAATCCACCAAGCTGTGTTTTTTACTCTGGTTAATGTTTTATGGTAGTCAAAATGACCTGCTAATATATCATCATGACATATACTTAACATTAACTCCTTCATTGAAGGGGGAATTACAATTACATTACTTAATTTTTTCCTGTAATATATAAAACCATCCTCAATGGAAAATTTTCTTTTTTCTAATGCCTCTTTATACTTAATTGGTAATGTTTTTATTAAAACATTCATTGAAGCATTAGATGGATCATTTAATATTGTAGTTAATTTACTTAAGTCAGGATCAGAATTATAATTATCAAGAAATGATTGCATAAATTCATCCTCAAGATCTACAATATAAATGCCATAAATGTTAATAATCTCTGACTCAGGAACATAAGCAGGATTATCATCATTATTAGGCAGAGGTACTCTAGATAACAGATCTACATTAGAGTGCAAGGTTCCTGCTCTATGTGTAATAGTCATCCGGCCTCTGTATTCTTGTACAGCTAATTTCCATCTAAACATGTGTCTATTAGGAGTTTTCATGTTTAAGAGTGACTTAACTGCACTACAGTCAGTTATTAACCCAAATTTTTGGTCTTCAAGGTAATAATGTAGCTTTTCAAGAGCCCATACTACTGCCAAACATTCAAGTTGAGTAGCACCATATTTCAACTCACCACTTCTTAGAGTACGTGAAATATAGCAGATTACTACTTCTGACATTTTCCCTTCAATAAGTTGTTTTTAATGCAAAGCAGCACCCAGTCCAATAAAACTTGCATCTGTATATAATACAAAAGGTAATTGGAAATCTGGTAATCCCAAGATAGGAGCTGTCATTAAACATTCTTTCAACTTATTAAAAGCTTGTTGTCTTTCATTATTCCAAATGAAAGATTCTGATTTCTTTATCAGTGTGGTCAGTGGTGGAGCAATTGATTGGTAGTTTTTTATATATTGTCTATAATAACCACACATTCCAAGAAAAGATTGTACATCCTTCACATTTTGAGGAATGCCAATATTCTTTATTGCAGCCACTTTATTTTGGTCTACACATATTTGTAAGTCAGATACAATATGACCAAGCACTTTTAAAGATTCAAACCCAAATTTACATTTTTTCAATGCAAGGGTCATTTTTATTTCATGCATTTTCTGAAATACTTTCCTTAAATGGATTAAGTGTTCATCAAAAGATTTAGAGAACACTATGATGTCATCAATGTATACCATTAACCATCCCTCAATCATTTCATTATGGAATGTTATATCCATTAACTTCTGAAATACTGATGGAGCATTTTTTGGTCCAAATGGCATTCTGACATACTTATAAATTCCCATGTGTGTTGTTATCAACAAAAAGTTCTGTGAATTCTTTTCAACAGGAATTTGATGGTACCCTTTATTTCCATCTAGGCAACTTATATATTTAGCACCTTTAAGGGTAGCATGTATAGAGGCAATCCTTGGCAAGGGATAAATATAATCCACTGTGAATGTATTTAATGCTCTATAATCACCACACAGTTTTGCTTTATCTTGTTCATAAGAAATTAGCACTGGTGATATTACACAATATTTTGGTGTAGTTTCAGCCTTTTCAAGAATGTTCATTTTAAATAACATCTTAATATTAACTTCTATGACTTTCCTCTTCATTGGTGAAGCAGAATATGGTTTCTTTTTAAGACTAGCAGTAATATTATCCATATCACAGGTTAAACTAATCTTCATTTCATGATCTTTTACAAGGCCAAGTTCATTTGTACCATGTGCAAAAGCCATTGGAAAAGCTTTAATTAATTCCAAAATATTATCTTTCTCAGTTTTACTTATCTGAGTGCCAAATGATGCTTTTGAAATTTCTGTTTCCAGAAGTTCCATCTCATTGGATTCTCTTCCTTTAGACGGGGAATTTGTTACTGACTCAATGTGTAAGACTGTGTTAAAAGAATTTATTTTAAATTTCCTTTTACCATTCAAGCCAATTGTAAAATTGTTATTAACAGGGTCTAATTTTACACCAAATTTAGTCAGAATATCATTTCCAATGATAAAACAGTTACTACAATTAGTATTATCCATTACTACAAAGTCACAAGTTACCCTTATATAACCATGTTGGTGTTTAAAGAAAACAGCAGCTTTGTATTTACCAATGGGGTGTAGCACTGATCCAAAACCTCTCCAATTTTTATTCTGAAGTGGTTCAAGCTTAAACTTATATTCACTATCAATTTTCTGTAATGTATTAGTGGAAACAACAGAGCCAGCAGCTCCTGTGTCCAGTACTATATTAACATTTTCACCAGAAATGATAGCTGGAACCATGATAGGTGTCATTCTAAAGTTATCAGCTTGTATATCCTTAATGATTTCAGCATCCTCAAAATTCATTAAAGATTCATTTGAGTCCATATTTAATATTGGATTTTCAAAGATGGACAAATCATCTTCCAACATACAGACTTCATTTTCATCACTATATGAGATATTGCTGTCATAATCACTTGATTCTTTACTTTTTTCAGTTTCAGTTTCAGATTCACGTTGATTTTCAACAATATTTATGTTTTTCTCACATTTGTGACCTTTGACCCAAGGTTTGTTACACTTATAACAAGTATTTGTTTCATACTTTTTAGGTACTACAGGTGCAGTAGGTTTTTTCTGCTTCTCCTGAAGTGTTTTTGAATTCTGAGTTTTTACAGGTTCAACATTTTGCTTATAAGTGGAATACCTTGATTCATACTTATGGTTTAATAATATTTCATTGCAAATATTAATAAAGTCAGAATATTCAGTAACATTTAATGTTCTAGCTACAACAATGTCTCAGACAGATATAGGTAATTTGTATATTATCTTATCTTTCCATAAGTTAAAATCCATATGAGGCTCAATGGCATTTAATATTTTGCTAAAATTCATTAAAAATACCATAGGCTTGTCACCATTCAACGGATTATACCTAGTCTTCTCATAAAGTCTCTTCTGAGTAAGCCTGAATTTAGAACCTCCAAATTGTTTTTCAATAAGTTGTTTCCATTCAGCCCAAGAGTAGTCTCTACCCTCACTTAAGACAGCTTCAAACCATAATAAAGCAACATCCTTAAATAAAGAAATTAATTTTGATGTTATCTCTTCATCTGGTAACTTATATGAGAATTTCAAGTTGTCAATTCTTTGAATAAAATGTTGCCAATCAGAGCTGGCTTCCCCATCATAATTTGGGTACTGATCTATCTTAGGCAAGTTTTTCTGATTGGATTTTATCTCACTAATCTTAGGTAAATTCAACAACTCATTCACTTTTGATAAATGGTGTTGTATTTCTTCCTGCATGGATTTGTGACTTACATTTTCAGATTTGAAACTACCACCAGATGGTTTAAATTGTGGTGGTATATGGAAGGAATGAGATTCACTTTTGCCAATGAAAGGATTATTATTATATTGATTATACTTATGATTATCCTGGTTCATCAGTAGATTGGCAGTTTCAATCTCAACTTTAGTTAATCTTTGTAGCAACTCAGAGACACATTGATTTGTCTGGGCAAAAGATAACTTTGTTCTTGATTCAGTTTTTAATAAATGTGTTTCATATAATTTTTCTAACTCACAAAATTTATTTGAAAGGTCATTATATTTATTACTCAATGAATCATATTTAAGAGTTAGAGACAAATGTTCTTTCTCTAATTCTTTATTTTGTGTTGCTAATTGAGAAATGTTTAATGTCAAGGATGAAATTGTATCACTAGTGAGCTTAACTGTCTGTTACTCACAATCAGTCATTCTATTCCACAATGCTGAAACAATTCTATGGACAGTTGGATTATTGTTAAAATATTCCATGTCCTCCTTTTCAATTCTCTCACTCTCCTGTGAACTTCTCATCTCACTAGTAGGTGGTTGCAACTGAGGATTAACTGTATTATCATTGTATATAGTACTGTTATTGTGGACAAAAGACAAGTCAGGTGTATCTACTCTAAAACCTAAATTTCTTAAATCCTCCTCTATTTTTTGTACAGATTTAACATCAATAGAATTACCTATATTGTAATTATCAGTATTATGTCCAATCTGAGAGGGTAATTTACTTACCAAGGGATGGTTGCCAGTCCTGATTTTTGGCGCTTTTTTCCCTTGTAAGGGTGAGCTGAGGAAGTCAGATGATGGGGTGGATCCCTGTTGCAACTGTGGCTTGTCCACTGTTGGTGAAACCAGTCTCATTTCCATTTGTCTACCAGGATTTTCTCCTGGGAGTGAGTGGACCCTCCTTGGGTAGGGGGTTGCTGATTTGATTGACTGGGCTGGCCTCCCTTTAATTCTGCCATTGCCTGATTCATCTGCTGAAACCCTACCTTGCAAATGTTTTGCAACTGCTCTACTTCTTTGAACATGAGAGATTTTGATTCCTCCAACTTCAGAACCTGTTTGGCCAGGTGGGACAGTTGATCCTGAAGAGGAGGAGACGTCTTTTTTATAGTTATCTTTTTTAAGAGGGCGTCCTTTTCCTCTATACTCATGCTTTCTGGCTGGGGGTACTGTTGTCACTCCATGGTGATGTCCTGGAAAGTTTTTGTTAGTTTTAGACCTGGTATTATAAGCAGGCTTTTCACTTACACTGTCCTGGGGAGCACTCATATTGTTCAGAGTGACAATATTTTACGTCTACAAAAGGAAAAACTCTATGGAATTAGTAGACAAAAGATATTAGCAATTACATTACTAATAAAAAAGCAATGGAGCTTACCCTGAATTTATACCTTTATTTATTTAAATAAAATGTAAGAAAAATTCGAAAAAATCTGTTAAAAATATAATAATAAGTTTAACTAGACCTCTATAAGGGTGAATAATTAGATTACCAAGCTTTAGCCAAATACTAATTTAATTGGTTGTTATATTGGTGTCCAAATACCAAGTGAAATTGGGTTTATATTGGGTACAGTTACTACTGTAAATATCTAATTTTTATGATAAAAAATTAGTACAATTATTTTAAGGGTTCTTTTCCGCAATCAATGAGTTATGATGACCCACTAATATGCAGCAGACCCAAATATTTGGTTAATTTAGAGCTGTACTAAGGTAAAAATCACCTCCCAAGGCTTATACTAAATAATAAGTAAAATATAAGGAAAGACCCCCAATTGTCAGTATAGTCTAGTATATAAGTATGATATAATAGTGTTTATTTATGGTCCTACTACTTATTGATAAATTATTTAGTGATTAAACCTCAGGGGAAGACTAATAAAATAGTTATACTCAAGTTAAACCCACAATACTTGGATTTAAATGCGTGCTAGTGGTGGAAAATAGATGAATAAAAATATAGTTATAGCTTATATAAAGATAATATCAATTTATAAGGGCTTTACAATATATTTCTGAATGCTAATAATTGTAATTGTAGTAATTGAATAATGATAATAAACCGTCAAAATCCCTCCTTACTTATACCCAAATCCACTGGAGTGCACAGACCTTCAATCCAGATGATGTCACTGCTATCCCCGGAAATTACAGCACTGTGAGGGCCCATCACCTCCCCATGGCGTCCACTTCAAGCAGTTTCAACACCCAGACCTCCAGTAAGGACCCTCCATCACTATTAATAATAATACTGATCCAAACCATAAATAGAAAACCCAGATAAAAGCGGATACCATAAAGAAACAGGTAAAATAAATAATAAAAAAGAGATTTAATGAAACTAAAAGCATATAAAGGAAACAAATAAAATGTCCAAGCCCCCAATAACATCCCCAAGCATCCATATTAACCCAGAAACATCCTTCCAACCCATAAATCTGTGAATAACCATCCAAGGAAGTAATTTTAGTTGTCCAAACTGGGTGTATGCGCCTGATATAGGTGTCTATACTTCTGTAGGCGTTGTGAGTCCACTGATTTCGTCCATATGACCTAAAATAAGCAGAAAAACAAAGGTTATAGGCTATTAAGGGGCTAAAACCCACTTATATACCTAAATATACATAATATACTGCATATTTCACTGAATATGAGATTTATGTATACATATAAGCTTATGTATGTCAATAATTACTTCATATCACTTAAGATAAGTATATTATGACTCCATTAACACCTTAATAAGTATTATTAGGCCATGGATAAGCTATTTAAACTATTATAAATTATATAATAGAATAATAATTAAATATATATATAATAAAATAATATATATTATTATTTTAACCTTATTTTTAAGATATAAGCTTAATCTAGTTAAGGTTATCTTATTTTAAGCATAAGAAATACTCAGTCCTAAGGATATTTAGGCTGAAATTATCATTCATCACTTGTTTCTGATGTAGGGAAGCACCAAGACCAATAAAAATGGCATCAGTGTATAAAACGAATGGTTTATTAAAGTCAGGTAAAGCAAGAATTGGTGCTGACATCAAAAAATGTTTCATAGTATCAAAATCTCTTTGTCTTTCACTGTTCCAGACAAAAGAAACATCTTTCCTAGTCAGTTGTGTAAGGGGTAATGCTATGACTTGTTAATTTTTAATATACTGTCTATAGTATCCACACATTCCATAAAAACTCTGTAGCTCTCTAACTGTTGTAGGAGCCTTCACCTGTTTTATGTCTGCCACTTTGTTTTGGTCAACACATATCTGTAACCCTGAGACAACATAACCAAGCACTTTTAATGAATGGAAACCAAATTTGAATTTCTTCAAAGCCAGTGTCATACTTATCTCATCCATCTGATGGAAAACTTTTCACAGGTGGTGAAGATGGTCCTTAAATGTTTTATAGAATATAATGATATCATCAATATAGACCATCATCCATCCTTCCATTATTTCTTTATGGAATTTATTATCCATAACTTTTTGAAAAACTGAAGGGGAATTTTTAGGGCCAAATGGAATCCTAATATACTTATAAATACCCATATGAGTAGCAATAATAAGAAAATTCTGAGAATTTTTCTCAACAGGTACCTGGTGATATCCTTTATTACCATCCAAACAGCTGATACATTTAGCACCTTGTAGGGTAGCATGTATAGAGCTAGTTCTGGGTAAAGGATAGATATCATCAACAGTATAAGTGTTTAATGCTCTATAATCACCACATAACCTGGCCTTACTTTTCTCATAAGAAATAAGGACAGGTAAGAAAACACAATTTTTAGGTGTTTCAAATACCTTCTCAATAATATTCATTTTAAAAGGGTAGAGATATTGTCTTCAATATCTTTTCTCTTTGTGGGAGAATCAGGATAAGGCTTCTTCTTTAAAGTAGGCGGTATTTCTGTCAAAAGGCAAGATAATGAAAGCTTCATTTCTTCTTCTATCAATCCTAATTCATGTGATACATGAGAAAAGGCCATAGGAAAAGATTCAATCAATTTAATGATTGAATCTTTATCCTCACCAGAAAGTTGTTCTCCAAAAGAAGCATTGCCAATTTCAGACACAAGGGCAGGCATTTCTTTTGTAGATCTTCCTTTATATTGATCCACAGAATTACATGTGTTCAATTCTGATTTTAATAATTTTTTGGGGGAGAAAATCTTAAATTTTATCTTCCCATAACTCCCCATTGTGAAGCATTGGTTTGAAGGATCTAATTTTATTCCATATTTTTCTAAAATGTCATTTCCCACAATGAACTAACTACTCAATTTATCATTTTTTATGACAAGAAAATCACACATATCCCTTACAAAAAAAAGGATTATATTTCAAAAAAATTGTGGCTTTGTATTTACCAATGGGGGACAAAACAGAGCCTTAACCTCCCCAATTCTCAGAAATGATAGTCATAAGTTTTGATTTATAATCTTGGTCCACTGAAGCAAGTGCTTTTTCAGATAATAAACATCCTCCAGCTCCAGAATCTAAGACAACCTCAATGTTATTTCCATTGATCAATATTGGTGCATTGAGAGGGGAAATAATAATTGATCTGTCCTCAAGGTTTTTTTATGATCTCAGAATCCTCTACTGTAGATAAATCATTATTCTCAATATCAATATTATTTAAATAATGAATATCTTCTTCCAGCATTAATATTTCCTGGTGATATTCATATGAGATATTGCTGGCACAATCACTTGAATTTTCATTTAGTGCTATTGTGTCATCAGCATGTTCCTCTGTCTTCTCAACAAGATGTATCTTCTTGTCACAAACATGGCCTTTCTTCCAAGAATTTCTGCAATTGAAGCAAGTATTTTTTGCATACTTTTTGGGTGCAACAGGGGCAGAAGTTTTACCAACCTTTTCCAGAGGTTTTTTTTTGGTAATTGGAGATTACCTCAATTAAGTTCTGGAAATGAATCTTTTAGCATCATAATTTTTGTTTAGGAGGATCTCATTAAAAGTGTTAATGCAAGAAGAAGGTTCCCTTGAGAACTAAGTCCTAGCAAATATTAAGTCTCTAAGAGACATAGGTAATTCATAGAGGATCCCTTCCTTTCATAACCCCTACTCCATATCTGTGTCCATTTCCCTCAAGATTTTCACAAGTTTCATCAGGAACTCAATAGGTTTTTCAGTAGAAGAGCTATATCTGGTTTCTCCATATTGTCTTTGTTGAGCTAACCTAAACTTGGAACCACCAAATTGTGCTTTAATTAATTTTTTCCAATATTCCCATGAGTAGTCATGTTTATACAAGAGAACAGATTCATACCACATGAGGGCTATATTGGTAAATAAAGAAATTAAATTTGACACAATTTTCTCATCTGGGAGTTTGTAAGAATTTTTTAGATTTTCAATTCTCTAAATGAACTGTTGCCAATCAGAGGAAGAGTCAGAATGAAATGTTGGATACTGGTCAGGTTTTGGCCAATTCTTTTGATTTGAAGTAGTCTCCTTGTTAAAAGCTTATTTCTGAGTGAAAAGGGGCTGTAAAGTCTCCAATTGGGAATTAATCTCATTGTTTAATCCTGCTGTGGATGATCCAGGTACATCATCATTTTTGATGGAAACTCAGTTATATCAACAGGTATTTCTGGAACTAAATTTTCTTTGGATGAACTAGGAACAGGTAAAATTGAGGTATCCTGCTCAACAGGTTCTTTCAAAGAAATTTCAGAAAACTTTTGATTATATAACAATTAATTAAATTTCTCCTCAATGGTTGTTAAACTAGTTTTTACTCTTGGAATAATAGATAAATTCTCATTGATGGTTGCAAAAGATAATTGATTTTTATTTTGTAAAGATGAATAATGGTTACTCAATCTTTATAAGTTCATCTTATGTCCCTCTAGCTCCTGGAAACAGATGGACGCAGTATCTTTTAATTTAGACAAATCATTCTTGATATTTTGCCATAAAAAACTTTCTTTTCATTAGTTACTTTGTAATGAAACAAATCATCAGAAACTCTCTGTAACTCACTCCTCAATGCTTGATAACCCTGTTCAGTTAACAAACTATTATATTTCTGAGTCAATTGCATGTTTTTCATTATATGATTTTGTTTAGCAATAATATCCTTCAAATATTCATCATTAATGTTGGCTACATCTGGAGTATTTCTCAATAGTGAAACAGAATAACTTTCCAGATTCTCATTAAAATCAAGATCAAGTGTCTCATAAATAATAGCCATATCCGGATTTTTCATTAAAGTAGAAATTAAAACAAAAGGATTAGATACATTAGAATATTGAGCAATATGTCTACTGTTCTCAGCCTCTACTGGTCTCACAGTCTCATCTCCTCTTCCAGAATTACCTGAAGGAGCTGAATCAGTTACAAGAAATGGTACTTGTCATTCAATAGAGGGGCTTAAAATGGCTTGGGAAAGACTTGGATGTGGTTTTTTTTATCTTTCTTCCTCCTTGGTAGAGATGAGGAGGTGTTGGGTTGAACTGATTTGTTCTTGAATGACCTGCCTGAGGTACTTGTTGCTGTTGCTGTTTGGACAGATAATCCCACTGGGTGTTCAGTCAATCCCACTTCCAATTTGAGACTTCCACCTTTTGTTGTTGCTGGGGGGCCAGTTGTGGAAGGGCTTTTGGAGGAGGAGGTTTCTTCTTCTCTTGAAGAAAGGACTCTATTTTTCTTACCTTGTCTTCTAGAGAGTCTGTTTTTGACCTCAGCTTGAGTTTTTATGACCTCAACTCCTTGATGTGAGTGGAGAGATTTTTGACTTGCTGATTTAAGGGCATATTTTTTATTTTGAAGCTTTGGGAAGCTCTTATGGGGGGTTGATAGAAGGCTTTTGTTCCTGAGCAGTTGTCTCCACTAATTATTCAATTTCCTGTATTTCTACATCCTGATTGGTCCAGTAATTGATTAATTTGAGCCAGTTTTGTAGTCAAAGGAGAACTTACAGAAGAAGGTTCATCATAATCAATTAAATCTAGTTTCTCATCACAGCCAGCAGAAGCACCTTGATCAGTCATAGTTGTAACTAATCTGATCTGATAGAAAGAAATATTAATAATTAATTAGTTATTATTATTACTTCATTTAAAGAATGATAAGGAAAAAAAAATTTTTATAAGTGATTTTCAGGACTTTGTAATCAACTGTAATAATTAAATTATAATGTTTATCAGGACCAAAATCAACTGAAATAATAATCACAATTTTATCAATTTTTGAGGTAATTTTATAATCAGGATTTTTAAATAAATTAACTGAAATAATAGAATAATTTAATAATTATTAATATTCTGATAATTATAATGACTAGAAGTCAACTGATAATAATCAAATTACCAAGACTTATTGTCAATTGAAATAACTTAATTACCAGGACTTATTGTCAACTGAAATAATTTTAATTACCAGGAATTATTGTTAACTGAAATAATTTTAAGTACCAGGACTTAATTTCAACTGAAATAATTTGATATAATTACTTTAGTTAGTTTATAATATTATTAATTTACTGCCAGGACAATTTTTCAACTGAAAAAATAATATAAATTTCTAATTATCAGGACATAAGTCAACTGAAATAATTTAAAAAAATAATATAATTAATTTAAATTTAATATCACTTCAAGGACTAAGAACAATCTAGTTCTATCTTTGTCAACTAGGAAAAAAAAGTTTATTGTTCCAGACACCTCTCCTGTAAAATGAGCAAGCTAATGCCACTTTACAGAGTGCTGAGTAACAAAAGATGTACGTGGAAAATGAAATGTGTAAAATGATCCACAAATAGTAATCAAATAATTACCACAAATATATATGACTATTGTCAATATATGAACCTGAATTTTAAGGTGCGGTTTGTTTCCTGGTTGAAGCAATAAAGCAAGTCACATGGCTGATGATGTTTGTCCTCTTTGTTGTATTTTTTCCTACTGGTACCTCGTTGTTGATGGTCCCTCTGTTGCTGGCTTCAAGATATCAATGTGCTGTCAACTATTCCAAAAGAGCATCAATTGTCAATGTGGCTTATAGGTCTTGATGGTTCTTAAGAGCGGTCCAACAGCAGTAAAAGTGGGAAATTAGAATCTCAAAGTTTAGAGTACATATGTCTATCCTTTTATTTATTTTACTCAAAGAAAAGAGGTAAGAGTTTTAATTATTATTATAAATTAATGAGGTAGAACTAAGAAAATGTAATTTTTAAAACCAATAATAAATAGTAATATATTATTAAATGGAATAAATGTTTGTTTAATATAAGTAAGTGTCAGCCAGGCTACTAGACTTAACCAGTGAAATACTTAATTATTTACTGGATGAAGCTGCACCTTATCATTTTAATTATTTAATTATAAATTAGTTACATTGAAATTACTTATAATAAATTAACTAATTACAGAATGATAAAATTAAATGAATAATTAAAATTAAATATAAAATTGTCCCTTATATTTTTTCTCTAACACCGTGCTCATTTGACAGGTTGGAAGAAATAAAGAATTATATTAAAAAATAGATTTTAAATTAAAGTAAGATTTTAATATTTAAAAAATATTAAATTTATACAAAAATTCGGAATTCCTTATTTAGAATTGACTTCTACAGTAAATATTAAATAAATTGATGTATTTCTGACTTACTCTGTAAATATATCTTTTTGACGCCTTCTTTTTAGAACAACTTTATTATTTGAAAATACTCCTTCTGGAATATTCTTTTTCTCTCTCTCTCATACTACTGTTTTCAGAATTTGATTTCCGTGCTTTGTCATTACTTTGCCTATATAGGGCCTCTCTTTTGGTTGTTTTTTATTCATTTCTTTTTACCAACTTACTTATTATCACAACTAAAATATAATACTTATCTCTTATATCTTATATCTTTAGTATTTACAAGAAAGTAATTCTAATCTATAAATTATATTGATATTTTAAATTTACCTCTTATCATTGAGTAAAGTCATTTTTGATTGAGAAATACATACCAAATTGTTGAGAATCCATTTTAACCCTTAAAATCCTCGTAAAACTTCATACCAAATCTTCTAGACCAAAAGCGTACCTTGACAGTAAGTAATGAATGATCAAAAACATCCAGAAAGAAAGCCATATATTGGCAAAGGAGAGACAAAGCATGGTTTTAAAATCCTAAATACTTTAGTATGAGAGAAGAAATGTCGGTCAGTCGTCTAGAAGAGGTAGGAAAAATAGGAGAAAAAGGAGGAGAGAAGGAGGAGGACAAGGGAAAATAAAGAAGTAAACCAAAAAAATATATATTTAATTTATTTGAGAGGGAAACAACGGTGAGCAACTTTGAGAGGTGACAAAAACTTAGATTTTATTAACAGTAATATTATTAAATGTAAGGGTTCTGCGCGGCAAACAATTTTAATTACTATCAGACTTAAAGCAACCTTTGATTTGTTGTATATAATTTAAATTAGATTTGTATTACTAATAAAAAAAATATAGACGTAATAAATTGGTTATTTAATTTGTTGAGTGTGTAATAAGTGATGAGGCTATAGGGGATTATCCAAGGCCGTTTTATAGGCAATGGGTCCTCTGAAGCGCTACTATATTTGTAAATACAATGATTAGAATGGAATAAAACAAATATATCAAAAGAGTAAATGAAACATAACAATATAGAGAAAAACAAGAAACAAATAATTAAAAGCCCAATTAAGAATCCAATTTCCCCGCCATTAATTCCCAAATCAGTAAGTGACAATAGTGAATAACTAAACAAGATTGGAACATAGGAACTATGAGAAATATAATTCCAAACAGATGGTACAATCTGATTAAAGGATATTTTAAGTGAAACAAAAAAATACCTTGACGCAACAAAACATGTAATTAATCTCAATTTAGTATAAATTAATTTATTTGTTTTTTTTTTCTAACACAATTAAGGGTCAAAAGAAGCGTCATTAATTATTGTTTAGTTTTATATGAGAGGTGTTATTTAATATATAAATTTAAATAATTAATTTAAATATATTATAAATCAATTTTACACTTGTAATTATAATATATGTTTTTTAATTAATTAAATATAAATTTATAATTATTAAATACATAAAAATGCGCCATTATTTGTAGAATATATTATATTATGCTCAATTTAATTGTATATAAAAATATATATAACCAATAAATTTAATGTAACACTTGTATATAATAAAATTCTTATATAATTTCATTATGCAATAAAATATTAAGTTATATTCATTAAATACAAGTCTTAACCACTCTTTAAGGTTTTATAATTTATATATCATTTACTGGACTCCTGGAATAGCCTGGCCGACAAGAAAAGAATATTTCAGAAAAAATTTTCCAATTAATAAGGTTGTTCCAAAAAGAAGTTGTTAGAAAAGTGTATTTACTGTATATGACAGAAATAAAATAATTTATATAAAATTTACTGTAAATGTCAATTTTAAATAAGTAATTTGAATTTTATGTATATAGTTTATTTTATTTGAATATTAAATTTTTATTTTAATTTAAAGTTTATTTTAATATTAATTTCTATTTCTTATAACCTTTCATTGAGCACAGTGTTAGAAAAAAGAAATATAAGGGACATTTTAGTTATAATTTTAATTATTCACTAACTATACCCTTTGTAATTAATTAATTTATTATAGGTAAATTTAATGTAAATAAATTATGAATAATAAAATTAAAATAATAAGGTGTGGCTCCATTGCAGTAAATAATTGTTTATTTTACTAGTTACGTCTAGCAGCCTGGCTGACAACTTGCAACAAACACTTCCAATTTTTTACAAAAAAAAGTTAAAACTGAGTGAGAAACAATGATATAAATACCTGATGGTTATATAATAATTAAGGTTGCCCCAAACTTTTTTTTTCAGTATGTACCACAGAACACCACCTCAAATTTTATGCACAGCACCTAATTTGGTGCTTTTGACAGTCAAATGAATAAAAAACCTCTAGAAATTCTCCGCAGCCTTCTATAACTGAGGCAGGCTGGATACCTGATGTTGGGCAGCAGGACCTCCCTGAAGCCAGAAAACCACTAAAAACCTCCAATAAAGCCCAAAATACATAGAAAAATACATAACAACTACTAAAACCCTTAAAATACAAAATTAGGCTATTAAAACTTGTGTAATAATATATAGAGCCAAATTAGCTCTACTAAATGGTACTAGGCACTTAACCCTAAGACTTAAGGTTAGCCCCTAAAACATGAAAACAAAATCAAACAGCTAACTTTTAGAAATGAAAAGTGAGTAAATGACCCATCAAAACTTAGAATATGAAAAATATCAACAGGACATAAAAAATAGAGAAAAGCCGTGGCTATCTAATGGTAGTACCCACATACCTATAGTCCAAATACTCACTGAATAAAAACCAAAATAACACCTAATTCTTCAACAAATGTTAATTAAGATATACAAAAACAGCACCAAACAGACCAACAAAGGCCTCTGCCAAAGTTAGAAGACCACAACCTGCCTGACAACATTTGTCATTCTTTGTTGTCCACCAGTCCTTACTGGTCCTCATAGTTGATGGTACCATATTCACTGGCAGAGAATAGAGTGAAGAAGGAGAAGAATATGGTAGAGGTTCCCAAACACGAGAGGGACCCAGTGGTGAAGCAGCTGGCTGATCTGACAAAACAGCTACATATTTTTGTTCAGGAGGCTAGGAAATCCCATAAGGCTCCTTCTCAGCCTAGATATTTTAATAGGAGGGCTGGTAGGAGTGATCCTTGTGTCTGCTCTTATTTCAGCAGGAGGGGGCACAAGTCAAATGATAGTTGGGCTCTGAACAGAGATGTGTCGGAGGGAAAGGTGGAGTTTGATGGCAGGTTGTTCAAGTTCCCTGATGGTTCATTTTTTTAGCCCAGTGAGGGGAAGGCTCCTGCTGATTTGGTCAGGAGAAGGATTGGTCTCAATCAAAAGAGGCCAAGGTTTGAAGAGATCCCTGATCAGGAGAAGTCTTCTTTTAAGGCAGATGATGATGTCAAGGGAAAAGGGAAGGAGGTGAATAAGTTCTCTTTTTCTACTTCCTTTGGTGGATTGGAGTTGTATTGTTGTGTTGGACAGTCAAGCGGTGAATGCTTGGCTGGTGTCTATGATGTAGAGTCTGGAAAGGTGGGAAGGCCTAAGAGAAGTTCTCAGGCCCAACCAAAGCCTAAGGCTTCAAAGGCGGACCATAAGCTGAGTGCAGCTAGGAAGAGGTACAGAAAAGAGGAGCTGTACAAGATGCAGAAGGGTATGGCTGACATGGGCCCCCCTAGTTTTGGTGCATTAGACATGAATGGTGAGCCAATGTCAATGGAGGTTGATTCAGACTCTGAGGAGGATGTCCCTTTGGCCTCATTGCCAAAGCCTGCTGGAGTTAGAGGTTCAGGTGAGGGTTCTGGTTTGGTTCCTGTTGATGGTAAATCTGTTGGTGGTGCTGGTCCTCAAGAATCTTCTAGGACCAAGGTGGTGAGGCCAAGGGCTCACTTTGAGAGTCCAGTAGTTTCTGGTCAAGTTAATGTTATGGACTCTGTCCTGGAAAGGATTAATCAGGGTCAGGTTTCCCTATCTTATGGGGAAATGTATGCTATCAGTCCAGGGTTGGCTGATAGGCAGAAAAAGTTGTTGACCAGAAGAAGAGTTTCTTCTGGGGAGGTGGAATACATTTGTGATTCTGTTGAGAAGTTTGGCTAAGGGTTGAAAACTTATTTTTCTGCTCCTCTGGGTTATGCCAATGTCACTCTGAATGGCAGAGAGGCTGGGGCATTGGTGGCTTCAGGTTCTCAGATTAACCTAATTTCTTTGTTTGAGGCTACTCATCTGGGACTCCCCATCAAGACAGGAATTGGTGAAAATTTAAGAGAGATTGGTGGCCATGTCACTGAGTTAATTGGGACAGCTGAATTAGTATAGCTGAATGTTGGTGGAGCCTCCAGGAATGTTCATTTTTACATTGCCAAAGGTAATGTAAAAACTCCTTTGGGTGGACAATTCTTGATGATTTTCAAGCAAAAATTGGTTATCAGTTTGATATAGGAATCAGTTTAAAGTTTACCAGTGAAGATGAGAGGAGGATTCACATGAGGTTATCATTTCCTGGAGATGATGGTTGGGAGACCAGGCCTCGCTTGTCTACAATGTGCCAGTGCATGGATTGTTGTAGGAAAATAAAAGAAGTTGGTGCCGCCTCTGTTTTTTTAGAGTGTTGCTCAGGCTCTAGTGAGAGTCTGTTATTTTTAGAGTAATGAGGGCTGATCTCCCTAGTACTAAAACCTCTCCCCAAGATGAGGAAATCACAGGTTGTAGTAGGTCAGCAACCTTGTAGATATACCAAGTGTATTTTCAACTTTCTCTTTTTAATGTTTCTCTTCTCTGCAAGTATTCTTTCATGTTTTTTATCAAGTATCTGTTCTTTCTCAAGATTTTAATTTATTTTTAATTCAAGTTCAAAAAGGAAGATTGGTTATATATCTTTATTAAAAGATATGCAGAAAAGCTGTGGAGTGGTGAGATTGAGTTCTAAAAGTAAGTCCTCCCAATTGTGCACCCCTAGGGTTTCTTCTACGACTTTCAAAAACATTACCTTGGCCATTTCTGTGAGCATTGGGAAAACCCCTGGCTTTTATGTAGGATGTAAGAAAACTCAAGAAAAGAAGAAAAAAAATTCAGGATAACTGAAGAAAAGCAAGAAAAAAATCTGAAGATAATTGAAAAAGAAGAAAAGAATTATTTTTGTAAATATCATCAAGATCAATTTTTGGGCCTCCAGGATGAGGTTGAAATGCTCAAATTTATGAAGAAAGAAGATTTTCAAGATCAATTTTTGAACCTCCGGAATGAGGATTAAATGCATAATTTTAGAAGATGTGATTCAGAAGATAAATCAAGATTTGATGATTTTGAATATTGAAATGAAGATGAAGATTTGGAATTGCAGAAAAGTTGTGGAGTGGTGAGATTGGGGTCTAAAAGTAAGTCCTCCCAATGGTGCACTGCTAGGGTTTCTTCTACACCTTTCAAAAAAATTACCTGGGCCACACATGTGAGCAATGGGGAAACCCTTGATTTTTATTCTAGGTCTGGTGGTGAAGAAGTCCTGAAGATCCCTCAAGTTGACGGTGGAGCCGCAAAGTACAAGAAGGTAGCACAGAATATTAGGCCTGTCAATGAGCCTATGCCTGTAGGTTTGAGTCCTCCTTTGAAGAGACCTCCATTTTCAAGAGATCCATACTGTACTCCTCTGGTGAAGAATCCACCTGATTTTTTGGAAACCACTTGGGTGACTGTGGAGAGGTTGAAAATTGTTAATTTTGGTCCTGATGGGTGGTTTTCTGATGAGGAAAAGAAGTTGTTGTTGTACGTTATTATGATCAGGGAAAAAGTAGTGGAATTTGTTGTACAGAAAGGGGGTGCGTTGAAACACTCTTATAGGGAACCTTACTTGATTCCTGTGGTTTTTCATGAGCCTTGGAAACTCAAACCTATTCCAATTCCAGCTGCTATTAGGGATGATTTTGTGGAGATTGTTAGGAAAAAAGTCAGGACAGGATTGTATGTACAATCAACATCTAGTTACTCAAGTCCGGTTTTCTGTGTTAAGAAACAGAATCAGAAGTTGAGGGTGGTTCATGATCTTAGGGCCTTGAATAGAGTCACTATCAAGGATGCTGGTATGCCGCCAAGTGCAGAGAACTTTGTGGAAGCTTTTCTAGAACGGTGTGTTATGGTTTGGGTGATTTTATTGGTGGCTATTATGAAAGGGAACATCACACTGATTCACGGCCACTCTCAACTTTTGAAACTTCTCTGGGAAGATTTCATCTCACTAGGTTTCCTCAAGGAGAAACTAATTCAGTAGCAGTATATCAAGCTCAAATGGCTTGGATTTTGCAGGATGAGGTTCCAACTGATGCTGGTATTTTTATTGATGACAGTGGAATTAAAGGACCCTCCACTGATTATGAAAATGTGGGCTGAAGGATAACTAAGGTATAAGGATATTTATTTTGGAATATGCAATTACTCTAGAGAGAGTATTGTTTAGGATTGAAGAGGCTGTTTTGACCATTTCTGGGTCAAAGTTTTGTTTTTGTGTTCCTGCTCTGAAAATTCTGGGTCATGTTGTATGTAAGGAGGAAAGGATTATGGCAAAGACGAAATTTAATAAAATTTATTTATGGCCAAGGCCCAAAAATACTACTTAAGTTAGGAGATTTTTATGAATTTGTGTTTACGTCAGAATTTTTATTAAGGATTTTTCTTTTTTGGCTTCAACTTTAAGAAGGTTGAACAGGAAAGATGTGGAGTGAGAATGGACTGAAGAGTGTGAAGAGGCTTTTCAGAATTTGAAGAAAGTGGTTGGTGAAGATATTATTCTTCACAAGTTGGATTATGGATGGGAAGCTGGAAAAATTTATCTGGAGGTTGACTCAAGTTATATTGCTGCTGGTGCTGTTTTGTCTCCGGAAGATAAATCTGGGAAGGTCAGGCCAGTAACATATGATTCTGTAGTTTTAATAAGGTGGAATATAGCTATTCTCAGCCAAAGTTGAAATTGTGTGGTGTAGCAAAAATTTTGAACAAGCTACAAACTGTTTTGTGGGGGCAGCATTTTAAGCTGCAGGTGGTTTCTAAATCTCTGGTTTAAATGATCAACACACCTAGTCTTCCAAATTCTCCAATGACAAGGTGGGTAGAATTTATTCAAAATTCTCTTTTTACCTGATGCACAAGCTGGGTAAGACTTTTACGATGCAGTATGGATTATCAAGAAGACCACCCACAGATGAAGATTCTGATTCTGAAGAATTTGATGTAGATATTTCAGTGATTACAGCCAGGGCAAAGGGTGCTGAAGATTTTTCTCTCCTCCACCAAGAGGCTATACTGGATGATTTTTCTCTCCTCCACTGAGAGGTTAAACTGGATGGTTCTGATCTTGATTTGGGTGATCAGGATGTTTTTGTTGATGAAGATGGGACTGTTGTTTGGGATGACTCAAAATTTGAAAATTGTGATTTTGTTGGTGAACTATTCTCTTAAGATTTTATGAAAGAAAAAGGGGGTGCCAAAATTTAAGGAATGGTGTCCTGGATGGGCTGGTCATGTTGCTCATGTGTACACTGGAGATTTGATGATAGGTTTGTACCATTGGATGATGTTTTGTTGGATTTTGAAGACAAGACCTGGGGTCAGATTGGATTTTATTTGATTATGGTTGAATATATTTTAACCCTGGAGAGGCCAGATATTTGTGATGATGATACTTGGGAGGCAATCAAGAAGAAGAGACCTGGCTTCTATTTGTCAGGAAGGAGGTTAATGAGGAGGAGACATCCAAATCCTCAAGTGGTGGTGACTCAGAAGAAGGGCCAAGAGTTGGTTTTGAAGTCTTTGCATGAAGACCTTGGTCATAGAGGGTTTGGGGAGACTTATAGAAGAGTAGAAGATGGATTTTGGTGGCCAGGTATGATGTTGTCTGTGCAGGGTTGGGTTCAATCTTGTGAAGAATGTCAAGGATGAAGTCCCTTGAAACCTAAAGAGGTTGGCCATGCTACTGGTGAAACAACTGTGTTTGGAAGAGTTAGTCTGGATGCTGTTAATATCAAATAGGGCAGATATAAATACTTGATTGTTGCCAGGGATGATTTTTCTGGTGAGGTTGAGGTGGTGCCTCTGGTTAATTTGACTGTCAAAAATGTGGCAGAATTTTTGAAGAAAGAATGGGTGTTTAGGCATGGGTTGATGAAGTTGGTGACTGTTGATTATGGGCCAGAGTTTGGAGCTGAATTTAAAGAAGCTGTGGAAAGTATTGGTTCTAAAGTCAGAGTGGCTACACCTTATTATCCTGAAGCTGAAGGCATGGTTGAAAGAGGCCATCAAGTTATCAAGAATGCTTTGGTGAAAATGTGTAGAGATAGTGCAGAAAAATGGAGGAATTATTTACCCTTGATTTATTTACTGATAGGGTCACTGTGAAAAGGACAACAGGCTATTCCCCTTATGAATTAATATTTGTGAAGAAAGCTGTTCTACCAGTGGATTTGGAAGCTGTTTCTCCCCTTGGAATTGATTAAGATGATGTATTCTCAACAGAAGATTTGCTCTGTGCCAGGATGCAACAGTTGGAATTTAGAGAGGAATGTCAAGAGAAGGCATACTCTAGAATGATGAAGATAAGAAATCATTCAGTCAGATACTAGGACAAGAAGTTGGCTCATAGACTCAGGAATCCCTTGAATCCTGGTTTTTTGGTTTTGGTGTATAATAGAAGTTTGGAGAGTCAGTGGGGAAAGATTTTTGCTGACAGATGGCATGGACCTTACAGAGTCAGATCTCAGGTGTCTGGAGATTCTTATGTTTTGGAGGAATTAGATGGTGCAGTCTTAAAGAAGAGAGTGGCTGCGGATCAAGTGAAGAGATTATACCTTAAAGGCACTAGAAGTGAAGAAGATTGACTCCGCGATGAGGATAAACTATGGATTATTCTTTAATTTTGGATTTTGGTGATGCTGTGCATTTGTTTGTTGGAAACTTTTTGTTAGATGGTACCCATGGGTGAGGCTTCTAGATTCTATTTTGGAAAGTGTGGGAGTAACTGATGGCTGGCTGCTCTATCAAAAGTTACCCCAGATTGTCTGTTTCCAACCCCTTCTCTTAATTAGTTAAACCCTAGTAATGGTTTCTCTTTATAGGTTTTAATCCTCTATGACTTGAAACTGGAAGTTCTTTTGGTCTTCAAGTGCCGGACTTTTCACTCTTATTGGTTTTAGTTTAATGTGTTCGATTTTTTGTTTTTGTTAGAAGGTACCCAGGGGGGGCTTCTAGATTTCATTTTGGAAAGTGTACGGGTAACTGATGAGCTGGCTTCTCTGTAGAACAGTTATCCCATAATTTCTGTTTCAAGTATCTTGTTTGTCCTAGTTAAATCCTAGTTCTGGTTTTTGTTATTCAGGTTTCAATTCCACTATGACTTTAAACTGGCTTCTTTTTTCTAATTGGTTTGGTGGGGGATCACTGATTGTCTCCCATCATTTTTACTTATTGGAGGGATCCCACCCAGTGATCATTTCCTTAGATGGGACTTTCTATGGAGCTTGACTATTTCTTTTTCTTTTCTTTAATTTTTGTGTCTATGGTTGTGTTAAATAGTAGTTTTCGATTATTTTCTTTTTTTCTCTTCTTTTTCTTTTCATTCTTTTATGGAAGTTATAAGGATATAAAGAGAATAAAACACAAAGTTATATTTTATGGTGTCACCTTATCAGGGTCATCTGGATGTGGGCAAAAAATTTTTGGGAATGGCTCATTAATTAGCCAGGCAATGCTATTTTCTTTTTTATCTTTATCTCATTTTTTTAATTATTTTCTTTGATTTCTATTTATTTCATATTTACTTTATTTTTCTTATTTTTCTTATTTTTCTTATTATATTTTCTCTCAATTCATTTAAAAATTATTTAAAGGTGTATCCACATAAGGGTGCACTTGAATGTGGGTAAGGTATAAGGGGATCAGCTCATCAATTGGCTGGGGGATACCAATTGTAATTATTATTATCTCATTTTTTTATTGTTATTCATTTCATTTTAATTTCTCAGCTCACTTATTTTTGGGGTAATTTTGTCTATTTATATTAAAGTTTTTTTTAGTATGTTAGTAGTTTAAATGAAAAATAAAAATAAAAATAAAAATAAAAATAAAAATAAAAATAAAAATAAAAATAAAAATAAAAATAAAAATAAAAATAAAAATAAAAATAAAAATAAAAATAAAAATAAAAATAAAAATAAAAATAAAAATAAAAATAAAAATAAAAATAAAAATAAAAATAAAAATAAAAATAAAAATAAAAATAAAAATAAAAATAAAAATAAAAATAAAAATAAAAATAAAAATAAAAATAAAAATAAAAATAAAAATAAAAATAAAAATAAAAATAAAAATAAAAATAAAAATAAAAATAAAAATAAAAATAAAAATAAAAATAAAAATAAAAATAAAAATAAAAATAAAAATAAAAATAAAAATAAAAATAAAAATAAAAATAAAAATAAAAATAAAAATAAAAATAAAAATAAAAATAAAAATAAAAATAAAAATAAAAATAAAAATAAAAATAAAAATAAAAATAAAAATAAAAATAAAAATAAAAATAAAAATAAAAATAAAAATAAAAATAAAAATAAAAATAAAAATAAAAATAAAAATAAAAATAAAAATAAAAATAAAAATAAAAATAAAAATAAAAATAAAAATAAAAATAAAAATAAAAATAAAAATAAAAATAAAAATAAAAATAAAAATAAAAATAAAAATAAAAATAAAAATAAAAATAAAAATAAAAATAAAAATAAAAATAAAAATAAAAATAAAAATAAAAATAAAAATAAAAATAAAAATAAAAATAAAAATAAAAATAAAAATAAAAATAAAAATAAAAATAAAAATAAAAATAAAAATAAAAATAAAAATAAAAATAAAAATAAAAATAAAAATAAAAATAAAAATAAAAATAAAAATAAAAATAAAAATAAAAATAAAAATAAAAATAAAAATAAAAATAAAAATAAAAATAAAAATAAAAATAAAAATAAAAATAAAAATAAAAATAAAAATAAAAATAAAAATAAAAATAAAAATAAAAATAAAAATAAAAATAAAAATAAAAATAAAAATAAAAATAAAAATAAAAATAAAAATAAAAATAAAAATAAAAATAAAAATAAAAATAAAAATAAAAATAAAAATAAAAATAAAAATAAAAATAAAAATAAAAATAAAAATAAAAATAAAAATAAAAATAAAAATAAAAATAAAAATAAAAATAAAAATAAAAATAAAAATAAAAATAAAAATAAAAATAAAAATAAAAATAAAAATAAAAATAAAAATAAAAATAAAAATAAAAATAAAAATAAAAATAAAAATAAAAATAAAAATAAAAATAAAAATAAAAATAAAAATAAAAATAAAAATAAAAATAAAAATAAAAATAAAAATAAAAATAAAAATAAAAATAAAAATAAAAATAAAAATAAAAATAAAAATAAAAATAAAAATAAAAATAAAAATAAAAATAAAAATAAAAATAAAAATAAAAATAAAAATAAAAATAAAAATAAAAAAGAAAATAAAATACATAATAAAATAAAAATAAAACAATTTTTTTAATATATCTGTTAATAATTATTGTTCTCTCTATTTAGTGACTTATTAATTTATCTCTTGTTTATTTTAATGTCTGAAAGAAGAAGCCTATGGCAGTTTGCCTGGATTATGGTGGTGTTTTTGCCTTTTTTAGGATTTGAAGAAGAACTGTGTTTTTTGTGGTGTAGGCAGCTGGAAAGAGTATATGGATTGTAATGGTCATGGACTGGAGTGGAAGGTAATTTACAGAAGAAGTAGAAGAAGTGGGGATAGATTGTTGGAAGGTGTGCTTGATTATTCTAGACATCTTCCAGTGGTCATCAAGGAGCTGTTTCCTCAGATTCTTTTCAAACTTATTCAACGGACTGTGGAGGGCAAAGGCCTTAAGCATGTTTGAACACATCATGCTCAGGTGTTGTTTCATGTCGTCCTAATCCAACGTTAAGGTAGTCTCTAGAGGTTGGCCAATCCCAATTGTAGTTTCAGGAGGCGGGGTTCCAACTACACAGAAGAATAGGATCAGTAATTGCTCTCTGTTAAAGAAAGTGGATTTATTAATTTGATACTTACAGATTGTGAGCTCATCTAATTTGTAAGCGGCCCGTATTTCAGCTGTTGAAGAAATTGTAATGGATGTTGAAGGAGGATCAACCAGATAGAGGTATAGATTCTTATGATCATTCTCTAAATGGTGTTGAGAAGATGAAGGAGAAGAAGGGAGTTCCTGTGGCCTGGTTGGAGCAGAAGGGCTTCTGTTGTTGTTTTGGATATTATTATTGCTTGGCCCAGTTGGGTTGGACGCTGGTGGTGGAGTACCAGGGTCTTTGAAGGAAACCCAGGAGAAGGTGACCTGGAAGATGATTGTGATTTGCTAGATGAAGATCTAGAAGAAAGAGAACTATCAGAGAAAAAATTTGCGGCCAGAGGAGAGGTGTAGTTAGTTCTTCTTGGTGGAACAGGAGATTTTTTTTTGGAGAAATATTACGTGCCCTGGTGTTTACAGGAGGTCTTTTAGCAGGCGTTCTAGAGATGTTTGAATTCTTGGGGCTGTCTGGGGAAGAAATTTTGTGTGTACCCATTGCTTTGGGAGCACTAGGAGGTGGTTTCGTAGAGTTTTTGGTGTTTTATGGTGTTTTATGGTGTATTTTGGCTGTTATCTGGCTGAATTTGGGAGTTTTGAGCCTGAATTTTGCTTTCTGGCAAGGCGGGCGGGCTGTGTGATGTCAAGAGGGCCTCTTGGACACGTTCTAGCAGCCTGGGAGCTCATTTTGATGCTGATTTGGCTAAATTTGCTGAGATAAAAGCAGATTCTTGAGAAGATAAAGCAGGTCTTTTAGGGAGTGATTTGGGAATAGAACAGTGTGATCATTTAGAAAGAGCAGAAGATAAATAAGAGTAAGCAGGAAAAATTTATGGTGAATTGGTAGGAGATCTGGAAATATATTTATGTAAAGGTGAAGGCGGAGGTATTGGATAATTGGGGTCTCTTGCACATCTTTTCTTTTTAGAGTTGCAAGAATCACAGGCTCTGTTATAGAATTTGGCCTGATGAGTAGAAAGAGTGATAGTACAAGGCCTTCACATGTGGAGGCACTGTTTATAAGCATAGTCCTTTGGAGCCGTAAAACAGGGAAGCTTCTATGGGTCAAATCTGGGGATTCAGCCACAATCTGTGAAGGAACAATAATGAAGAGAAAATAGATGAATGAAAATTTTATCGGTGATGTGTAGATGATGAAGAAAGAGTAGAAGTTCAGAAGTTTGGCTGCAGAGCACCTTTCATGGAGGTGGCTCCACCCATATATGCAAAATGAAGAAAAGTCTGTCAAGACTTCAAACTTAACACTGTCGTCAGTCCATCAAGACTTTAAACTGAGAAATGGTATAGTCCCCCAAGACTATAAACTGAGGATGGTTCAATGATTGAGTCCTTTAGGACTATGAACTGATATTAGGAGTTGGTGTAATTCTGGCAGAGGACATCAAAGGATAAGTCTCTGAATTTTGTTAAGGCAAGTGTGGGGGTAACTGATGAGCTTCCTGCTCTATAGAAAAGTTACCCCAGAATGTTAGTTTTTTCTTTGGTCTTTAATGTTTTGATCTCAGGTTCTTGTCTTTTTGATTCAGGTTTTGGAGTCCCCCAAGACTATAAACTGAGGGTTTTTGAGTCCCCCAAGACTATAAAATGAGGGCTGTTTGTCCCCCAAGACTTAAAACTGAGGATTAATCCTCCAAAACTTTAAAATGAGGAGCTTTTTATTTATTTTATTTCTAAATCAAGATTTTTGGGCAAGAAGTAATTACAGAAAAGAATCAATAGATGTAAAAAAATTTTCAGCATTGGATTTGAACTGGCGAATGAGGTTCTTCCATTTCTCAAGGTCTTGTGGATTCCTGGCAGGAGTGGATTGCAAGTAATTTAGAATGAGATGCCTCTGTTGAGAAGAATGTTGTTTCAATTTGTCTATGATGGTGGGCAATGGATTAGGTGGACGTTGTGGTCTTCCAAAATTAGCAGGGGCCTTTGTTGTGTGATTTGGAGCTGTTTGTGCATGTCTTAATTTACATCTGTCAAGGAATTGGGTATTTTTCTGGTTTTATTCTGTGGATATTGGGTCTGCAGGTATGTGGGTACTATCTTTGGATAGCCCCAGTTTTTCTCTATATTTTTTGTCTTTTTGACATTTTTCATATTCTAAGTTTTAAGGGGTCATTTCCTCATTTTTCATTTAAAAAAGATAGCTGTTTAATTTTGTTTTTTGTGTTTTACGGGCTATCCTTAAGTCTTAAGGTTAAGTGCTTAGTACCATTGGATAGAGCTAATTTTTCACTATATTTCATTTCCCAATGTTGTTATAGTGAAATTCAGTGTTTCAAAGGTTTTAGTAGTTGTAGCTAATTTTTTTTAAGTAGATTAGTTGTTTTTATTGGTTTTCTGGCTTCAGGGAGGCCGGGCTGCTTCAGGAAGCACCTCCGACGTCGGGCAGCCTGCCCGCCTCTGTTTTAGAAGGTTGGGGAGCACTTCTGGAGGGTTTTTATGCAATTTGGTGGGTACAGGCCCCAGATTGGAGGGTGTGCATGGGCTCTTAGATAGTGGTCTGTGTGTAAATAGTGAATAGGACAGTTTGGGGCAACCTTAATTATCATACAACCATCCGGAGGTGATATCATTGTTCCTCACTCAATTTTCACTGTTTCTGGCCACAATTTGGCTGTGTTTGTTGCAAGTGAGTTCTTCATTTAACTTAACTTTGGCCACTGTTTTCTCTGTTATAGTCTTGCAAGCTATAGCAAGTATTATTTCTGTCTCTGGTGTGGATTTGCAGCCTACATCAAGTATCTTTGTTGTCTCTGGTGTGGACATTGGTCTACATTTTAGTTCTTTGGTCCGATAGTCTGACTGGTGACTACTTTCTTGGCTCATCAAGCAGTCAAGTGTGTTGAAAAGGGGCTTTAGCAAAACAGGAACCAACTTACTTTAGCATATAAATCTCACTCTATTTTTCTAAAGGGACAGGGGATTTTACCTTTGGTTTTTCTCCAACTCCCTTGGTCAAGGCCTATAGCTAGTACTATAGGATTGTCTACATTTCTGGCACCCATTGTGGGGTAGAACTTTCTAGCTCTTTGGAATCTCTGTTTTCTTTGGTTAGCTCTTTTTGGTGTTTTGGTATGGAGGAATGGCTTCTGGTTCCTCTATTCCTGTGGTGACTGTCAGTGGGGGAGATGGTCCTCCTTCTGTGATGGTTAGGGATTGTGTAAGGATTAAAACTTGGGATGGTACCAATTTTAATGGGGAGGATGTCAAGTGGTTTCTTGAGAAGTATGAAACTGCTGCTGGAGTGGATGGTGCTTCCTACCTAGACATGGTGAAGCAGATAATCTTCTTCATTGGTGATAGGGCAGTGGAGAAGGAGATTGTCACCATGTCTGGCTACAAGAAGAGGGATTGGAAATTGTTGTGTAGGGAGATGGTGGATAGATGGGGTGTCAGCTTCACTATGGTGGATCTGAACAAGGGTTTTGGTGAATGGCAATCTTATGGTGGTGTTGGTAACTTGCATAGTTACAGGAAGTTTCTGCTACAGTTTGATCCTGTGGTGGAATATTTGGTGGAAGTGGCCAAGGATGTTTTTTGGTCTGCCCTGGCTAGAGATGCCAGGATGGATGTGTTGAAGGAGTTGTCAAGAAAGGAATTGATGAAGACTCTTTCTAATGGGGACCAGAAGTTGCCTGCCTTGGATAAGGTGAAGGAGGCTGTTGAGGCCCATTTGAAGTTATTGGCTGTGGACACCTATCAGGAGGGGTGTGCTAAGTATGTCAGCAAAGTCAGTGAGGCTTTGTCTGAAGAGGAAGTTAGGTTGAAGAAGGAGGAGAAGAATTTGGTGCAGGTTCCCAAACAGGAAAGGGACCCAATGGTGGAACAGTTAGCTGACCTGACAAAACAGCTCCATTTTTTTGTGCAGGAGGCTAAGAAGGTCAATAAGGCACCTTCTCAGCCTAGAGATTTTGATAGGTGGGCTGGTAGGAGTGATCCTTGGGTCTTCTCTTATTGCAGCAGGAGGGGGCACAGGTCCAATGATTGTTGGGCATTGAAAAGGGATGTGTCTGAAGGAAAGGTTTAATTTTATGGTAGGGTTTTCAAGTTCCCTGATGGTTCTTTTGTGAATCTCAGTGAGAGGCAGGCTCCTGTTGATTTGGTCAGGAGAAGGGGAGGTCTCAATCAAAGGAGGCCAAGGTTTGAGTAGATTACTGATCAAGGGAAGTCTCCTGGTAAGGAGGATAAGGATGGCAAGGTAAATGGGAAGGAGGTCAATAAGGTCTCTTTTTCTACTTCCTTTTGTGGTTTGGAGTTGTATTCTTGTGGTGGACAGTCAAGTGGGGAATGTTTGGCTGGTGTTTATGATTTGGAAGCAGGAAAGGTGGGAAGGCCTAAGAGCAGATCTCAGGCACAACCAAAGCCTAATGCTTCAAAGGTGGACCCTAAGCTGAGTGGAGCTAGGAAGAGGTACAGCAAAGAGGAGCTGTACAAGATGCAGAAGGGTATGGCTGACATGGGCCCCCCTAGTTTTGGTGCATTAGGCATGAATGGTGAGCCAATGCCAATGGAGGTTGATTCTGACTCTCAGGAGGATGTCCCTTTAACTTCATTGCTAAAGCCTGCTGGAGTTAGAGGTTCAGGTGAGGGATCTGGTTTGGTTCCTGTTGATGGTAAATCTGTTGGTGGTGCTGGTCCTCAAGAATCTTCTAGGACCAAGGTGGTGAGGCCAAGGGCTCAATTTGAGAGGCCAGTAGTTTCTGGTCAAGTTAATGTTATGGAATCTGTAATGGAAAAGATGAATCAGGGTCAGGTTTCCCTATCTTATGGGGAATTGTATGCTATCAGTCCAGGGTTGGCTAATAGGCAGAAAAAGTTGTTGACCAGGAGAAGAGTCTCTTTTGGGGAGGTGGAATACATATGTGATTCTGCTGAAAAGTTTGGTGAGGGGTTGGAAACTCATTTTTCTGCTCCTCTGGGATATTTCAATGTCACTCTGAGTGGCAGGGAGGCAAGGGCATTGGTGGATTCAGGTTCTCAGATAAACCTGATTTTTTTGTTTGAGGCAACTCATTTGGGCCTCCCCATCAAACCTGGTGTTGGTGGGAATTTGAGAGGGATTGGTGGTCATGTCACTGAATTTGTTGAAACTTCAGAGTTTGTGAAGTTAGATGTTGGCGGAGCCTCAGGGAAGGTTCATTTTTACATTGCTAAAGGTAATGTAAAAGCAGTTTTGGGTGGGACATTCTTGATGGATTTTCAGGCAAGAATAGGTTATCAATTTGATTTGAAAATCAGTTTGGAGTTGACTGGTGAAGATGAAAGGAGACTTCACATGAGGTTATCATCCCCTGGAGAGGATGGTTGGGAGACCATTCCTGGTTTATCTTCAATATGCCAGTGCATGGATTGCTGCAGGAGAAGGAAGGAAGTGGGTTCCGCCTCTGGTTTTTTGGAGTGTGGCTCAGGCTCTATTGAGAGTCTGTATTTTTTAGAGTAATGAGGGCTGATCACCCTAGTGCTACAACCTCTCCCCAAGATGAGGAAATCCCAGGTTGTAGTAGGTCAGCTCCCTTGGAGATATACCAAGTGGATTTTCAACTTTCTCTTTTAATGTTTCTCTTCTCTGCAAGTATTCATCAAGTTTTTTATCAACTCTCTGCTCTCTCTCATGATTCTTAATTATTTTTAATTCAAGTTGAAGAAGAAGAATGGTTATATATCTTTATTGAAAGATATGCAGAAAGTTTTTGGAGTAATGGGATTGGGGTCTAAAAGTAATTCCTCCCAATTGTGCACCACTAGGGTATCTTCTACACCTTTCAAAAACATTACCTGGGCCACACCTGTGAGCGTTGGGGAAACCCCTGCTTATTTTTGTTGGTCAGAAGAAAAGTCAAGAAAAGAAGATAAAAATTTCAAGATAATTCAAGAAAATCAAGAACAAAATCTGAAGATAATGAAGAAAGAAGATTCAAAATATTTTTTTGAAGATAGTCAAGATCAATTTTTGGGCCTCCAGCATGAGGTTAAACTGCAGAAAATTATGAAGAAAGAAGATCATCAAGATCAATTTTTGGGCCTCCAGCATGGGGTTAAACTGAAAAATTTTAGAAGAGTTGATTCTGAAGATGAATCAAGATTTGAAGATTTGGAAGACGGAAGTGAAGATGAAGATTTGGAATTGCGGATAAGTTTTGGAGTGGTGAGATTGGGGTGTAAAAGTAAGTCCTCTCAATTGTGCACCGCTAGGGTTTCTTCTACACCTTTCAAAAACATTACCTTGGCCACACATGTGAGCAATGGGGAAACCCTTGGTTTTTGTTCCAGGTCTAGTGGTCAAGATTTCCTGAAGATTTCTCAAGTTGAAGGTGGAGCGGCAAAGTATAAGAAGGTAGCACAGAAGATTAGGCCTGTTAATGAGCCTATTCCAGTGGGCCGCCCTTGAAGAGACCTCCTTTGTCAAGAGATCTGTACTGTACTCCTTTGGTGAAGAATCCTCCAGAATTTTTAGAGACGGCTAGGGTGACTGTGGAAAGGTTGAAAGTTGTTAATTTTGGTCCTGATGGGTGGCTTTCTGAAGAAGAAAAGAAGTTGTTGTTGCACGTTATTGTGCTAAGGTAAAAGGCGTTGGCATTTGTTGAGGAGGAAAGGGGTGTATTGAAGCACTCTTATGGGGAACCTTACTTGATTCCTGTAGTTTGTCATGAACCTTGGCAAATAAAACCTATTCTGATTCCAGCTGCTATCAGAGAGGATTTTGTGGAGATTGTTAGGGAAAGAGTCAGGACTGGGTTATACGAACAATTGACATCCAGCTACTCAAGTCCGGTTTTCTGTGTAAAGAAGCAGAATGGAAAGTTGAGTGTGGTTCATGATCTAAGGGTCTTGATTAGAGTCACAATTAAGGACACTGGTATGCCCCCAAGTACAGAGGAATTTTTTGAAGCTTTTTCTGGAAGGGTGTGTTATGGTTTGGGTGATATTGTGGGTGTTTATGATGAGAGGGAACTTCATACGGATTCAACGCCTCTCACAACTTTTGACACTCCTTTGGGAAGATTTCAGCTCACTAGGTTGCCTCAAGGAGCAACTAATTCAGTGGCGGTATATCAAGCACAGATAGCTTGGATTTTGCAGGATGAGGTTCCTACTCATGATGGTATTTTTATTGATGATGTTGGAATTAAAGGACCATCCACTAATTATGGTAATGAGGTGTTAGAGGAGAGCCCTGTAATAAGGAGGTTTCTTTGGGAATATGCAATAACTCTAGAAAGAGTGTTGTTTAGGATTGAAGAGGTTGGTTTGACCATTTCAGGGTCAAATTTCTGTTGTTGTGTTCCTTCTTTTGAAATTCTTGGTCATGTGGTATGTAAAGAAGAAAGGATTTTGGTGAAGAAGAAGATTAATAAAATTCAGTCATGGCCAAGGCCTAGAAATACTACTGATGTCAGGGGATTTTTGGGTGTATGTGTATATGTCAGGATTTTTATTAAGGATTTTTCTTTGTTGGCTTCACCTTTAAGGAAGTTGACCAGAAAAGATGCAGACTGGGAATGGACTTAAGAGTGTGAAGAGGCTTTTCAGAAGTTAAAAAAGGTTTTTGGGGAAGATATTGTTCTTCACAAGTTGGATTAGGGTGTTGGTGCTGGAAAAATTTATCTGGCAGTGGACTCAAGCTATATTGTTGCTGGTGCTGTTTTGTCTCAGGAGCATAAGACTGGGAGGGTCAGGCCAGTAAAATATGAGTCTGTGGTGTTTAATGAGGTGGAATCTAGGTATTCTCAACCTAAGTTGGAATTGTGCGGTGTAGCAAAAATTTTAAAGAAGCAACAGACGTTTTTGTGGGGGCAGCATTTTGAGCTGCAGGTGGATGCAAAATCTTTGGTTCAAATGATCAATATGCCTAGTCTTTCAAATGCTCCAATGACTAGGTGGGTGGCATTTATTCAACATTTTTCTTTTGACCTGGTACACAAACCAGGCAAAACTTTTACTATGCCTGATGGATTATCAAGGAGGCCACCTACAGAAGAAGATTCTGAGGCTGAAGAGTTTGATGAAGATGTTCCAGTGGTTTGGGCCAGCACAAAGGGTGCTGAGGATTTTTCTGACCTCCCCCAAGAGGCTAAACTGGCTGGATCTGATCTTGATTCTGATGATCGGGATGTTTTTGTTGATAAGGATGGATTTGTTGTTTGGGAAAGCTCAAATTTGGAAAGGGGTGTTTTTGTTAGTGAACTGTATTCTCACAAGATTCAGTGGAAAGAGAAGGATGTGCCAAAATTTAAGGATTGGTGTCCTGGTTGGGCTGCTCAATTGGCTCATGTTCACACTGGTGATTTTGATGACAGAATTGTACCCTTGGATGTTGTTTTGTTGTATTTTGAAGATGAGACCTAGGTTCAGTCTGGGTTTTATTTTATTTTGGTGGGATAGCTGTTGACCTTGGAGAGGCCAGATAGTTATGATGATGATACTTGGTTGGAAATAAAGAAGAGTCCTGGATTTTATGTGTCAGGAAGGCAGTTGATGAGGAGGAGACATACAAATCCTCAAGTGGTGGTGACTCAGAAGAAGGGTCAAGAATTGGTTTTTAAGTCTTTACATGAAGACCTTGGTCATAGAGGCTTTGGGGAGACTTATAGAAGAGTAGCTGACAGATTTTGGTGGCCCGGTATGAAGTTGGCTGTGCAGGGTTGGGCTCAATCTTGTGAAGAATGTCAAAGATGAAGTCACTTGAAACCTAAAGAGGTGGGCCATGCTACTGGTGAATCAACTGTTTTTGGAAGGGTCAGTCTGGATGCTGTACATATTTAAGAGGGCAGGTATAAATACTTGATTGTTGCTAGGGATGATTTGTCTGGTTGGGTTGAGGCAGTGCCTCTGGTTAATTTGACTTCCAAGAATGTGGCAGAGTTTTTGAAGAAGGAGTAAATTTATAGGTATGGGTTGATGAAGTTGGTGACTTTTGATGGCGGGCCAGAGTTTGGTGCCAAATTTAAAGTAGCTGTGGCTAGTATTAGCTCTAAAGTCAGGGTGGATAGAACTTATTATCCTGAAGCTGAAGGCATGGTTGAAAGAGGCCATCAAGTTAACAAGAATGCTTTGGTGAAGATGTGCGGAGATAGTGCAGAAAAGTGGAGGCATTATTTACCCTTGGTGTTATTTGCTGATAGGGTCACTGTGAAGAGGACAACTGGATATTCTCATATGAGTTAATGTTTGGTCAGAAAGCTGTTCTACCAGTTTACTTGGAAGCTGTCTCTTATCTTGGAATTTATTGGGATGAGGTTCACTAAACAGAAGATTTTCTCTGTGCCAGGATGCAACAGTTGGAATGTAGAGAGGAATGTCAAGAGAAGGCATACTCTAGAATGATGAAGATTAGCAATCAATCAGTCAGGTACTGGGACAAGAAGTTGGTTCATAGACTCAGGAATCCCTTGAAACCTGGTTGTTTGGTTTTGGTGTATAATAGAAGTTTGGAGATTCAGTGGGGGAAAATGTTTTCTGACAGATGGAATGGACCTTACAGAGTCAGATCTCACTTTTCTGGAGGTTCTTATGTTTTGGAAGAGTTGGATGGTGCAGTTTTGAAAAAGAGATTGGCATCAGACCAGGTGAAGAGCTTCTATCCCAGAGGCACTAGGCATGTAGAAGATTGACTCCGCAATGAGGATAAACTATGGAACATTCTTTATGTTTTGGATTTTTTATGGTGTTGCAGAGAAAATTTTGTGTTGGAAACTTTTTGTTAGAAGGTACCCATGGGTGGGGCTTCTATATTTTATTTTGGCAAGTGTAGGGGTAACTTATTGGCTGGCTGCTCTGTAGAACAGTTACCCCAAATTGTCTGTTTCCAACCCTTTCTTTTAATTTGGTTGAACCCTAGTATTGGTTTCTTTTCACAGGTTTTAGTCCTCTATGACTTTAAACTGGAATTACCTTTGGTTTTCATGTGCTGGACTCTTCACTCTTATTGGTTTTTATTTATTGTGTTGGATATTGTGTTTTTGTTAGAAGGTACCCAGGGGGGGCTTCTAGATTTTATTTTGGCAAGTGTGGGGGTAACTGATGAGCTGGCTGCTCTTTAAAAAATTTACCCCAGAATGTCTGTCTCAATTCTTTTGTTTTTTCTAGTTGAATTCTAGTTCTGTTTTTTTATTATTCAGGTTTCTAGTCCAATATGACTCTAAACTGGTTTCGGACTGGCTTCTTTATCTTTGGTTTTTTGGGTTGGTGGTAGATCACTGGTGGTCTCCCATCATTTTTACTTATTGGAGGGAGCCCACCCAGTGATCATTTCTATGGACTGGACTTTCTCTTACTGGACCTTCTCTTAATCTGGACCATCCATGGAGATGGAATTTCTTTTATTTTTTGATTATGATTTTGCTAGATAGTAGTTTCAGATTATTTTCTTTTTTCTCTTTTTTTCTTTTAATTTTTTATGGGGGCTGTTAAAATTACAAAATCAAAAATATAGGGTGCTACCACATCAGGGTCACCTGGATGTGGGCAAGCATTGGTGGGGAAAGGCTCATCAATTGGCCGGGCAATGCTATTTTATCATCTTAGTTTATTTTATTTTATTTTATTTTTTATTCTCATTATTACCATTAATTTATGTTTCTTATTTCAAATTTCTTAAATGCTTTAAGGTGTATCCACATCAAGGTGCACTTGGATGTGTGCAAGGTATCAGGGGATCAGCTCATCAATTGGCTGGGGGATACCATTTGTATTATTTTTTATATTTTATTTTATTTCATTTATTTTTATTTTATTTTATTTATCAATTTTTAATTTTAGTATATTAGTAGATCTAAGTAAAAAAAAAATTGGGAATTTATAGTGGTTAATTATTTTTTATTATTTATTTATTATTATGTTTTTTTAATCTTTTTGCAGGAGCTCAATGTCTGGATGATGAAGCTTCTGGAGGCTGGTCTGGATTATGATCTCCTTTTTGTTTTTTTTTGGGGTTGTGGGAAGCACTGTGTTCTTTGAAGTGCATCCTGCTAGAGAGATTATATGGATTGTAATGGGCAGGAATTGGATTAGAGGCAAGTTCAGAGGAGGATGAAGAAGAGGCTGGAATGGAGTTCTGGAAGGTGTGCTTAATGATCCTAGACATCTTCCAGTGGTCGTCCAACAGGCGCTTTCTCAGGTATTTTTCAAAGTCATTCAAAGGTCCATGGAGGACAAAGGCTTTTAGCATGTTGGAACACATGGTGCTAAGGTGTTTTTTCATGTCTCCATAATCTAGGGTCAAAGAAGTTTCTAGAGGTTGGCCAACTCCAATAGTGAATTCAGGAGGAGGGGTGCCAACTAGACAAGAATAATTGGATCATTAAATATTTTTGTTGAAGAAATGGGATGAATTAATTTGGTACTTACAGATTGGAAGCTCATCATATTTGTAAGCAGCCGGAATTTGGATCTCTGAAGATTTTGGAATGGTCATAGTGGGTGGATCAATCAGTTAAAAAAATGGATTGTCTTGGTCTTCCTCTGAAAGATTTTGAGAAGGTGAACTAGGAAGCTGATGTTCCTGGGGCCTAGTTGGAGCAGTGGGATTGTTTTTGTTGTTGTGGTTGATATTTCTGTTGGATTCAGCTAAAGGAGGTGCTGGTGATGGAGTACCAGGGTGGTTAAAAGATGGAGCAGGAGAGGGTAATTTGGAAGCAGATTGATCTCTTCTGGATGGAGCTTTTGAGGGAATGGAACTTTCAGAAGAATAGTTGGCTTACAGAGGAGAGGTGTAGTTTTGTTGTCTTAACTGGGAACGAAGTAGTTGCTTTGGTGTAGTGTTGGGTGCTCTGGTTTCTTCCTGGGGTCCTCTGGCAGGTCTCCTAGAAGTGTGGGAAAATTTGGAGTTTTTGGACCTTGGAAGGGTTGGCTGCATTGCTCTGGGAGCAGTGGGAGGTGATTGCGTGGAGCTTTTTTTGTTGATTGATTGAATTTGGCTGTTTTCTGGTTGTTTTTGGAGGTTTTGAGCCTGATTTTTACTGTCTAGTGAGGCGGGAGGGCCGCCAGGATGCAGTCTAGAAGCCTGGGAGCTGATCTTGAAGCTTTTTGAGCTAATTTTGCAGAGATAAAAGCAGTTTCTTGGGAAGCTAAGGCTGGTCTTTTGGGAAGAGTTCTGGAAGCTGAGATTCTGGATCTTCTCGAAGGTGCTGAAGATAAAGAGGAAGAGGAAGGAACAAGCTCTGGGGATCTGGTAGGGGATCTGGAGATGAATTTATGAGAAGTTGTAGGAGGAGGAATAGCGTAGTTGGCATCTCTGTCACATTTTTTCTTTTTTTTTGAGTAGCAAGAATCACAAGCCCTGTTGTAGAATTTGGCTTCAGGAGTTTGAAGAGTGAATGTGCAAGGTCTGCACATGTGGATGCACTGTTTGCAGGCATAGTCCTTGTGAGCAGTGAAGCAAGGAATAGTAGAAGGGTTAACATCAGGAGATCCAGCCATGATCTGTTGTGAGAAAAGATTATGGAAAGAGATAGGAAGGAGATTTTTTGTCAGTGATTGGTAAATGATGAAGTGAAGGTGGAAGTTCAGTAGCTTGGCTGTAGAGGTGTTCTGTATGAAATTGGCTGCGTCTATTTTATGCAAAATTCTGGTATTCCATCAAGACTCTAAACTGAAAAATATATGGTATCAAGATTAGTCCATCAAGACTCTAAACTGAAAAATCTATGGTATCAAGATCAGTCCATCAAGACTTTAAACTGAAATCTGGTTTCTGGTAGTCCTCCAAGACTTTAAACTGGCTGGTTTAAAGATTTTATCAAGACTAGTCCGTCAAGACTTTAAACTGAACACTGTGTTAGTCCCCCAAGACTTTAAACTGAGGATTGTTATTGGTTGAGTCCGACAATACTATAAACTGAGGAATGAGTTTTGTTGTTGGGGTGGGTTTTTAAAGATCGGTGGAGGGTATCCACAGGGGGAGCCTCCAAAATTTAGAAAAGGCAAGTTTGGGGGTAATTGATGGGCTGGCAGCTCTATTTACAATTACACCAGAATGTTAGTTTTTTCTGTGTCTTTATGTGGTTGATCTCGGGTTCTGGGTTTATGATTTAGGTTTTTAAGTCCCCCAAGACTTTAAACTCAGGGTTTTTTGAGTCCCCCAAGACTATAAAATGAGGTTGGTCCCCCATGACTTAAAACTGAGGGTTGTTTGTGCTTACATCCTATAGAGGGTGTGGTCAATTTTTCTTTTCTGAATAAAACTCAAGTACTAGTGGAATTACAGAGGGAATCAAGAGATGAAATGAAGTGTTCAGAATTAGCCTTGAACTGGTGAATGAGGTTTCTTCTGTTCTCAATGTCCTGTGGATCTCTAGAAGGAGTGGATTGGAAGTAGTGAAGCAGAAGTTGTTTCTGTTGAGATGTGTGTTGTTGGAACTTGGCCTTGATAGTGGGCAAGTGGTTTGGTGCGGGTGGTGCAATGGATCCTACATTGTTATCATCACTATCAGAAGATGGAGGAACTGAGAAGTCATCAGTTTTAAATTTGAAGGAAGAAATGAAAGTTCTTTACCATCAGATGGACCAGGGATGGTGTAACTTGTTGTTTTATGGGTTGTGGCACTCCACTGGGAAGGGTGGAGCTTTTTGATTAATCTGGGTATCAGGATGGATGGCGTAGATCTTTTGGTGCTGGCAGAAGAAGGACAAGGTTGAGGTGGAGGTGAATCTGTTGCAGAAGAAAGTGGACCAGGTCTGTGGCAGGTGTTCTTTCTAGATTGTTGTTTCTACTTTCTATAGCAGAAAATACTTCCCCTGCATCATATATACATGTGCTCTCTTGTAATCTTCAGATCTTTGCAATATATGACTTTTCCTTGGCTGTGACAGATTTGCCTTTCCTAGGGTCCTTCATTATGACAAAATTTTTTTTACTATATTCTTAGAAACCATCCAGCGCTCAAGTCATACATGGCACAACTGATTACTTCTTTATAATGCCATTGTTATCTTTTAAATAGCCCTTCTAATAACCTTGATCTTTTTCATTCAAATATGATGACTCAATATTGTAAGGTTTCCAAAGATCAAGCGTGCTTGTTTTGTAAGCGCCACAACTTTCATTGTAAATATTCTAAAACTTGGGGGTATGCCTCCTTTAGACCTGCCTGTGAAAATTACTTTAGATACCACAAAACTTGCAATATCTCTCTAAACCAGAATACTCTTCAACCTACTGGTTATATTCGCTTTCCACCTAGCTTTACTAGTAGCGATCCCCTAGTTACCACCATTAGTCCCACTAATTCCACTAATAATAATGTTCCTTATGAATCATCATCACTTCCTAGTTTTCCCAAGTGCGAAATATCTATTCAGCCTAGCGCTCCACCTTCTTCTACTCTGAGTTCTAATGCTTCTATGGGCTCATGATCCACTGCAGCTGCTCCTGACGCGGTTACTATTACTTTGCCATAAGAGCGCCCACAAAACTTATTAGCAAGTAAGTATCCTTCATTAAACTTATGCTCCCCTTTCCCACTGACTCCTTGTCAGGCTTCAATGAATCCATCTCCCTGGCATGGGTTCCTATTCCTTTACCCTTTGTCCATTCCTTGCGAATGTTTTCCAGACTTTGTCTTATATATAACGCTATGTCTCTTTCCTATTCTAACACACCAGCTTTTTCTGATGCTGAGCTTGAAGCTTGCTATACCCATATAGAAATGATAGGTCAACTAATGAACAAAATCTTCTCATCAACTATTATTGGATTCCCCGCCAATCCCCGTTGCTTTGTCATTCCTGAAGACTGGAAAGGATATCCTATTAGCTTTCACCCTGATACTAAATAGCCCACTAGTGCTTCTCCTTATGAGCCTCCTCTGTCCATTCTCCCTATACATAGTCTTCATAAATTTTTCATGCTATGCCTTCAAATTATCTTTTTAGACATGGAGCTATTTTATTACAACTGTCTTCCATACTATAGAGCGCCTAACTTTTCTCCCTCTAGTTTCTTTAATAACTGTAAACCCTAAAAAAAAATCATAAATAAACTTTTATATCATAAAACGTTACTTCCTTTAAAGCGATACAGCAATATACAATGTAAAATAAGAATTGAACTGTAGAGTGCCCCATCTATAAATCACTGTTCCACTCCTGTTTAGTTAACTCATTAGCTAAATTAACAGCGTCTTTTGCGTTTACATTGTATGTGTCTCCTTTAATCCAATTTCCTATCTCATCATGTCCCCTTGAATAATGAAAATATAAGATTTCATTTTCCTCTACACCCTCATCTGAGCGCTTATGCCAGTTGCCTGTTCAGCCATAGTCCACCTAACTTCCAGTTAGCGCCCTCTATCTGTCACAACTGTGTCAAAGCCTCCTGTGAGACCTCTTAGAAAAACAAAACTTAACATAACTTGTTAGTTTAACCTCTTCCCGGAGGTAACATGAAAGCATAAAAAATCATTGATATTTTAGCCTCTTCCCAGAGGTATTATTCTGGTAGTTTTTTCTCATTCCGGAGGTTATCTTGTATCACTGAAGCACCCGTTGGGTAGAATCTTATGATCTGATCTGCAGCCACACGTCGCTTCCACTCAGTACAATCCAATTCCTCCAGTAAGTAAGACCCTCCAGTTATCTGCTTTCTTATCCTATAAGGACCATTCCATCTGTCAGAAAACATCTTTCCCCATTGACTTTATAAACTTCTATTATAAACTAAGACCAAATCTCCTGGTTTAAATGGCTTTCTTAACCTATGCGCTAAGCGCTCATCCCAATATATAACTGACTTGTTCCGGATCTGCATCATTCTTTCATATGCCTTCTCCAAAAACTCGTCTTTCCTTCAAGCTGCGCTACCCTCGCTAGAATCAAATCTTTAGTTGAGTGCACTTGATCCCAGTCACATCCTAGAAAAGATGCAGCCTCCAGATCAATAGGTAATACGGCCCTTTGACCAAACATCAGTTCATATGAAGAAAAACCTGTTGTCTTTTTAACTGAAATCATGTCCCCAAAAAAAACTAATGGCAAGTAGCTCTTCCACTTTGCCCCATTATTTACACATAATTTAACTAGCGCATCCTTTATAACTTGATGCCCTCTTTCTATCATTCCCTCTGCTTCAGGATAATATGGTGTTGCAACTCGTAACTTTGCACCAATACCTTTTACTACCTCTTGGCATTCTCCAGAAAATTCAGCACCACCATCTATGGTTACCATCTTCATTACCCCATGCCTGTAAATCCATTCTTTCTTCAAAAATTCAGCTACATTACTCGCCTTAAGATTTACCAATGACGCTGCTTCAACCCATCCTGATAGATCATCCCTGGCAACTACCAAGTATTTAAAGCGTCCTTCTTTTATAAGAACTGCATCTAAACTGACCATCCTAAAAACAGTATCTTCGCCCGTCGCTCTATCTTTCTCTTTTGACCATCTGTAACTCCTGCGCTGACATTCAGGACAAGATTTAACCCAATCTCTTACTTCATTCTTCATATTGGGCCACAAGGATCTTTCCCTAACTCTGTGATACGTCTCATCTTGACCTCTATGTCCTAAATTCTCATGAAACTCCCTGAGTATCTTCTCCTTCCCTTCCCAATTTTGAACAAATAACTGAAGAGACGAAGCTTGATTCTTCCATAACTTCTCATTTTTAATAAAGAAACCCTTAGCGCGCTTCTTAATATTGCTCCAAACCTTTTTTTTTCAAAAATCTGGTTGACTACTACCTTCCAAATATAACCTTAACAACTCTACTCCCTCATCAGTAGATGTTTTGTTTTCAAAATACTCCCCCTCTTCGAGATGAGTACTACTGTCATGACTTCCCCTTGAATCATCTTCATCATCTGACTCTTCCACTACCTCGCCTTGCGCACTTCTTGTCGCTTTGTTAGCTTCAGCGTCCCCTAAATCCAGTTTCAGACTACCCTTGCTACAAAAATCCTTTGCATTGTCAATATCTAGTTTTAGATTTTTACGGACATTCAAAATTACTAGTTTATTGTTGTCACAGACAATACTGCCTGCTATTTTATTGTTGTTGCAGATGATACTGCCTGCTAGTTTATTGTCATCGCGGATGTTACTATCAAATCTTTCATAACAATAATTTATCCCATTTACCCATCTCTTATCTTCTTCAAATTCTTCCACTTCCTATTCCTCTTCACACAACGGTCTTCTTGACAATGAATCTGGCATAGTGAACAATTTTCCCGGCTTATGGACTAAATAAAAAGAAAACAAATAAATCTGCGCTACCCACCTTGTCATGGCGCATCTGGTAAACTTGGGCTACTAATTGTTTGCACCAACAATAGCGCATCAACCTGCAGCTCAAAATTTTGCCCCCAAAGCATCCATTTTAGCTTCTTAAGAATTTTTTCTACTATGCATAACTCCAGCTTGGACTGAGAGTACCTGGACTCCAATTTGGTAAAATTCTTAGACTCATAAAGGACAGGTCTATCATTACCTTCCTCATCCTCTTGCATCAAAACTACGCCCACCGCAGAAACACTAGAATCCACCGCTAGAGTAATTTTCCCAGCACCTGGTCCATACTCCAATTTCTTCAAAAGAATATCTTTCCCTATGATCCTTTTCAATAACTCAAATGACTCCTCGCATTCCTCCATCCAATCCCATAAAACATCTTTTCTCGTTAAGTGCAGTAAAGGTGAAGACAACAAAGCAAAATCTCGAATAAACATTCTTACATATGTACAGATGCCTAAAAACCCTCTAACTTCCTTAGTATTTCTTGGTCTTGGCCATGTTAGTACCTTATTCCTCTGTTTTTCAGCAACTATTTTCCCTTCCTTGCATACCACATGTCCCACTATATCTAGTGCTGGAACACAACAAGCAAATTTGGACCCAGAAATTGTTAAGCCTGTCTCCTCTATCCTAAATACCACTCTTTCCAGAGTAATTGCATATTCCCAAACAATTTTTCTAATATACGGATTCTCTTCTAACACTTCCCCATCATAATCACTGGCTGGTCCTTTTATACTGCCATCATCAATGAAAATTCCCACATGTTCTGGAATTTTATCCTGCAATATCCACATCATCTGTGCTTGATAAATTGCCACAGAATTTGTTGCGCCTTGCGGTAAACTTGTCAACCTGAAGTGCCCCAGTGGTTTTCAAATGTCGTCATGGGTCTGGATGATTCATTTGATTTGCGCTCATCATATCCTCTTGTAATATCACCTAATCCATAACGTACACGTCCCGTAAAAGAATCCACAAACTCCTCTGTGGTTCATGGCATCCCTGCATCCTTTACTGTAACCTTGTTAATCTCCCTAAGATCATGAAAACCCCTTAATTTACCATTATGTTTAACAACACAAAACACTGGACTTGAATAACTAGACATAGACTGTTCATACAAGCCAGACTTTAACTTTCCCCTAATTAATTCCATATACTCTTCTCTTATAGCCACTGGTATTGGAAAAGCCTTCTTCTGCCAAGGCCAATGAGGTATAACTGGAACAATATAAGGTTTACCATAAGAGTTTTTCAACAAACATCTTTCCTCTTCTGAAGACTCAATAGCATTATTCCTAAGAACCATAACATGTAACAACAACTTCTTTTTTTCCTGCAATAAACAATCCTCTGGTCCAAAGTTAACCATCTAAAGCCTTTCCATCGTAATCTTATTAGTAGGCGCCAAATCAGGCAGAAACATTGTTAAAGGAGTATCATAAGAATTCCTGGACAGTGCCAGCCTCTGCAAAGGAGGATTCAAATCAGGCATCACTACATTTACTGTTTTAACTTTAACAGCTACTGTTTTATACTTTGATGCAAAACAGCTCTTGCTGCTTCCTTCATTAATAAAAATCAAACCCTTTCTAATATAACTATGGGTTGCACCTAAATCCTGTTTTTGTCTTTTATTTTTAATATAAGTATAACAATATCCATAATCAAAGAAATTAAAAAGCTTAGGTATAATACATTCTACAGTAGTATTCCCAAGACACCTATGAAGTACCGCTTTACGTATCCCTTCTTTTTGGACTGACTGGTCACTATCCGGGTTCTGCTCATCCTGGGAAATAGTAACACCTAAAATGCCAGTCCCTAATCAAAATGTTGGCGCCTTCCTGGAGGTCTCCCTATCTTGTCATCCGAGACTTCCTCATAAAATTCTCTTTCTTTCGCTAACTGGGCAGCTCCAAGGTACTTAGTTTCCCAGACACCATCCTTCGGCGCTACTAAGACTGCTGTTACTGGAACACCATCATCACCCATTATACTTCTTCCAATAGTCTTATTCAAACAATAATCTATAGTTGCAGAATAATCCATTAAAAATGGCGTGTCTAAAACTGGTTTAACTACACCCATTGGAACATAAAAATGTATATCCCTTGTTGCTCCTGCAACTCTTGTGCGTACATACTCTGCTACACCTATAACAGGTAACCTACCTCCACCAAATCCTGAAACAGTGCCTTCACTGTCTTTAACAAGAAGACCTAACTCCACTTCATCATCCACTGACACCACATTTATTTGTGAACCTGTATCCACTAACGCTTTAATTTGCTTACCATTTACAGTAATTATTATATACCCTAAGGGTCCTGCATAATGTGGCGCAATAGGTAATCCAACGAACGGCTGTGTCACCGGACAACCTACGCACAAGGTCGAGGATGTTTGTGAAAGTGAGATGAGAGATTTAGAAACTTCTTCGAAGCACAGAGGAATGATTCCAGGAAGTGATTCAAAGGTCACTCGAAGTAAGAGCTACAGGTTCGAGGTAGATTTGAGAAGAATTATAAAATAGTTTCAAAGGTAATAGGAATTCTTAAGATCTCACGAAGGGTTGGAAACTCAATAATCAAAGATTTAGGATTTAGAAATGGATATTGAGAGAATAAAAGAAAGATACAATAACAATGATTTAACTTAAAGATTTTACCACTATTAATGTAAATACGTTTTATAATTTAATTCTAAGGAATATCAAACCAAATACCCAACCCTTTTATATCCTTTATTCCTCCTCGCATTGACCTCCCTTTCATCGCACCATTCCCATACCATTGACCATTACTAACATACACTTAGACCCTCTTCGCTAAATATCTGCCATGCTCAATTTACCCCTTTTTAATTAATTAAAAAAACTTTTAATGAAAACTACTACTGTACTATTATGTTGATCCTAGCACTGTGCGTCTCTTATTGAAAAGGAGACTAAGACACCCTATTGGGAGATTGACTAATTTAGATTTAGAGTTTAGGCTAGCGCAGTTAAATAGTAAGTACACAAAGGGGAATTGCAGTTGCTATGGAGAATTGCTTTCTGCGCTTCGAGTATAGATTTAGGACTCGATATTATTGATTTAATGAGCTGCTTTTGCCTCGAGTGTCACGTGGCGCGTGACAGATGCCCGGGTATAAGAATTGCGAACTCCGTTGAGCTTGAGCCATCTTCCCACACTAGTTTCCCTTCTTCTATATTTTTTTCCTTATTTATTAATTTCCCTTTTATAATTAATTGCCCTACTCCCACACCTACGCCTCCACACCCTAAAGCGGATGGGGGAATGATTACGTGACAATTTTCCCAAGCTTGCACGGCTTGTGAAAGCATGGAATACTTTTGTGTTGAAAGTACGACGACTCGAGGCCCTCACCAGAAATGCGAGTTTTGCCGTTGGCCACGAGTGGCGTGCAATGTGTTGACTAAGAACTCAGAGATCAAACAATGGTTTACCAAGACCAAGTTTTGGATAATCCCTAAAACAAAAGAGGTGGTCGAAGACATTTGGGATGTCTCGGTTGGAGATGAACAATCGGTGGGGGAGAATGATAAGGAGCTCAACAACGAGATCACAACCTGGGTAACCCAGGCCACAAGTTTGAAGCGGGGTGTCGAAGAAGAGGTCAATGAATTGGTGGAGGAAGATGAAGATGAAGTCCCTGTTCCAGGGCAGGCACCCCAGAAACGACGGGTGGTCATTGAAGATGACGAGGAGGAAAGAGGAGCAGAGATAGAGGTGGCACCAAGGTTATTCTTAGAACCTGACCCCATCTTCGAAGTAAGCTTTTAGTTGTTTTTTTTTTTTAAGGATGAGGTTACTGATGAGTTTTGTTTAGACATCAAATACCATCAAAGACCCAATTGGGGAGCCTGCGCTGCTTTTGCCAACTGAGGCAAACTCTCCAGTCATGGGTGGAAACGAAGAACGTGAAGACACACTGGACCAGGTGTGGTCGAAGAAACCTTGTCAAGGTCGACGAGTAAGGTTCGCAAAAGAGTTGTGTGGGGAGGTAAACACAATTATTGACGCTGCTTCCTTCGATGTGGCAGAGGAACTCTTGGAGATTGGAGAGGTGGTTCCGGTAGGAGAGGAGGAGGTATTTGAGAAATTCAGGAAGGAGATAAGGGTAGTTTTGGAGAAGATGAAAAGATTGGTTCGAGAAAAATTAAAAGAGAAAAATTTGAAATGAAAAGGAGAGATGTAAAGAAGTAGAAAAGTAGAATTGTATTTTAGTTTTATTTTATTTTATTTTATTTTTATTTTATTTTATTTTTTTATTATTGTAGGTGAATATTATTATTTTTATAAGATTTAGGAGAGAGAGAAGAAAAAAGAAGTTTTTTTAAATAAAATTTTGCTTTAGAATTTGAAAGAAGAAAATTAAAATAAGAAAGAAAGAAGTTATTTAATTGAAGGAAGTTTTAAGTTTTTTTTTAAAAGAAAAAATTCATGTAAGAAAAGAGGGAGAAAAAGAAACGGTTGGTGATTGAGATGAGTTTGTTGAATTGAGAATTTAATGAAAGAAGAATTTGTTTTTTTGCGAAAAGTTGTTGATTGATTTTTTTTTTTTTAGGAAATTTTAGTTGAAAAGAGAGGAAGAAAAAAGAAAAGAAAAAAAAACAGAATTTAGAATTTAAAGAGAATTTGAAAAGAAGAATCATTTGTTCGAAGAATTTTTATAGGGAGATTTAGAGGTTGAAGTCAAGTTTGAGGAAATGGTTGTGTCGTACAAGATTTGATGATTCGAAGGAAAGAAAGTTTTAAAGCGAGAAAAAAATTTTACGAAAATAAATTTTAAAGAGAATTTTAAATTTAAGAAAAGAATGTATTTAGAGAATTGAAAAAGAAAGAAAATATTTTAGAGAGATTTAAGAGTTTTTTTTATTTTATTTTATTATTTATGTTTATTCTATTTATTTTATTTTGTTTTAATTTTTTAATTTTATTATTTATGTTTATTCTATTTATTTTATTTTTATTTTATTTTATTTTATTTTATTTTATTTTATTTTATTTTATTTTATTTTATTTTATTTTATTTTATTTTATTTTATTTTATTTTATTTTATTTTATTTTATTTTATTTTATTTTATTTTATTTTATTTTTATTTTATTTTATTTTATTTTATTTTATTTTATTTTATTTTATTTTATTTTATTTTATTTTATTTTATTTTATTTTATTTTATTTTATTTTATTTTATTTAATTTTGATTTTGATTTTACTTTTAGTTGGTTTTGGAGAAAAATTTTATCAAAGGAGAAGAAAGAAAAAGAAGAGAGAGAAAAAAGAAAACAAGGCTAAGAAATTTAAGAGGTGTTTTAGATTTTTTTTTTATGAGAAAAAGAAAGAAAGAAAAAGAAAAAGAAAATTTAAAATTAAAGAAATTTTAAGGTTTTGGTTTTAAAGGATATTTCAAATGAAAAGATTTTAGGAGTTCAGGCACCACAGAAAATTTGGGGGGGTATTGCTAGCAATACCCCTCATTTAAAAATGTTGGGAAGTGGTTGGAAAGCTGTTGGAAGGCTGTTGGGAGTTCATTGTGAAACCAGATTTAAATTAATTGGACAAAGATTTGGTAATCAGTTAGACCTAGGTTCAACCAAACTCAATCACAGGTTTCTTGGAGCTTGGTGATTACTTTGATTTTGAGCTGAGCACAGATTGAGCAAAGCTTGAACATATCATTTAACATATCATAATATTCACTTTCCCATCTTGTGGAAAGCAAAATTTGATATTCGTTCTAAGAATATCTACATATATTTTCTTGCCAAGTTGGTAACAGAAGGTTAAACTGTAGTATCTCAATTATTACACTAGACTACATAGATATTTGATAAAACATACAATTCAAATCAATTTTAATATTATTGAGATCACCATAAGTGTCTTTCCAAAGACTTACAAAAAGTATGTTAGTATCAAGATATCGTTCTAGGTAGTAGTTTCAATTTGGATTTTGAACTGACATCTAAAGCATTTTACTATTAGACAGAAACATAAATAAGTGTAATAAGAGTGAAATTATTCTATTTTGTGATTATAATGTAACAATAATGCACATTTTTATTGAGAAAATTTTTCTTCCTCCACAAACCAAAATTTACTCTATAGGCTCAAGATTTATTTTTAAGACATATTATTCATTTCAGTTATCATTGATTTACTTCCAATATTTATTAAAAAGATAATAATAATACATGTGAAAGAATTATGAGCTTAGCATAGCATATGCTAAAAAGTTATTTTGTCGTTTTATTCAAAACTGATTCTTCATTTTTTGCTTCAATTCATCTTTTAACAACCACTATCTTCAGATACTATTCTTACTTAATATGTCAAGTCTCAGATGTGTTGGACAGTTCTCAATAACAATCGATCAAATTTATATGAATGTAATTTCAAGATTTCAAAACTCACCGACCCCCACAATTTTACAGCGAGGCCATTTGAATGTTCATATTTTTGGACTATTTGAAGAAAGAAAACCAACCCTTGTTGGTAATCTTTCTCAAGTGCAGAGTCAGCACATTGGACCACTATTGGGTGACATTGGCTCTGGATCTCACCATTTAAACCAAAGAAGTGCCTTGAATCCTATGAAGCCTTTCTATTTTCATGCTTACTTGGTTCCAGTTTTTGGTAATCAGTATCAACTTTGGGGATGCCTCTTTTCTTCAAGTACACTAATCAGTCTTGCTAAAGAAGCATTTTCTTCTGCACAAATCGATTTATGTCCAATCCTGAACTACGACTCCACTATCTTTTTTAATATCCCGCATGTAATTTTTGAAGGCTCTTTCCAAATATCTCAGAGTACTCAAGATTGGAAAGCTGATCAACTTATCCGAGGAATCAAAACAGTTCTCAAAACACATCAACTTCAAGCAATAAATTTTATGATTGACAATGAACGAATGTTAAAGGAAAAGTTGGATATCATGTGGAGGCACCAGGACAACCATTGGCTTAGAACTGGATTCGATGACTATAAAGATCAGTTTCCTAACAATCAATTGCCGCCTGAAGGAAACGGGTCAATACTTGCTGATGATATGGGTTTGGGAAAGACACTTTCAACTCTTTCTCTTATAAGTGCAACTCAAGGTGAAGCAAGACAATTCCAGGTATCAGAAAATCAAGAAGGTATTAATCGGAGTTCAGCCACACTGATTATATGCCCCCTGGCAACACTATCGAATTGGATCAATGAAATAAGTGTGCACTTTGAAGATAATGCACTTCCTTTCAAGGTTCTTTATGGGAAGGATTGTCAAAATACTAATGTCAATGAGCTACAGGACACTGCTATTGTTTTAACGACCTATGAAATAGCTAGCCCAACGATGTCAAAAAATCAAAGCCAAAAAAAGATACCGGTGACTCAAATGCTCTTTTGGTATAGAGTTGTTTTAGATGAAGCTCAGTTAGTGCCCATTTCTATATCTAAAACTTAAAACTTAATTTTTATTATCAATTTTTATAAATATTCTTTTAGTTACATTAAAAATCCTTACTCGCAGAGGGCTCAAACAATATTTGACTTGGAATCCCAACACTGACTATGCTTGACTGGAACTCCACTTCAGAACAGGCCCACTGACCTTCAAAGTCTCATATTTTTTCTTAGAATCGAAAAGTGGCAAGAAGACTGGTTATGGAAGAATTTCCTTTTTCCAGGTTTGCAAAAAGGAAAGGCTAATTCTATTAAATCAATCAATCACTTAATGAAAGTCATAAGCCTACGTAGAACAAAGGATGCAATTTTGTCTCTTCCAAAAAAGATTCAAAGGGGGATATCGGTTCAATTAGCAGATCCATGGAGGTCTAAACTTGATGTGCTTCAAGAAGGATTCACTGAGCGATATGGGCCCTCCAGAAGCACTGACTTCCCTTGGGACTCATCTGAGTTTCTAAGAGAGCTGATGATTTTAAGAAAATTCTGCAACCATCCAATCTACGAAAATCTGGATGAAACTCCAACTTTTGATTTCACCTGGCAGCATTCCGCAAAGATTTGTCATCTTATAGGCCACTTAAAAAACTTTTTGTCTGGTGAAAGGGATATAAATTTTCCAAAAGCTGTTATATTCTCCAACTTTGCAGACTTTTTGCAGATGTAAGTGATTCTATAATGAATTGTTTTACAAAATTGTGTTGGCTTATTAAAAACAATTTTCTAATATTTCAAAATAGAATAAAAATGGCTTTAGATGACCACAATATTAGGTATACCCAGCTTACGGGTGAACTCAGCCGGACAAAGCGAGACAAAAATATGCATGAATTCCATTTTAATAAAAATTGCCAAGTTTTGGTTGGAACGATTCAGGCTGCAGGAGTGGGTATAGATCTCAGGTGTGCTCAAAATGTATATATAATGGTGAGCTCAATGTCTTTTATTTCATATTAAGAACAAAAATATTAAATTTTTTATATGTTCAATGTTGAAATAGGAGCCAAATTGGAATCCAGCAGTTGAGCAACAGGCTGTTGATCGGCTGTATAGAATGGGGCAGCAAAATGAAGTAAATGTTTTGAATTATTTTGTACAAGGAAGTATAGAATTCAGCATGTATAAGATTCAAAGGAAAAAAATGGAGCTAACAATGTAAGCCAAATTTAATTTCTATAAATTTTAATGATAATAGTAATCATTAAAATTATGTTTTTGTTTTCAAGGCTAAGTGTCCCAAACAGTGGAAATGAGGAGTATGAGTGTGCAAACCTATTATTAAGGGAGTTTGTCAATCACTCACATTAGAGGAACAAAGAATTTCAAGGAGAGCAGGTAAATTTATGGGATTTTGAGGATTTAAAAGTCTGAGTTGTTGAGGATTTAGAGATGCAAGATATAAGGGAGAATAACAGTCATTCGGCAAACCCCGGGGGACATGAGAAGGATTAAGGTTCGGGGATAATGTTGAAACCAAACTGATTCTTTTGTACAAGGCCAAGTCCTTTAGCACACTGCCAGAGTAGGTTGAATTATCTCGAATATCAAAGTGTTGTTGGTCAAGATATTGTGCAACTTTAGAAAAATCTTCAGACCTCCATTGCATTAAGATACGTCTTAACGATCCATCATTATCAATTTCGGTGTCTGAACAACATTTGATGTTTGTGAAAAGGTTGTGATAAGTTTCACAATGTGGAAGTTGTTTAAGAAGTTTAGTTCGGTTAACTGAATTCTAAGAATCTTTGTTATTTGAAATAAAGGTCATAAATAAAAACGGTTGAAAAAAAAGGGATTTTCATACTTTTTTTTTTATTCTATATTTATGCTTTCTCACTTTGATTATTTCTTGAGAGCTATGAGAATCCTTCCCAAGTCTTAATCTATCAGCATGACCTAAAAACCAACGGTGAAGAACTCCTATTTGATTTGAGAAGCTAATTTGAGTTGAGTCAATTGGATATGCAATCAAATTATTGGTTTTTAAGGCATTGTCCCAGTGTTTAATGAGAATATTTGCCAAGACCTGGTTCCATTTGTCAAACCAATCTAGGTTCCAAGCGAAAGTTGATCCTGGGAAACCACACATGCGAAGGTGCTCAATAAAAGATTCACGGAAAATTGGTGGAAACTTTTCTGAAACCGCTGAATTTGATTCTGGATGAGGTAGTTCAAAGGCAATGTTGCAAGAATTCATGTCGAATGATGAAAATCTGTCTAATTGCTCTTCAGTAGGGTTTTGTTTCCATCCATTTGATTCTGGTGACATATCCAAAAGTGAACGACAAAAATTGTGTATAGATCTACAAAAGTGAGAATTGAATGGAGGCAAAGTCTCATTAAAAATTCTATTAAGTGTTCTTGTGTTTGTGGGCAGGTTTCCATGAGGAAAGTAAGAGCTACTAGGGTTCATAAATAATAAGATTAAGAAAGTGTTCAATTAAATTAAACAAAGAGGAAGGATAAATTGTTGAGCTCCAAAACTTTATGATCAAAGTTGATTTAAGGAGAAATATCACAAAAATTAAGAATAAGAAATATTTCGACTTTATGGAATTATAATATGCATAAATTATATTTTTATATGCAACTTGAACTCAAAAGGAATGGTATAAAATAAAGAGAATGATTATGTGATAAAAGCAGACTCATTTAAGAAATGGATTTTTTTTTCTTTTCAAAAAATTCTTCCACAAAAATAATTTGTTAAATGTGAGGCTATGTTCATTTTTTGATTACCAAAAAATTATTTTTGGTCCAATATGATAGTAATACATATTCTTTTGAGTAATTTTTTTCAACCTGAATAAATAGACTAGAGTGTCACTTCATCGCATTTATGTATGAAAAGTTATACAAGGTTTCAGCTTTTATGTAATTCTTTAAGGTTTACACTTTTGTAGCATCTATTATTTGAGTATTTTTGATTTTTTCTTTATAGAAAATTCTACCTAGTACAGACCAATTTTCAAGTTGAAAGAAATATGTTTGTGATTGTTTTTTACAAAATATTAAACTTATTTTTGGGTTTAACTTTGATTTTTGGGGTAATTTTTTAAATAATTATGTTAAAAATATGGATTACTTTTCTTATAGTCCATAACTAAGAATTTTTATCAAAATCAAATAATTATAGGGTAGTTAGATATAACTCAGAAGGCATTTGATAGAAAAATAATTAAGATGCTTGTGCGTACAACAGAATTTTTTCTATGATAGAAAATATTCTGATAAACATGCATGCATTGTTGTACAAATGCAGAGAGTATACAGAATACAAATAAAGTAGACTGCATAACTTTAAATTAATATATAATTTATCCGATTAAAAATTAAACATTTAAACTTAAATAATTTCAACACATATTCCATCATATTCTTTTGATAAAAAAATGTAGCTTATATTAGCTAGTGCCTTTCAAAAAAAGGAATACCTTCAATCGGTAACTTCGAATAGCTAACTTATTCCTACAATTATCACAATTACAATGCCTCCATTTTTTCATGTATGTCAATGTCAAGATCTTGGATGTGTCAATAGAAAGTATCAAACTTCTTCTGGGTCCTTTGAAGTTGGTATGGCTTTCAAAAGCTCTAATTCTTATGCAAAACATCAAGAGGAAAGAAATAGGAAGGCCCAGATGGTTATTTCTTCCAACAATCCACTTAACATTGGAAGTTCCCGCTCAACAGAAACAGTAAGCTGTATATCTATAGTTCAATGTGAGAATTAAAGTCTTTATGATGTTTCAATGATTTATTACATAGGGGCAGTTGCTATTGGGGGCAGAAGTATCTTCAACAGTCTCTAGAAACTCAAATCTCGGGGAACGGTATAGCCAAATAATTATGTGGCAGGCAGCAAAGCTTTCTCTGATTCATCATTTGAGCAAAGAAGGTTGTACTCAATTTTTGGATGAAGAAATTAAGAAGCTCAAACTTCTAGGTGATAGTGGAATACTGGATTCTGATAGCATTGTCCGCCTGGTCCCACGCTCGATAGATACAGTTTTTAGTCGATTAAAGCTCAATCAATCATTTTTCACTAAAACATGCTGTCCTAAATGCTTTGCTCTTTATGAGTATAACTCTGAATCTCAACCATCTATACTATGTTGCAATCAACCGTTTCTTTCATCATCAAAGCGCTATTTAAAAATGTTTGGAGCAGGACAAATTGCAGTTAAATTTGATGAAAGGCTGTATTTGATGGAGGAACATCAAGAACATGTAAAATACTTATCTCTTAAAACATTTCATCACCATTCTTTTATCGACTGGCTTAAGGAAAAGATCAAACTGTTCAAATTTGAGCTTCTGATTGAGAAGAAAACCCCTGTGGCAGAACGTGTAGAGTGTGATTTGATGAAGGATGTTTGTGATGGTTCAATTTGGAAAAACTTTCCCATAACCACTCCAGCTCTGGATAGCAATGATGATGAATATACGATAACTTCAGGCAACTTAATGTTTACTTTATATGTCGACTGGTTTAGGCCTGGTGGCAATAGGATTGGAGGTCATCAGAAGTCTGTAGGCAATATTATGATGGTGTGTATGAACCTACCTCAAGAAGATAGATACAAAATGGAAAATCTTTTTTTGTATTCTATTATACCCGGACCAACAGAACCCACAAGTGAACAGCTTAATCACCTTCTAAAACCACTGGTTAATGATCTACAAACTCTATGGGATGGTATATTGATTGAAAAGACACATCTTTATCCACGAGGCCGGAAATTAAGAGTTGCATTGTTCTCTTTGATAGGTGACATTCCTGCAATACGAAAATTGGCTGGCTTTTCGAGTCACTCTGCAAAAATGTTCTGCTCTTTCTGTAATATCTCTAAAGATGAAATTAGTGAAAAGAATGTGGGAAATTTTTCATTACGGAATCATGAGGATCATATGTGCTGGGCAACAAAGTGGAAAAATTCTAAGTCACATTGGGAGCGTGTATCAATTGTTCAAAATCATGGGGTACGATGGAGTGAGCTGAATAACCTTGAATATTGGCGTCCAACTGAATATTGCTCAATTGATGTTATGCATTCACATATGCTTGGCAACCTAAAAGATCACAGTCTAAGCTATTTTCAAATCCAAAATGCAGCAAAAGATCTAGAAAGAAAGCTGGAAAAGGATAAAAATTGGCATGTAAGAGAAGAAGATGATGATTTCTTTTCTGATACTTCACTGCACAAACATTCGAAAAAACGTAGAAGTAGCTTAAGCACCACGAATAATGATGATGATGATACAGGACACACGAGACAGCACAAGTGGCAAAGACGTACGAGTTCAAGACAGTCATCAAGTCATCATGGACTAGATAAAGAAGGATTGGGAACAAATCGATCAAGAAGCCAGAGTAGGTCATCCAGCTCCAAATTTATTCCTCCATATAGCGATGTGGCCTCAGTACAGTCTCAAAGCAGTGACAGTAGGAATTCATTGTATAACTTAAGGCAAAGAAGCATTAGCATATCACAGAGTGAAGGATCTCACTCATCAAATGAGACAGCTAGAGATGAAGAAAATAAAAGGAAAGGTAAGGAGAAAGAAAATGAAGGTAGTAGTAATCCACGAATCACAGCAGCAGAGCTACAGGTTGTATGGAAGATGATTGATCAAGTAAGAAGACCTTCCTGGCTAACACGAGTTCCAAAATCAGTAGGATCTAAAAAGGCAGGATCCCTCAAGGCAGCAGAATGGCACATGCTGTATACTCTCTACTTCCCTTTGTCACTTATACCCCTTTGGTTTGAAAAATTTAAAGAATCTGAATCTTCAGCTTCCTCAGCTGATAAACCAAGAGAATATTATCTTCTCAAGTCACTTGTAACATTATGCTCGATCACCAATTTTTTGACATTAAAAAATATACAGACTAATGAGCTTAAAGATCTAGATCAATTTCTGTTAGAGTATTGTGAGTGCCTTGAAGAGGGTTGGAAGAATATTAATGCAAAGCCAAATCTGCATATCACTCAACATTATCCTGAAATGATAAAGCGTCTTGGTCCACCATCAGGTACAGCTACTTGGTCTGGAGAGCGGGTGAATCATATATTATCTGAAATTCCAAACAATCACCATCCACGTATGTAATGTTTGTAAGAAATGATTTAAAAACTCAGCTGTGCTAATTTATTAATATTTACCACAGGAGAGATACCGCTAACAATGCTCAAACATTGGTATCGGAAGTCTAGGGTATTAGATCTTGGTGAAGCTGAAGATAATGATCAATGTGAGACTAAAAAAATCCATATTGATCTCGATAAACAAAACAAATGGATCCATCTAAGTATGGCATTATTTACTAAATGGGTAAGGGCACGAATGGGAAAAGAAACTTCAAGACGGGCTTTGACACCATCGGAGAAAAGTGGGGATCGGGTAGTTGAAAATGTAGCAAGCATATTGATACATGGAAAGAGGTTTACTAGTTACCATCGACACATTGCTAATTCAACAATTGAATTCTACTATGGAAAAGATAGCCAGTTTGGGCAAATTGATGATCTTTTCAGATCAAAGGAAGAGATTGATCAAATATATTTAATAGTAAGTCCTTTCAAAGAGCTCCGTCCAGAAGAAACATCAAAGGATCCCTATGAGCTTTTCCCACAAGTGCATTGTCGGTTAGTAAGAGTAGCCAAAGCAACTCAAATTGTGATTAAGAAAGATGCAATAATTGGACATGCAGCTACTGTCGAGCACAAAAAAGGAATGTTTGGAATCAAAGACGAGGTTGTCACTGCCATTGGACTGCAGACAGTAGTGAGTGAAAAAATTAATCAAATTTATTTTCTGTTGACTAACATCTTTGTGTTAATTTGGGATTCGGGAAATTTGTAGGATTGGTGATATTTGTAAATGGTGAAAGAAATAATTCAATGCTCGATTAAAAAATGCAATGCATCCAACTTACCTTATCATAAACCAGTGAACAATTACTTTGGTTGCTTTTATTGCGAGAGAACCCATGCTTTCAATGAGTCATTTTTATCTTAAATGTAAGAATGAAAGAAATAAAATCATGATAATGAGAAATATGATAAAATTTTTACTTAATGAATGATCTTCTTGCTCATTCATCTACTATAAATAGTTTGACCTTCCAACTTTAGCTGATAGCTATATATTATTCACTTTATTTTTCGACAAGAGAACATACACGTTTACAAGACTATATACATAGTATCTTTTTTTACTTTAGCTTTGATAGGTATAAATTTTAACAACTGATTATTTTTATTTTATTTTATTTTATTACAGTTCATTATGGATGATAATTTTGAAGGGATGTCTGTTGACCCAACCGATTCTGATTGTTTTCCGCCTCAACATACTAATACTGGAAATACTCCTCCACCACCCTCTGCTGATCCACCTCCAGATGCATCTCAATCTGTACCACCTAATCCTAACCCACCACCTAATCCCAATCCAGGCCAAGAGTCTCATTCAGAACCGAGAAATTTTAATCCCAATCATCCTTCTGCTTCTGAAAGTGCTGATCAGCAAGCTGATCAGCTAGGAAGAGATTGGGCTAGTGAAGTATTGAGGGAATTTTTCGGAGACCAATCATCATCTGCTCAGCCTAACCAAGGAGCAAGCACAAGTGGAGCAGGTAAGTAAAATTTGTAGTGTATTCTTTTATTGAAAAATAACCAATTTAATTAACTTATTTGAATTGTTAGTGAATCCCTCAATCATTATGGGTATCAGTGATTACCACAGACTCAATTCAGCAGAGTCTCATGAGCGAGAACGGGGGTTAAGGGCTGTAAGAGGCTTAGTTAGAAGGAATGATGTTCCCAGGAGCTCGGACAGTCTAAATAGAAATATTTACCACTTTCTGAAGTATTGTCTTGGGGGACCAACACAAATATCAAAATATCCTGCGAGCCCAACACCTTTGGAGATTGAAAATTGGAAAGATTGGAGCCAATTCAAACTAAAAACCATTCAAACTGTCCTAACCCAAGTCCAATCTTCTAACCGTGCCAATTCTGCAGCTGATCGACAATTTCTGATAACCAATTCTATAGCCTTCTTGCGATCCAAAATTCGACTACCCGAATTTTTTCCAGCACCTGAGCCTCGAGGACTAAAAGGAGGAGCACCGATCCCACTTTCTGTCAAAAGAAACTTAGAGCGTGAATTGCAAGAAAAAGGTTTTCGGAAATTCACGTTTGATTGGACTTGCCGTGATTTTTCAGAATCAACTTGGAATCAAGTCATGGGAAGCATAGTATGCGACCACTGTACCAGATGGCTCACCACCTTGAATACAATCGATCAGTCAAAGCTTCAGTTCACTCAATGTGTTATTGAGAAATGGGTAGTTAATAAGGGGAAGGAGATGATAAGGTTGTTTGGGCAAGAAGAGGAAAGGGTAGCAAGAGAAAAGATTGAAAAGAGGGCAAGGGCACAAGTAAAACGTTATCGGACCAAGGTAAGTTTTTAATTTTACTTTGCTTTTTGTTATTATGAAGCTGATTTAGTTGGAATTCAGATTGCTAGTGCACGCTACAAGTTAGCAAGAGATCTCTGCAGTGATGTGCCAGGTTTTGTTGTGCTTTTTCATGATACTAGGTGCATCTCTGATATCGAGGAAGGCCCAGCACCAGCCCCAACTGCACCTATCCGAGCTATTCCTGGATGGCGAAATCCTGAACTCAATGATTTGTTTAAAAAAATGGATAAGATGACAAAGGACTTAGCCCATACACCAGCTCAAAAAAAATCAACATTAAAAACATATTCACGGTCATCAGAAAGGACAGTTGCACAAAATGGTATATTCAATGTTCCCAAATACCTCCCCAAGAATTGCTATTCAGCAACATTTTTGCAAGGATTATCTGTGAATGAACGTGAGTCACTTGGGGTTGGAGCTGATATTGATCTGGTAAAGATTCGGGAATCAATTAAAAGAGCATCAACATCATCATAACTTAGGTATAACGGTGATCTTCTGTGTAATATAGCTATCTTATATTGAATTTTATGTATTCTGTTTTTTTTCAAAGCAGCTTGGTAAATGTTATAAAGTGATATTGAGAGAGAGTAACATTTTATTTAAGAAAAACAAATAATGTATGAGATATAAAAATGTATTTTCAACAAATTGATGGTCCATACCTCTTTATGTCACATTTATGTATCCATATTAATTTCAATCGAATTTAATGTTGACCAATACATAGTGAATACACGCTATGCCACTTATACTTGCCAGGCATTGCTACCATTAAATATGCCAGTATCAAAAATTAATTTCGATCGAAATTAATGAGCATGATAATCATGAATTTCTGGAGTCAACTGCTTATTTTTATGCATGGTGCCTTGCCAACATTAATTTCGATCGAAATTACTTTTGATACTGGCATATTGCATGGTGTCTATTCCTGGAAAGTGTAAGTGGCATAGTGTGTATTCATTACGTATTGGTCAACATTAATTTCAATAGAATTTAATATTGACATTTTCATATTGAACCCAAACCAGCAAACGACCCAAAAAATTCTTCATAAAACTGCTCATTAATTTCGATCGAAATTAGTGAGCACCATATACATATTGAATGGTAGTTATATCTGGTGTGTGTAAGTTGTAAAGCTTGTGTTCAATGTTTATTGGTCAACATTAATTTTGATTGAAATTAATATTAATGTGTAAATGATATTTACATGCTCAATATGCATTGTAATGTGTTTACTTAACAATAGAGTGCCCTACTTTTCATCTTACATAAAAATGCTTGGTAGCATGTCAAATTCAATTTTTATTAAAATTAATGTTGACATGTTACCATGCATAACAGTAAGCAACTGACTGAATAAATTGATGATAATCATGAACCTTAATTTCGATCGAAATTAATGTTGCCAAGTGCAGATTGAAAAAAAGCTATGCCACTTACACTAGCCAGGCATATTTACTATTTATTATGTATTGGTCAACATTAATTTTTATAGAAATTAATATGGATATGTAAATTTTATATTTACCCTCAACATGTATAGTAAATTTCAATACTTAAAAATACTTGCCGTCCTTTACATGTCATGCAAAAAAGCATTATATCATTTCAACATTAATTTTGATCAAAATTAATGTTGGAATGCCATTATGCATTGAAACAACTAACTGACTGAAAAAGTTCATGATCAAAATGCTCATTAATTTTGATCAAAATTAATGTTGACCAATAAACATTGAACACAAGCTTTACAACTTACACACACCAGATATAACTACCATTCAATATGTATATGGTGCTCACTAATTTCGATCGAAATTAATGAGCAGTTTTATGAAGAATTTTTTGGGTCGTTTGCTGGTTTGGGTTCAATATGAAAATGTCAATATTAAATTCTATTGAAATTAATGTTGACCAATACATAATGAATACACACTATGCCACTTACACTTTCCAGGCATATATACATGCAATATGCCAGTATCAAAAGTAATTTCGATCGAAATTAATGTTGGCAAGGCACCATGCATAAAAATAAGCAGTTGACTCCAGAAATTCATGATTATCATGCTCATTAATTTCGATCGAAATTAATTTTTGATACTGGCATATTTAATGGTAGCTATGCCTGGAAAGTGTAAGTGGCATAGCATGTATTCATTATGTATTAGTCAACATTAATTTCGATCGAAATTAATATGGACATGGACTATGCATAAAATTCCTATAAGTATAGGTAAGCTAAGCAGTTAGATAAACTGGTTTGATCAAGTACACCATATAAAAATTGATGTTTTAATGCCTTGGTTAATTTCGATCAAAATTAATATTAAGCCATGCATGTTGAATTTTATCTATGTCTGTGTAGTCCATGTGAAATGGCTTGTATTCAATATGCAGGGGTCTATATTAATTTCGATCGAAATTATGAGGTTCATTGCCTCATAAATTTGATGGTTTCTGTCAGTGTTTCATGCATGGTGCCATCTGATACTTGTTGATTCCTATCAAAATTAATTTCAACACCAATATATTGAATACAAACCATGGCACTTACAGTACTTGGTCATAGCTAAAATTCAATATGCTAGTCTCAAAATTAATTTCGATAGAAATTAATCAGGATCCATGAAGTTTATCAATAGTGTATGAGTTAAGTTTCAAGTCATATGTTTCATCATTTTCTTGCACCCATTTCTAGGTTATCTCAACAATTTTTTTCAAGTTTTATTATATTAATCAAAACTGTGGTAAGTTGTGAAAAATTAGCTAATCCAAATCTCAAATTGAATATTAATATTTTAATAATTTTGAATGTTGCTTAAGGTATTTCATTGGGTGATTCATAATAATATTTTATCAACTTAGTAGTCCTATAACTTTTGAAAAGTAACAATTTTGGTATAGTTAGGGACAACAATGCAATATCTTGTGCAGACTAAGATATATTGCAAAATAAAACTATTCAATTTTTTTTTTTCCCTTAGTTGTATCCAAGTTTATCAAAGGTTTGGTCACGGTGCCCACACCCTAGCCTGACACTCCTCCTGTCACTTAAAAAACAAATTCTTATCTTAAATTCTAATGTTACCAATTTTATATTTATAATTCATTTCTTGTTTGATGAGGCATATCAGTATATATGTGAATCTCGCATTGTCATCTGAAATTAAATTTAACAAATATTCATAAAGGATTATCCTTTTTTTTCATATAATATACTAATTAAGTGTATCTCCATTGTTTAGGAGTAAATTCTAATTTAAAAAATTTTGTATTTACCCGTGGCAATTTGAATATGGGATATAAATTTGTTATTATTTGTTTTTCACACTAAAAGTCCCCAAAGAATTACTAGTATTTTCTGTTAGCTACATCAAATTTCGCTTCAATATAAACAGATTGTGATTTAGCATGTTACTCAGTTTACCCCACTATGAATAATACATGTTAAAAAAAGCTCAAATAATATAAAATCCCCCTCTTTATGTTTTCTGTTTCTTTCATCCTCACTTTAATTTTAATCTTATTCAATTTTTTATCCTATTAAAATATCAACTTCAATTTTCTAGAATAGAGTTTCTTATAATTATTCATCATATTACATCATAATTTTTTGATATCGAATACTTTTTTTTAATATTCATTAATCAATATGTCTAGTATACAAAATCCTACACCTCCACTTTGTATGTATATCATGTTCCTCTCTCTTAATTTATATATTTCACTTATGTTCTATATCTTTTTTTTTTCAAAAATTTGATTTTCCAGCACCCAAATGTGTTTCATCCCACTCTCTGATTGATACTCGCTTTGAAGCTTTTGAGCTTGCACCATGTCTGCCACATGGCATGGCACCTAACCCTCCTGTACTTAGCAATGAGAGGCAGGAAATAACGAGAGTTCAGTATCGCAATTTACTTGAATTGGCTAGAGATAAAACAGAAGAGCTTGTCAAGATCCTTAACAATAATCCTTCTCCTTCATATTTATCTAACCCTTGTAATGAATTACTCCAATATGTGAAAAGCCTTGAAAAATGTATGTTCATCACCTTTTTTGTCTCCTTTTAAATTAGTAGATAAGATTATTAATATTTTTTTTCTTCATATATATTTGTAGCTTATGAGGAGGGTATGATTCCTCCTGATGAAGTCATTGTCATTAGGGATGATGATGAGACAGATGAACCATCAGCTTCAACTCATGCTTCAACTTCTAAGGAAAATCTTGAAACACCTGTTATCCGCTCCAAGAAAAAGAGATTATCCCAAGGCTCCTCTTTTGTTCGACGTATTAAACCGGCTTCTGCTAATGAATTTTCTGATGTATCAAATAATAAATCTCAAAAAAAAAGCAAAGGTTTTGATAATGAGTATATTCTTGTTTCCTTTTTTTTTTATTGTTATTCTTTTATCTTTAAAATTCAATCATATATCTCTTTTATTGCTTACATATTGTACTTTTTATCTTTCTTTTGATATTTTGTACCAGAAACTCACCTGCTGTAGATTGTTCCATCCATAAACGCCCTCTCCCTGATGAAGATGATGAAAAGAGCAATGAAAATAGTGATGATCAACTGTCAGAATATGAAGCTATGCTTGTTCATCAAAAAAAGCAAAGTTTAAAATCTTCTTCAAGACATGTTGATATGTTTGATAAAGATGATGATTCAAACAGCTCATCAGCGAATTCCTTCATTTCTAAGAAGCAATACCCATCACCTCCTAAATTACCTACTTTGACCTCTTTGAAAGCTTCTCTACCAATGAAATCAACTCCAATCAAGATATCGAAAAAACCTCTAACTTATTCACCCTCAGTTCTAAAAGAATCTGATTTGCAGGAGGAATTCTGTAAAATTCATAATTTTTATAAAGGTAGAATCAGCACGGCAAAGGTCCTAAGGTCGTGGTTGGAAATTGTTACTCTCCTCGAATTACGCTCTTCTACTTATTCCCAAGAACCCATGTCAAATATTCCAATGTTTACTTTTCATTGGGAAAAATCTTGTGGAGAAGATTGGCTTTCAAAACTTACTGAGTTATGTAAGTTACCATAATTTTTAGTCTTGACTTTTGTTCTTTTACTTATTTTTTTTTTCCTTTTGTAGCAAATATTTTTTTAGAGATTGATAGCTCACAGCTATGGGTACTCGATAATATTGATTTCAAAAAAATGGAAGATTTATGTGATCCTGATGGTTTAAATACTGAAATTCTTTCCTCAACAAAGAAAACGGATCACCCTGAATCCAATCTTATCCGAATGCTCATGAGATTAATGATCCCAAGTGACCACTGCCGTTCTTCATGGGTATCTCTTATATCATCTTCAATTTATCTGACCGCACATGAATTCAGCCAGCTTCCATCACATCAAAACATTAACTCAGATTGTCCAATTGAACGTGGTCTTCAGCTTCTAGCTCACCTTTCAAATCTGAAGAGTCCGATTTCTGATGGCTTAGAAGTTGGTCCCACTGCACTTCAAACCCGTGATATATCAATGTCAACTCTTCTTCAAATCAGCAATATTATCATTGATATAATTATGTCAATTATCATTCTTAAATCAAAATATTGTGCTGCAACAATATCAAGTGGCAAGACTAGTGAAGCTCAACAATCAAGTGAGAAAAACGAAAATACTGAACTGACTATAAGGAGAGAGAAACAAAAGGCTGCACTAAACAAAATAAATTCTGAATACTCCCACCACCGATATCAATCTTTCACATTCTATATAATTGATGGTGTCCGTGGTTTATTTCTGAGCTCTCAAGATCATAGATTGGCTTCAGCAGCTGATTGCTTGGAGGTAATATCAGAAGTTAAGTTTCTTAATTTACATGAAAAAAAAAATCATTTGATGGAAGAAATAATTTGGAAAAATTTAAATAACTATATTTTAACATTAATAAAACCTTTTATAGGCAAGTGTGATCCATTTCCTTTAAAATTTGATACCCCAAGTCCTCCGGGAATTGCTAGGGCTATTTCTGCAGATTTTCTTAATCACTGGAGCTCCATTCAGCCAGTATCACCTTTTTTTGCTAAACATAGCCTTTCAATAAATTAATATTCCAACATGTAAATAGATAAAGTTTTTTCTATATGATATATCTTGTATAATTCAAGTTATTTTCCTTCAAATACGTCAAAAATGTGACCATCTTTGAAATTTATTAAGTAACCTTTGACATGATTTTCTAAATTAATTATTAAAAAAAATTATTGTAAGTCCAGCAATAACAAAGATTTTAAAATCTACTTATATGATTTCAAATACTTGTATTAAATTCTTAAATATTTTATTGTTTATATAAAAATATGATAACTGCTCTAGTTTTGTTACTTTACCTTTAATATTATATAATCTATTATTTATTACAAATATTTTTGTTGATTGTAACATTTTTAATCAGAAGTAGAACAATTTAAATAATTAAATGAGTACATTCTTAAAAAAATACAATTTAATCTATCATTGATTCAAAATTCTTTCTTCAACTCTTTATTATTACCTTTTTTATTAATAAGCCTGTTTGACCTAAAATACTATACAGTTAATTTGGTAGCATTAAAAGCACATTTTTATGGCTAATATATTTCAAATTCTTTATTATAGTTTTTTTTATTTTAGAACCTTTGCTACCAATTTAATAAAAATGACATTTAAAGATTTCACAACTTATATATTTCCTCAAAAGTAAATCAAATTTTCTTATAATATTATGAAAAAAAATTATTTTATTTCACAAATAAAAGAAATAGATAATACTATAATTATCAAAACTGAAAATGTTACAGCTACTCCCAGTATTTATCATGTTTAAATTTGCATCAAGTTGTGTATATATAATATAAATTTTTAATATTTATATATCTAGATTTTTTAGATTTGTCTTAACATTAGATAAATAATACTTTGCTGATTCTATTTCTTCCTCTATTAAGTCATCTCTTTTCAAAAAAACTCTCAAAGCACTAATCAAATATTCTAACCTAAATTTTTCTGTTTTAATTTCTAAGTATTCTGAAATATCAATATCAAAAACATTAAGCTTTTCTATAGCATGAAAAAGTCTAGTGCTGATTTGAATAGAAGAACCAATCCTAGTGAAGCCAGGAATTTCATGACATCTTGAGGTAAAATGCCTTAGTTGATTGGCAGGCCATAATGTCACTGTTATTCCATTAGTTGCTTCAAAGTTGATTTTACTTCAAATTTCGGGAAACATAAGTTCTCCACCTATTTGTCGTGGTTGGGTCTTATCATACTTCATATGAATGGTGTTTTTTTCTGTATCTTTAGGAAAAAATATTCCTAAAGTATACTCACTTGCATCCTTATCGAGATGAACCTCATTAGAGAACCCATTACCATTCCCTCCAGATGTCCAAGTTAAATTACTAGCAAACGGTACACCGTCTTCTTCACTAGAAACTTTTGAAAATCCAGGAATACCAAGTTTTGCGCAAAGATTAGTTGCCTCATTGTACTTTACATATGATATTTTTTTAAAAAAATATTCAAAGTACATTGCAATCCTCTTCATTCGTTTTTTATATTCATCCGTTTTTACAATATCATCAGTGTATTCATCTGCAAGGAAAAGCATTCAAAAATTCAGTATTTAAATTAAAAAAAGTGATACTTACGAATATGTAAAGATTTCTTTCTATCTAAAATAAAGCCACCACCAAACATTTTTCCAAAACCACCAGCTCTTTGATGATAACCATTATTTTTAATTTCATGTTCGCAGTAAGAAAGATCCTTAATGCATCGCACCGTAGCTTCTAACATATCTAGTTCTTTGAGCTCATGAATTTCAAAAGTCTGCACAAGAACATTAGGTATTAAGACACCTTTTGGTTTATAAATACTACATCCAGGAAAAAAATTGTAATAATTATTGCAATCTGTCATATTATTTGCATAAGATCGTGCATAGAAATGTGGCTTCTTCCCGTTTGTATCCATTCCAAGAGCGTTTACAAGTTTCATTCCAGTAGCAATGTCTTTCGCCCACCTATTGTTAGAGTTCTTCCCTGGCCGTTTTTTTTTTTTCAAATCGTTACTCATTGATGGTTCAATCCTAAGAGAATTCAATTTTGATTTAAAATAGAAAAAAATCAAAAATTAGAAAATAGTAACATAATTTCAATTATCAGTCAATGATACCTTTAACTTTATCATATCTTCAATATTAGAAATACAAAAGTTAGCATATCTACATATTAGTAAATTTATATACTTTTTCTTTATTTCAAATATTAAGAAAGCGTTTCAAAGGTATACTTTATTAAATTATACATATAAAGAGTATAGCTTTATCCTGTATGCATTCAGCAAGTACGAGATTTGGCTCTACACTTAATATTAATAATATAATGAAAGTATAACTCCAATACACTAGTAATATTAAAAAATTTACGGAATTATGATATCCACATATATAAAATGAAAAATCTTGCTCTGATCAATATATTGACTTAGAAAGTTATACTTCAATAAATTATTAATTTTTAAATTGTAGCATTGTCCTGTATGCTTTCAGCAAGTACGAGACTTTGAAACAACTTAAAAATCAATAAATTAAAGGTAAAGTACAAACAATCTAATTATTATTATGAAAGCAAAACATTATCCTGTATGCTTTCAGCAAGTACGAGATGATGTTTTACTTTTCATATTAATAATATAATGGTTGAGAAAGTATTAAAGAAATATAGAAAAATGATAAGCAAAACATGAACTTACATGTCTATAAAATCTTCTTCCATTTGTAGCTGATTGATCAAAATTAATTATAAAGTTTATTTTATAATCACTGTTTTAAAAAATAAATGGTTAGATAAATAAATTGAACATTTTTGATAAGGAATAAAGAAAAGTAAATTGACAAACAAATAAAAAAACTTTAAGTTAACTGAAAAAGAATTTTTTTATAATGAATCGAAAGGGTACAGTAAAAGATACCATAAAAATAAATTCAGAATTAGAATCATTAGATTAACTTGTCAAAAGTGTAAAAAAGTGTAACAAACCAAAATGATATGAAATGCAATAGCAAGAAAAATTTGCTTACCGGTAATCAGATAAGGTCAAGAAAATAGTACCAATAATTCAAAATGATAAAGCAAAAATATGATTGATAATTTTTGAAAAAGGTAAGTGAGAAAGAGAAAGGAAAAATAAATTGGGTGGCAAACAGATGTATATATCATGAATTTTCACTGATCACATTTTCAAAAAAATGCAGCTCTCCAAGTCATATGATAAACTTCATCTAAATTCCAAGAATGATGTTGCCAAGGCACTTTACACAGCATGATCATTTTTTCCTATGCATATACTAATTCCAGCTAGAATTTACTTGGCTGCATGTTGTACAGATGCACATTTGTGGAACACTGAATTTCACATCTAAAAAAAATTGACGCCACATAATTCTAGCTACCATGTTTCACGTAGCTAAAAAACATACACTCATCACATTTAAATTTACATTGCGCCAAAATTAATTCATTTTTGAATTTTTTTAAAGGAAACTATAATGTGCACCACCTATTTCTAAAATATGAACCTCCGCACCATATTAAATTGGGAGACTTTTAATTATGCAATTTTTTTGCCGTGACCTTTTTCCTGATCTTACTTGGTTCAAAATATTGAAACATGGCCAATGTTGATGAAAGAAACATTTGATTTTGTTTCTATGTGTAACAATGGAAGGCTGCTTCTTACTGGCGAAAGAGTGTTGTATATTTTATTTGAACAAATTTTTATTTTTTTATGTATTTTATTTAAAAAATTTACTTTTTATTGCAGCCAGATTTATACTGGCTGCTTTTTAGAAACCTTAATTTATGACCCAAGCCTTTGAAATTGGCTTGGGTCCCTTACATTGCAATTTAGTACTTCCAGCCAGGTTTCCCCTGGCTGGAAGTGTCTCTTTCAAGCAATCGAAGTCGCTAAAAGCGACTTCGATTGCTTGCTGTAATGTTTGCCACCCTCCCAGCTAATTTACTAGGCTGGGAGGTGGCCAAAGCAGTGTGCAACGCGCGTTGCTGCTGCAAGTAACGCGCGTTGCACAATCGCTACCATATTTCATGCAGCTGATATCAAGTCAGCTGCATGAGATATGCGCAGCATGTGCAATGCGCGCTGCATGCAGCAGAAACGCGCGTTGCATGCAGCAGCAATGCAGGCTGCATGTGCTGCATGCAGCCTGCATTGCTGCTGCATGCAACGCGCATTTCTGCTGCATGCAATGGGCATTACTTGCAGCAGCAATGCGTGTTGCATGTGCTGCATGCAGTGCATTGCACAGCCAGTTTTTTTCTGGCTGTGCAATGCACACAGAGAAACCAAAGTCCCTGCAAGGGACTTTGGTCTCTAAAATGGAAGCGACTTTCCCTACCAGGTGCAATCTGGTGGGAAAGTGAGAGAAACGTTAGACCGAAGTTGTTTGAAAGCAACTTCGGTCTTAAAAACATTAAAAATCATAAAAAAAAAAATGAGAAATGTAGAAAAAAAAAAAAATTAAAAATTAAAATGTGAGTAAAAGAAAAAAAATAAGTTCTAGTGATACCAAAAATCCAAGCCAATTTCATTTGGCTTGGTTATTTAATAATTAATTTTTAATACATTAAATTTAAAATTCAAACACCATAAAATATATGAATTTTTTTTATATGAATATTATAAATTTAATCTACCTCTTTCTCATAATTATATTTATAATTTTGTTTTTTTAATTTTTGACATTTAAGTTTATTTTTTGGAAATACAAAATTAAATTTTCAGCTAAATTTTTTAGTAAGGTAAAATAAATTATAAATTTGACATTTTGTAATTGAATAATGAAAAAAATTTTAAATTTATTTAAAAAATATTTTTGTTAGAAGAATACAAATATTTTAAGGGTAGAAATATGGTGCAAATTGTAAGTAAAAAAAATTATATTTTTTTTTGTGAGGGGTTATTTCTATTTTTAAAAATATTTTTCAAAAACATTCATTAAATACTGAATTAAATTACTTTGAAACTCAAATTTTTTGTAAAATAATTAAAAATGAAATAATAATATTGTTGTATTTGATATAAAATTTGAATTGGTAATATTAATGTCTCTTTAAGTAAATTTGAAAATCATTTAAAAAGACCATGTTGATAAGTACTTCATTTTTGATATACAATGGTTATATATATATCTTATATATATTTCTTGAGTGTTATTTTTATATACATTCAATAAAATTTGTAATATAAAATGCCATTTAATAATTAATTAATGTTCAACTTAGTTATAACAACTTCATATTTAATACCAGCCACTAGTATTTACTTTTTAATTTAAAACTCCAATATAATATGAGAGTATCCTTATTTTGTCTGTATGTAATGAACAACAATAACAGACCATAAATGAGTGGGTAGTTAATTACAATAAATAGTTGAAGAATAACCTATAAGAAATGATAAGTTTATCAAAAAGAGTACATTAAAAAAATATACTTTTGAATTTTTTTTGATATAATTTGGGTAGTTAAATGAAAATTTAAATTATCAGACATCAAAATGGATAAAATCTAAAAGTAGTGTTTATATAATAAGCCTCATAAAAAAAAAGGATAAAAAATCTACTATGTAACTAAATTATTAAATATTAAGGTATTATTAAAATTATTGAAAAACTTATTTTACAGTTATAATGAAATCTAAATGTGAAAATAATGGTGGGATAATAGTAAGACTATGTGGAAACACTTTAATTTATACATACTTTCAACTATGTTCAGATAAAAAAATTGTTAAAATTGTATAATAACATCTAGTTAATAGTGATGCAATTTTATTTAGATCAAGAATAAATTTTTCTGAGGAAAAACTAATTAAATTGAGATATGGCCATCTCCTTTCAAGAGATAGAATAATAATAAAAATTTAAAAAATTATAATAAGTATTCTTAATCACCATTTTTGAAAAGTCTCTAGTAAAATTCATTATAATATATCATTCATTGATTACATTATATGGAGTTTCATCTTGAAGTAGTGATGTGCAGCTTTGAACTTATGTTATGAAAAACAAAAAAGTTAAAAAATATATAGTTATACTAATGAAAAAGCCAAAAATAAAAATACTATTATAAATTAAAAAAATAAAACTACATAAATTTTATTCTGCTCTAATGATGGAAGGGTACTATGTATGAATTTCCACATGTTAAATCCAAACCTGCTTTAAGGCTAGTTTACAGGTAGAGCTATTAAGTTTCCTTAAATTCTAAAAATAACTTATGCATTTTACTAATTATTTTTTTCTTGTTTCTTTCCAAAGTTGTTAGAGTTGCTTAATTAATACTGTTATCTTGATTGTAAGATATATAATTTTTTTTGAATACATGATTTATTGTTTCAAAAATTATATTATAAATTTAAATCATTTATTTCATTTTCTAAAGCTTCATTGTCAAAGACACAACTCCATTTTCTATTACTTAACAAATATATAAAATGTGATAGTAAAATTTAAGGAATTTTCTTTTTGAGAGGGTCAAACTATATTGTGAAGATTTTTATCTAGAAATTCTTGTACTCTAAAACCAAATAATTTTCTCCCTTAAGTAAGCCATTTCAAAAATATGAGAATATAAACAAGAATATTAACTTATCTTATTTTTATTTTCTTTACTGAAAGTTTTAGTTCAATCCCTTTTTTTATATGACATTAGTATAAAAACATGGTTAAATGCTACTATATAATTAATTTTTATTATATATATATATATATATATATATATATATGAAATATTTAGAACGTCATCCTTTTTTTTTTACTTGAATAAATGGCTCAATTATAATACCCAACACTTATTAATGTTTCCCAAACTCAATAACAAATTTCTCATATGAAATATTAGCTTCTAATATAAGAAGTTTATCTATAGATGATATTCAACATGTGATTTTACTTTTTAGATTCAGCTAAAATTAAACAAAAGGAGAAATCATGCATATGTGTATAAATGGTAACCATATGTTACTTAGAGGATTGTGAAATTCACTCATCAGAATGGTTTAAGTATTAAAATAAATTGAGGTCATTATTTTCTAGTATTTGAAACTAATTAGGAAATTATTCTAAAAATATATTTTAATGTGTATCATGTTTAAAAAGTTGGAAATATGATTTTTGAAAATTGTGAGTTTCTTATGAGATACCAAGCTTTAGTTTACATTGTTTCAAGTAGAATAGAATTTTAGTATTAGAAATTGAAAGCAATGTACCATTATCAGATTTTAACTGTGTTCTACTTATAGAATGATTACATAACATTAAACATTATTTAAATCAAAAAGGTTTAAAAGATATTTAGAGTTTTACCAAATTTCACCATTTATTAATCTTTGATTTGAAAACAAACTATGATGTACACTCACTAGAAATAAGCAATCCCAATTTTAACATAATTTATCAATCCAAAAATAATGAGTCAATTAACATGAAAATATATATTATTTCAAAACCAATTCTCTAGATTTAAAATATGATGCTTTAATGAAAAATTATTACAAAACTTTAATGCAATGAAGTCTCTTAAAAAATTCAAAAATAGAATATCAAAACAAGTAATTTCTGCAAAAAAAACTACTAACTATTGTAGATAAAGCATAAAAATAAGTCATATTTTTTAAAAAAATGATCTAACAATATTTATTTTTGTTAAAAAAATCAAAACATTGTTAAGTTTGCTTGTTATAATAATGTTAAAATCCACTAAACATTATCTAAAGGTGGTAAAATATGTTAAAAATAAGTTGAATTTTATGAGATAAAAATCAACAATTTTGTATCATTTCCTGTTGTGCTATGACTTTATTCCACCCTTTTTATCTGATTCTTCCAGTATTACTTTGCTATGATCACTAGTTTTCAAGTTAAAATTTACAAATGTTCATTATACTTGATAATATGAAAAATAACTCAAACTTTTATAACTACAAAATAAGATTTTGTAACTCCTTCTTTCAATCAATATTTGAAGAAATTTTAGTTTATTTGAGTAATGATTTTAAGAATAACAAAAAAATTGAAATTCACAAGGAATTATTTCCAGAGACTATAATTATTTACTTGTGTAATGCATGAGCTACTTATCAATGATGTAAAACATCAGAAAAGTAAGTTATAGTTATAAATCTACAGATTATACTGTTTCTGGTATATATATCTTCAATAAATCTTTTAAACTTATCTTAGCCTACATACCACACAATAGAAAATCATTATATTAAAAAAGGAAAAAATTCTATGATAATATCATAAAGAATGATAACCATGGATTAATATTCCATAAAAATGGTTAATAATATTTTAAGAGAACCTAAATCAGTATTCTTTCATCAAAATATATCCTTTTTGTCTTTGTAATTTATTCCAAACAAATTTTTTGAAAGTTGAATCTATATATCTAATGCCAAAACCACTATTAAGTTCCCTCTTAGACTTTTTAAGAAATTATATATATATATATATGTATATATATATATTATTTATCAAAAATTGAAATAAAGAATAAAAACATAATTTTATTTACCTTTAATTATTTAAATATAGAGTATTTTCAGAATGCATTGTGGTTACTTGTGAAGGTTAGAAGATTTGAAGTTGGATTTATGAGTTTTTAGAAGGGCAAATATTGTAAAATTCTTTCATAAATATTTATTTCATAGTTTCAAATGTTGAAATCTACAAACTAATGGGATTTAAAATTATATTGAGATTTAAAATCTGTTTTCTACTCAAGTAAAATAAAATAAAATGATGATATCAAAATTGAAATTAAGTTTAAACTTTTGATATGCTCTATCTTCAATTTTATTGATAGTGCATCAAAAATTTAATAATATTTTTTTCCTTCATCACTTTTTACATAAAAGATAGTTTTATCATTTTATGAATTAAAGATTGCTTATATAAATTTAACATCTATGTCAACTGTTTATGACTATTAATCTATATAATAAATTTTTTAGAAGAAAAAATAACATCAGTATATACTGACTTTGAAATTATTCAATTTAAAATAGTTTACAGGTAGATAATGAAGGGTGATTTCATTTTTGAATATGAACTATAGAAGTCTTATTTTATCAATTTTAATTCTTTTTGAGCTCAAATGTATCCACCGCAACTTAAGTAAGAATAAAAATTATTTTTATTGAAATTTACATGAGAAAGTATGCCTATTATTCAAAATCAAACTTGCTCTAATGGTGTTTTTCAATCATTATTTCCATTCATAACAATAAAAAACATTTCAATTTGCTGATGTTTTAGTTTTTGATATCCCCAAGTTTATATCTCAGGTGTACTATTCACAAAATTATTAAAAATATAATTTTCGAAATACATGATAAACTTGAAAGTGAGGGGGCATTAAATTTTTAAAAATGCATTCTAAATTCAGGATGGATAGTATTTTTTCTATTTTCACAAATGAACAATTTTTCGTTTCAATTAATCCAGAAAGAAAATTTTGTTGTAAGCATATTATATTATATTTATTATGATTTTAAATACTATATTTTCAAGATTTGTGTTTAATATTTCCTGTGAAAGTTAATGTTAATGTGAATTTAAAGTAAGCTTGAAGAAATTTAATCAATAGGCATATTGGATATTTAAAATAATATTTTGCTCCAATCTTGAATCATCCTGGGCTAAAAAATATCCCAAATAAGGTTTTTGTGGGTCAATTTGGATTTAAGTAGGATTAAGTGAGGTTTAATAAAGGACAGATAAAAGGCTAAATTCATTACTAGTGACTTTTTTCTCAAAATAGTTATAAAATATTTATCATTCTGGACTCAAGCTTCAATAAAGTTGAATTGAAACAGAGATAATTTCTAGGAGCACAACACCATATTTACAAAGGTGTAAAATACCTCAAATATTACTCATAATATAGGAAGGCAAGGAATCTACAAAATTCACATTTCAAACGAGGATTTATATTTTGAATTTGAAATTGAGAAATGGAATATTATTTTCCAATTTAAATATCTATTAGTCATTTTAACAAAAGTTTTCAGTAATCAGATTGAATTTTGATGGTATTTTGTTGTAGATTAATCATTTTGATGAGACATTTACTCAAAATTACTGGTTTCGTTTCTAATATTCCATGTGAAATTCATTATGAATCTTTTTGAAAGTGAATAGTTGACATATTGGATATGCAAAAGCTTATGTTAGATCAAAGTGAGATCAAAGGGAGCTTAACTGATGATCAAATTAGGATTTTACAAGATCAAACGGTGATCAATGTAGGTTCATCTTGAGCTCAATCTGTGACAAATCTCTGACTAAATGTAAGGCCAAACAATTTCCTACATGGTGATGATGTGTGCATAATTCAAGCATAGATTTGTGGCTCAACGGAGCTCAAGCAAGGGGTATTGCTAGCAATACCCCCCCATTTTTTCTGTGGTGAGGGGCGTTAGAAACATTGATGGCTGGTTCCCAGGATGTTTTGTCTGAGTTATTGAGGAAGCCTTCCCATTCCACAAGGTATTGAAGTTTCCCCTTGCGTATTCTTGAATCAAGGATACGACTTACTTCCCACTCTAGATGATCTTCTACTTCGACCGGTTCCGGAGGGGGTTGGTTCTTGCCCGGGTATATTTCTCAAGCCAGTTCCAGGAGAGATACATGGAAAACAGGGTGAATTGCCTGCCATTTAGGAGGTAACTTGAGTCGAAATGCAGTTTTAAAGACTTTAGAGTCGATTTCGAATGGTCCCAAGCGCTTTTCAGCCAGTTTCTTTGATGGTCGTGTTGTTTGAATGTGTCGTGCGTCGAGCCATACTTTGCCGCCTGGTTTAAAGGAAGGAGCAGATTGTCGATGTTTGTTGGCCTGTTCCTTGTATCTTCGAATCGCTGATTCCAAATTTGTTTTGTGTTCTTCTTGGAGTCGTGATATAGTTCAAAGATAATGTTCCGCAGGATGATTAGTTCCTACATTGATTGAGTTGAATCGAGGATGTCGTCCATAAATGGTTTCGAAGGGAGATTGTCGTGTCAGAGAATGAGTCGAGTTATTATAAGCAAATTCGGCCAATGGTAACCATGTGGTCCAATTGTCTTGTTGGTAACTGACATACATTCAAAGATATTGTTCGAGGATTTGGTTAACTCTTTCTGTTTGACCATCGGTTTCAGGGTGATAGGCCGTGGAGAGGTTCCTCGTAATATTGAGTTGTCGACACAGTTGGGTTCAGAATGTGGATACAAACAATGAGCCTCTATCTGAAATAATATCATTTGGTAAGCCCTGTTTAGAAAATACATATTCTAGAAACAATTTTGACAAATCTTCTGCTGTAGCAGTAGTAGTGGTTTTAATAAAAATAGACATTTTTGAAAATCTATCTACTATTACTAATATAGCATCAAAATCATTAGAAAAAGGAAGTTGAGAAATGAAATCCATCGATAAAGATTCCCAAGGTTTAGAGGGAATAGGAAGTGGTTGAAGCAACCCATGCTTCCGGTGACGGGGAGCCTTATTCCTATTACATTCGTAACAAGCTTTTATATAGGCCTTGATTTCTCTGGTCATACCTGGCCAGAAGAAATCCCTCGCTATTAACTGGTAGGTTTTATCAAACCCAAAATGACCATCTAATGGAGAATCATGTTGACTGTTGAAAATCCATAATTTTATCTCATTGTTGTCGGGTATGACTACTCTACCTACAAAGACTAATAGACCTGATTCAATACTAAATATTTTGGCCCCTTGCTTCGAGAGTATCTTGTCTTTTAACCCTAAACAATATTTGTCCTTTGACTGAGCTTCGAGGATGTTGGATAGTGGATTTTGAAAAGATTGAATTGTCATCGAATTAAGTTGATGAGTTGTTAACATTGATTCGTTGAAGATTGATTGCACATTTTCTGGGTTCTTGTCAGCAAATTCATCCCCCCACTGTGGGTAAACGTCGTCCCGACGTGACAAGATATCTGGGACAATGCAGTTATTTCCTGGGCAATAGGAAATAGAGAAGGAAAATTCAGATAAAAATTCAGCCCACCTGGCTTGACGCCTGGTTAACACTTTGGAAGACATGAAGTATTTTAAAGCATTATGATCTTTTAAAATTTGAAAAGGACTGTCTAGGCTGAGAAGAAAAGAACGCCATTTTTTAAGACAATGGATAATAGCTAAAAGCTCTTTGTCATGAATTTCATAATTTAATTCTGCTGCAATGAGTTTGCGTGACTCAAAAGCAACAGGATGAAAAAATTTTGTTTCAGGATTTAATTAGGAGATGACCACTGCAATAGCATAATCGCTTGCATCTGTATCAACTATTGGCGAAGCAGAAGGATCAAAATGTCGAAGAATTGGGGCTGTGGTGAACGCCGTTTTTAGTGCTTCGAATTCCTTTCGTGCTGTAGAAGTAAAAACAAAAGGAATGTCTTTTCTAAGAAGAGAAGTAAGATTGGAAATAGTTTAAGAGTAATCTTTTATAAATCTTCTATAGAAGTTTGCAAAACCCAAAAATCCTTGGAGCAATTTAATGTTTTTGGGCTCAGGCCATTCCAGGATTTTCTGGACTTTTTTGTCATACATGACTAAACCGTCAGTGGACAACATAAAACCCAAAAAATCAATTGATTTGAGGTGGAATTTGCATTTATTATGCTTGGCGTAGAGACCATGATCTCAAAGACGATTTAGGACCTGTCGAATATGATGAATATGTTCATCCAGTGTCTTTGAGAAAATTAAAATATCATCTAAATAGACGACTAAAAATTGTTCAACAACATCTTGAAAGATGTCATTAACAAAAGTTTGAAAAGTTGAAGTTGCCTTACATAATCCAAAAGGCATAACTAAATATTCAAAACTACCAAATCTAGTGCGCATTGCAGTCAGTGGTTCATGACCTTCTGCAATGCGAATCAGATTGTAAGCGCCTCTAAGATCAATTTTAGAAAATAAATTAGCACCATTAAAAAGGGTAAGAAGTAATGACATAGGAGGAACAGGATATGCATTCTTCTTAGTGACTGTGTTGAGCTTTCTATAGTCAACACACAACCTAAGACTACCGTCCTTCTTTTTTACAAAGAGGACAGGGGAGCCGGTTGGAGATTTACTGGCTCTGATGAAACCTTTGGCTACATTCTCTGCAATGTAGTCTTGAAGAACTTGAGAATCGTCCTTCGACAAAGAATAGACAGGACCTGCCGGAGGTACTGGGCCTATTAACTCTATTTGATGGTCGTAGGGTCAATGAGGTGGTAACTTATCGGCCTTGCGTATTGAGAAAACATTAAAGAAATCGTGATAGATTTCTGGTAGAGTTGATTTAATGGCTTCAACATTGATTTGGTTGTCCTCTTCATCTTCGAGACAATCTGTCGAGGGGATACCTGTATTGAGATAGCAGAATTCGATTACTTCGAGGCAATTTAAATCCTCTTCGAGTGAAGTCATTGAGCTAGAAGGGTTAGCCAATTGCTCATTTAGAGAAAGATCAGATGCTTGCAAGTCATCTGGCAGAGATTTGTCCTCTAGCAGGACGTTGTCAGGCGGGTTGTTTAACTCCCTATTGACCTGCATTGAAGAATCAGATTTATACTTAGAGCGTGGGGTGATCACTCCCTTAGTCCAATCAATTTCGGGATTCCACTGCGTTTAAAAGTCATGGCCAAGAATGGTATCGTCCATCCTTGGGGCGTCCAAGACTGATAATTCCCACTCAAAGGGGGGAAAGTTCGGAAAGTTTAAAACCCATAAAACTTTCTTACTTACCTAATATTTGGGTTCCTCTGATTCGACAAAATAGATTGGAGTTTGATCGATATCTGTAAATGTTAGTTGAAGCTTCTCGGCAAAAGATAAACTAACAAAAGAAATTGAAGCTCCAGAGTCTATAAGACAACTGAAGGGGATATCCTCCTTAAAAAGAATGAATCTCAAGCGGTTTAAGGAAACTCCAGTCCTTAAGACATGGAGGTTCTGTGCACTGGGAGAGATAAGATAGTTTTCTTTGCACACAAGTAAACTATCTACTAGTTTTTTGACTTCAAACTAGTACCTTCTCTTTCCTTCAACTTTACACAGTCTTCCAACTTGTTCTTACCCCCACAATACATACATAACCCATTATCTGCTCGTCTCTTCCTCTCAGCTTCTTTAAGTTCCACTTTAGGATCCAGTACTTTGCTGATATCGCCTGGGGTCGAGCCTTTTGGTAAAGGTTTATCCTTTCTCTTATTGGGTTTGGATTGAGTCGAGGAGGATTGATTTGGTCGTGGGTGTGAAGAAGTTCCCGATTTAAAATTTAGGCCTTGAGATTTGTTGGCATATTGACAATGTTGAAGTCATCCTTGATAAACACCGTCAAGTTTGAGGGTTCGATCCATTAAATCCGTTAAAGTAGTCATCTTCTGACCATGAAGATTTAATTGATCCAGAATCCTTGAAGGAAGTCCTTTCTTGAAATGATACTTATGGGCAGCATCATTCCAACCTACTCAAGTTTGAAGTGCTCTGAAGTTCAGGATATATTCAGAGGCTTTAACATTATCACTCATGTGAAGAAAATCATGTTCAATTTCTGCGTTGTCAGTTTCATTAGTGTCCCCAAACAACGTAAAAAGTTGGTCTCCGAATTTTTCCCAATTATTGATAAGTAAGTGGGTTTCTGTCGAAGAAAGCATGAGCAGATAAGGTTCGAACCATCTTGATGCTTTCCCTGCTAGGAATGAAGAAGCGTAAACAACCTTTGATTGGTCGCTGTTAAAGGTTTGAGGGTCATTATGGAACAGTAGCTTGCAGGTTTTCAAGAAGGGTTACAATCTGTTGGGGTGATCTCTGTCGAATTTGTCAGGAGATTTCATAAAAGGAGTTTTGAACTTAGATCCCTCTGAAGACATTGGATTTGAAAGGGTTTTCATGAAAAGTCTCATGAAATCTTCCAGAGAGTTAGATGGTCCAGGTTCTGAGGATTGACCAGAAGGGTGATTGGCTGGGGCGGATGGTGCCTCGTGCATTGTATCCTCCCCTTCTTCTTCATCACTAGAATCCTCAAAATCTTGTGAGATGTCTTCTACATATTGAACTGAATGTTTCCGTTCCCGAAGGCCGAGTGGTTCCAAAGAGTGAGTGCTGGAAACAGACCTTGTGGGTGTTGGCCTGCCCCTAGCGCGAGCTCTAGTAGTAGCGCCCGGAGGAGGAGTGCGTTTAACAGGTGCCATTTTAAGACTTTTAAAACACCTAAAAGGACGTAGTAGTGCAAAGAATGAGAACTATGGAGAATTAAATTATACTGTCACCAGACGACCTACGCACAAGGTCAAGGATGTTCCTGAAAGTGAGATGAGAGATTTTGAAACTTCTTCGAAGCACAGAGGAATGATTTGAGGAAGTGATTAAAAGGTCACTCGAAGTAAGAGCTACAGGTTTGAGGTAGATTCGAGAAGAATTATAAAATAGTTTCAAAGGTAATAGGAATTCTTAAGATCTCACGAAGGGTTGGAAACTCAATAATCAAAGATTTAGGATATAGAAATGGATATTGAGAAAATAAAAGAAAGATACAATAACAATGATTTAACTTAAAGATTTTACCACTATTAATGTAAATATGTTTTATAATTTAATTCTAAGGAATATCGAACCAAATACCCAACCCTTTTATATCCTTTATTCCTCCTCGCATTGACCTCCCTTTCATCACATTATTCCCAGACTATTAACCATTACTAACATACACTTAGACCCTCTTCGCTAAATATCCGTCCATGCTCAATTTACCCCTTTTTAATTAATTAAAAAAACTTTTAATGAAAACTACTACTGTACTATTACGTTGATCCTAGCACTGTGCGTCTCTTATTGAAAAGGAGACTAAGGCACCCTATTGGGAGATTGACTAATTTAGATTTAGAGTTTAGGCTAGCGCAGTTAAATAGTAAGTACACAAAGGGGAATCGCAGTTGCTATGGAGAATTGCTTTCTGCGCTTTGAGTATAGATTTAGGACTCGATATTATTGATTTAATGAGCTTCTTTTGCCTCGAGTGTCACGTGGCGCGTGACAGGCTGAAATGACTGCTGTTCAATATCAAACTCAGCGCAATTAGCAATCCTTTGCTTCCTGCACTTATCCACAATTCCATTCACTACATTTGGCGCTACTTCTGTCAACATCTCCAATGAAACAGAGACTGTAGTCTTCAAACATTGCTCAACTAAATCCTTGGCTGATTTAGGAAAATCAGATTGAACCGGGTGCTGCATTCTCAATTTAGGTTGAGTTGCCTTTGCACCAGCTTTCCCTCTTCCAGGTGGGTTCTTTGGAGTATTATGCCTTGCTCCTGGCATTCCTTCAGCAGGTAACGCTCTTTGCTGTACTACATCTGACTCCTCTAACATTGCCATTTGATCTTCTAACTGATGATCCACATCATACCCACCTGGTTACATGCCATCCATTTCAACATCCTCGATAGGTGCATGTGTATTCTCTCTAGTAGTATACCCTACTTCCTCCATATCCTCTGGATTCACATACCTAGCGTCAGTCCTTCTTGGCCTAGTAATTGTAGGTGGGGCCATTTTCTTGTGCTTTGCTGAAAACATCTCCAAACGCGCTGCAGTAAGTGTCGCTGAAACTGCTCCCTCTTTTACTTTAAAATCCAGCACTGCACAAGTAACTGCAAAGTTGACTGACTTTTCATCCTTGCCTTTCTCTTTAATTTCAGGCTCTTTACCCTTGCTTGACCTGCCTTCCATAGACTTTTTATTTATATGATTGATGACCATGGCTCACATCCTTCAATCCTTGTCTTTAAAAAGCTTAGTGCCGTCTTCCATCATAAGCATAGTCCTGTCCTCGTAAACTTCTTTTTCCTTTTTATCCTTTTGAAGTGCATTACACCTCATGCTAGTATGCCCCTCTTTATTACAATAATAGCACACCATAGCAGAAAAATGCAAAGGTTGAGGAGAACTCTTGGGCCTAAATGATTCTTTTGCCTTTGCCGCTTCAATTATCTTTTTCTCCAATTCATCAATTCTTGCCATAACTGAATCCGGCTCCTTAGTGAAAACTTTGACTTTAGGAGACAACATCTGAGGAGGCAATCGTACGCCAGACACATCTTCATTAATCTCCTCATTATCCAAGCTCAACTCAAAGCAACTTCATTTCAGCTTCCACTTCCATTTCTACTTCTTCTAATCCAGGGTACTTTTAATTTCTATCCCTTTTTTCAAACAGCTTTCCTTTGTTATCCAAGTGCCTTTTTGGCCACTGTTCAACTTCTGGCGCTAATGCTTCACAAAACCAAGGTAAAGACGCATTAGCATCACTAAAATCTTTATTACTAACTAAATATTCCACTATTTGGTCAAAGTCTTCCCTAAAAATTTTAAATTCCTTATGGTCTCGAACACACCCTTTAGCTTTGACCCTATTTACCAAGATATCCAGGTCCTTCATTGTATACCTAGTTTCCTTGGTAACCTTTGGCCATCTCTTGAGCATCTGTTCTTTTAGCGCTGACCAGTTTTGCTCTTCATGCACCTTTAGATCCTCTAAATTGTCTTTGCATTCATTAGTTACAAAGAATAGTACTTGATGCACCATATCATATTCAGTCGCTCCATTAAATTCAGCTGCTTGTTCAAACCTGCATTAAAACTTCTTGGTATTAATGCCAGCAAAACGCAAGCTTTCATCTTTACACCTAATGATTGTAGTTACCATCTTTGGCAATGATGCTGAAGAATTGGGCGATTTAACCCTCTCCTGACATCCCCTAGATGTAGTCGCAGTAGGATCCATTCCAGAAATATAAAATTGAAACAGAGATCACAAAAACACACACTTGTTAATTAAACCTGACTATATTCACGATACAGACCTATGCTATCCTCTGATAATGGCTATTGATCCACTTGTTGTAGACCCTACAACTCTTCTGCTAAAGCGCCCGCCTGATTATGTCCTCTTGACGAAACCCTGAAAAACCAAACAATCTAATCAAAAAATACTAGTTACAATTAAGCCACTGTTGGGACACCAATTTTAAAGAGTTCTAAAGTACTAAGCAGTAGAAACAATGCAATATGGGTTGGTTCTCCTCTTCAATTTCTAAAAAGAAGAGCCTGCCACTCTTATATTTAAAGACAGCACAATAATGTGTAACACTAATATTTGATTAGAAAATTTATAAGTTGAGAGATGAGTTTTAGAGATCAGGAAAAACAAGTATTACTATCTGGATATTTCTATTCTTAACAAGTGCTAATATCCACAACTACACCCTCTTGAAGCGCTCTCTTTGAATATGCCTTATTATAGCAATAAAATAACTCTAATAATAGTCAATCCTACTAAATCTATATATTCTTTCTATTTTGCACTCTTTTCACTATACTATATGAAATACACACACAGACGCACAAATGATAAAAGACTCAGAAAATATCTCTAATTCACTCATTCTATTATTCTTATATTATACTTACAAAAAGACTCCCTATCTCTATCAAATAGTCCTCCTTTTATATTTTTCCAGTACTCAAGACACAGTTCCCTAGTGGATCTTCAGTGCTGGCTCTGGAACCACATTAGTAAAACAATAACTAATATATTAGTAAACTACGTACACTGCTTGTAGCAACTACAGCACCTTAAACAAACCCTATGATTACTAACACTAGTATTAACTTATTTCACTCATACCCGACATATGCGCTTTTGACTATACCATTGTTATGTTTCAGCACTACTTTCAGGTTTGACCCATTCTAACGCTGATCCTAGTCGCCTTGACTATTGGGTAGTTTTGTGATTGAGTCCCCACTCTCCTTTCTTTAATACTAAAGTAATAGTTCTGACGATTCACTTAACTAGTTAGCCTCCTTTATTACCTGTTTCAGTAAGTTTACCCAACTAGCCGCGGTGAATTATACTATGCACTTGAGTCATCCTTAAGCCATAACTCCTTCCTTAATGCGTAACAAATATTTCTTCAAAAGTCCAAATCCATATTGTTTAGCGCTTTACAGTCCTAAATCAATAACACACAATTCCCCATTGTGTGGCACATCTTGCTGCAAAATCTGAGCGCACCAACCCTTAATCCTTTTCCACGGTTCCATTTCCTTTGTTCTTTGAAACACACAAATACATATTATATTTTGGCACTACCTACTGCGCTAACTCCCTTTGTCCTTCCTGGACTACGCGCGCTGATTGGTCTAAAATTATGCTACCTGCAAGGCACATACCACAACAGACCAAGGGATTTTAAGTCTTATTTCAAATAAAATGATACCTTTATTTACGCACCATTTAGTATATCTTTTATTTTTTCTCATAAAATCTTTATTTAGTTTCTTTTTCTCACACCCTTTTATTAGGTGGTTTTAACTCGGTGTCTTAATTTCTCACATCTTTGCCTATAAAAGGCCCTCTCTTTTTGTACTTTTCAAACCATTCCTTACTTACAAAACATATTTTACTACATATTGTTTGAAGCCTTTATTACTATATTTTATCATTCTATTATTTACATTAACATAATCTTATCTATAATTTATAATAATATCTCAACATACCTCTTATTAATTGAGTAAAAGCAATCAATCAATCATAAGAAACATGTACCAATTGTTGAGAGTCCATTAAAACCATCCCAATCCTCATAGGACCTTGAGTTTCATCTTCTAGACCCAGGGAACTACCAAAATTTGGCGCCTTTCCAAATTGTTGAAGGTGCATTTTTATCTCGAGGCCGGAGACTGTGGGACCATCGCCATTGAGGTACCTATAAGGACAAGTGGACGACAAAAACCACTAACGACATCAATCATGTGGCTTTTTTTTGCTGCAAACGGGAATTGAACCATGCTCCAGAACTTAGGCTTATATATTAACTATTGTTATATATTTTTGTGGTAATTATAATAATTACTATTTGTGGGTCACTTTTCACTCTTCATACTCTATGTATTTCCTTTTACTCAGCACTCTGTAAGTGGAATTAATTTTCTCATTTTACAGGGCGAGGTGTCTGGTAGATTGAAATTAATTTTTTTATTTATTCTCCTAGTTGAAAAAGATAGAGAAATTATGTTCTTAGTCCTAGAAGAAATAATTTTTTTTAAAAAATTATATTATATTTTTCAGTTGAATTTGTCCTGATAAATTAAATTTTATTGTTCCAGTTAACAAATTGTCCTGACAATAAAATTTTAATAATTAATAAAAAATAAATTATATTTAATTATCCCAGTTGATAATTAAGTCCTGTTAATTAAATATTTTTTAGTTGAATTAAATCCTGATAATTGTCATAAATTAATTTGTTAATAAAAATTTAATTTTATTTCTCCAGTTGATCTATTTTAATCCTGGCTATAAGATTATTTCGAATTAATAAAAAAATTATTATTTTCAATTTATTTTTTTCCAGAAGAAAATTTATATTCTTTTTATTATTATTTTTCTTTTAAATAAAAGCAAAAATAAAACTAATTCATCCTATTGTTTCATTCCCTCAGTTCAGGTTAAATTTAAACAATGACTGATCAAGGTGTTTCTGCTGCACCCAAAGAGGAATTGGATCTGATTTTTTAATATAAGGCTACTTCTGTGAGTTCTCCTTTAACTACAAAATTGGCTCAAATTAATAAATCATTGAACCAATCTGGATGTGGAAATGGAGGAAGTGGAGATTCTGGTGGAAACAAATGCTCAGGAACAAAAGCCTTCAATCAACCCCCCAGAAGGACATCCCAAAGGCTTCAAAATAAAAAAAATGCCTTTAACTCATCAAGTAAACAGCCCATCCACCCACATAAAGGAACTGAGGACAGAGAACTTAAGAATAAGAGCAAAAATAGACTCACTAGATGAAAAGGTAAGAAAAATAGATGCCTTTCTTCAAAAGAAGAGGAGACCTCCTCCCCCCAGGGATCTTCCACAATTGTCTCCCCAGCAAACAGAAAAGGTATAAATGTCTAAGTGGCAGTGGGATTATCTGTCTTAACAGCAGAAACCTCAGATACCTCAGTCAGGTTGGTCAAGACCCAGTCAATTCAACCCAACACATCTTCACCCTTATCAAGGATGCAGAAAAAGAAAAAAACAATATTCAGATCTTTCACAAGCCTTGGTAAGTCCCTCTATTGAATCTCAAGTACCATTTCGTGTTACTGATCCAGTTCCTTCAGGTAATTCTGGCAGAGGGAATGAAACTATGAGACCAGTGGAGGTTGATAAGAGTAGACAAATCACTCCATTTTCAAATGTATCTAATCCTTTAGTTTTAATTGCTACTTCAATAATAGATTCTGATATGGCTATTATTGATGAAACACTTGAGCCTGAGTTTTATGAGGATCTGTAAAATTCCTCTGTTTCTTTATTGAGAAAAACTCCAGATGTAGCAAAAATTAATGATGAATATATGAGAGATATTATTGCTATACAAAATCATATCATGAAAAACATGAAATTAACTAAGAAATATAATAGTTTGTTAATTGAAAAGGATTATCAAGCATTAAGGAGTGAGTTATAGAGAGTTTCTGATGATTTGTTTCATTACAAAGCAAGCTATGAAAAGAAAGTTTTTTTATAGAAAAATATCAAAAATTATTTGTATAAACTACAAGATACTGTGTCTGCCTGTTTCCAGGAGCTAGAGTTAGATAAGATGAAACTGAAAAGATTGAGTGATCATTATTCATCTTTTCAAAATAAAACCCAGTTATATTTTGCAACAATCAATGAGAGTTTCTGATGATTTGTTTAATTACAAGGCAACCTATGAAAAGAAAGTTGCTTTTTGGAAAAATATCAAAAATGATTTGTCTAAACTACAAGATACTCTGTCTACCTTTTGCTAGGAGCTAGAGGTAGATAAGAGGAAACTGAAAAGATTGAGTGATCATTATTCATCTTTTCAAAATAAAACCAAGTTATCTTTTGCAACAAGCAATGAGAGTTTATCTAGTCTTTCAAGAGTGAAAACCAGACTAACAACCATTGAAGAAAAATTGAATTCATTGTTTAAAGATCAAAAATATTCTGAAATTTCTTTGAAGGAACATATGGTACAGGATTCTCCAAGTTTACCTGTTGCTAGTTCATCTAAAGTAAAATAGATTCAGAAATGCCTATTGATACCACAGAGTTTCCATCAAAAACTTAAGATGCACCAGGATCTTTAACAGAAGGATTAAAAAATGAGATTACTGCACAATTAGAGAAGTTACAGCTTCTACTTACTCAGAAACAAGCTAATACTAAGGAGGCTCCTTCAAATCAAAAGAATTGGCCAAAACTTTACCAGTATCCAACATTTGATGGTGATTCTTCTTCTGATTGGCAGCAAGTCATTTGCAGAATTGATAACTTAAAAAATTCTTACAAGTCCCAGATGAGGAAATTGTGTCTAAGTTAATTTCTTTGTTTATCAATGTAGCCCTAATGTGGTATGAATTTGTTCTACTGGATAGGAATAAATACTCATGGGAAAATTGGAAAAAATTGATTAAAGCACAATTTGGTGGCTCCAAGTTTAGGATGGCTTAAGAAAGGCAGTATAATGATTCTAGATATAGCTCTTCAAATGATAAACCTATTGAGTTCTTAATAAAACTTGTAAAAATCTTGAGGGCAATGGACCCAAATATAGAGTTTGAGTTATGGAAGGACAGGATCCTTTATAAATTACCAATGTCTTTGAGAGACTTGATACTGGCTAGGACTGAGTTCTCCAGAGAACCTTCTTCCTTCTTTAATACTTTTAATGAGATCCTTCTGAACAAGTATGATTCCAGAAGATTCATTCCTAGAACCCCTTTGGAGAAATCCTCCACTTACCAATGGAAACCTCTGGAAAAGGTTGGTAAACCTTCTGCCCCTGTTGCACCCAAAAAGTATGCAACAAGCCTTTGTAGAAAGGCCATGTTTTTTACAAGAAGATTAATCTTGTTGAACAAACTGAGGAGCATGCTAATGACACAATTGCAATGGATGATACTTCAAGTGATTGTGCCAGCAATATTTCATATGAATCTCAACAAGAAATATTGATGCTGGAAGAAGATATTCATTATTTAAATACTATTGATATTGATAATATTGATTTATCTACAGTTGAGGATTCTGAGATCATAAGGAACATTGAGGATAGCTCAATTGTAATTGCCCCTCTAAAAGCACCAGTCTTGATCAATGGAACCAGCATTGAAGTTGTTCTAGATTCTGGAGCTGGAGGAAGTGTGGTATCTTAAAAATCACTTGATTCAGTGGATCAAGACTATAAATAAAAACAGATTCCTATCATTTCTGAAAATTGGAGAGGTTATGGCTCTGTTTTGTCCTCTATTGGGAAATACAAGGCCACAGTGTTTTTTAAATATAACCATAGTTTTGTAAGAGCTATTTGTTTATTTTTTGTCATGAAAAATTATAATTTAAGCAGTTGGTTTATTATAGGAAGTGACATTTTATTCAAATATGGCATAAAATTGGATCCTTCAAACCAATGCTTCACAATGGGGATGAATGGGAAGAGAAAATTTATGTTTTCCTCCCCCAAAAAATTATTAAAACCAGAATTGAACACATGTAATTCTGTAGTTCAATATAACGGAAGATCTACAAAAGAAATGCATGCCCTTATGTGTGAAATTGACAATGCTTCATTTGGAGAACAAATTTCTGGTAAGGATAAAGATTCCATCATTAAATTGATAAATATTTTTCCTATGGCCTTTGCTCATGGGTCACATGAACTAGGATTAGTTAAAGAAGGAATGAAACTTTCATTATCTTGTCCATTAACTGACATTCCACCTAGATTGAAGAAGAAGCCTTACCCTGCTTCTCCAACAAAGAGAAAAGATATTGATGATAATATCTCTACCCTTTTGAAAATGAATATTATTGAAAAGGTAGTTTAGACACCTAAATATTGTGTTAGCTCACCTGTCCTAATTTCTTATGAGAAAGATAAATCCAGGTTATGTGATGATTTTAGAGCCTTAAATACTTATACTGTTGATGATATCTACCCTTTACCTAGAATTAGCTCTATACATGCTACCTTACAAGGTGCTAAATATATCAGCTGTCTGGATGGTAACAAGGGATATCACCAGGTAATTGTTGAGAAGAATTCCTAAAATTTTCTGATGATTGCTACTCATATGGGTATTTATAGGTATATTAGGATGCCATTTGGCCATACAAATGCCCCTTCAGTTTTTCAAAAAGTTATGGATAACACATTCCATCAAGAGATAAAGTAAGGATGGCTGATGGTTTATATTGATGATATCATTTTATTTTCAAAAAAATTTGAGGACCATCTTAACCACCTGTGTAAATTGTTCCTCAAAATAATTTGGATGAAATAATTATGACACTTGCTTTGAAGAAAGGTAAATTTGGTTTTCATTCCTTAAAAGTGCTTGGTCATGTTGTTTCAGGGTTACAGATATGTGTTGACAAAAATAAAGTGGCAGCCATACAGCAGGTGAAGGCTACTACCACAGTTAGAGAGCTCCAGAGTTTTTTTGGAATGTGTGGAGACTATAGACAGTATATTAAAAATTACCAAGCATAGCTTTATCCATTATACAACTGACTAGAAAGGATGTTGCTTTTGTCTGTAATAGTGAAAGACAGATAGCTTTTGACACTATGAAACATTGTTTGATGTCAGCACCAATTATTGCTTTACGTGACTTTAATCAACCATATGTTTTGTACACTGATTCCAGTTTTACTGGTCTTGGTGCTGCCCTTCATCAAAAACAAGTGATGAATGATTAAGTATCAGAAGTAGTAATTTGTTATATTTCAAGAACCTTAAGAAATAGTGAATTGAAATATGGTGCCACTCAGATTGAATGTTTAGCCGTTATGGTAAGGTAAACTCTTACAGTCGCCTTGCTGTAAGCAGAATCCGGAGGAGATATGTGGATTTAGCTGAAAACCCCGCCCTTCCAATAAAAATAAAAAAATGAGAATTCTAAATCACTAAGCTAACCAGTTTACTTGGATCTGATTGATAAAAATAATGAAACTCTAAAATATTTAACGCTTATTGAGATTTAATGAAAGTGACTGTTGAGAAAGAAATACTGATAACAACAATTAAGGTGTACCAGTGAAAGATCTGAAAAGATTGACTTTTATGTTTTTATAATAATTTAAATTTTTATGAGACAGCAATAATCAAGTACCAGTGATGAAGACCTTTCTAAAGATACCCTGTATGAAGTGTGATTTAAATTGTTGAGTAGTATTTCTAAAATGTTATATATAAAATATAAAGTTATAAGGGTATTACAATTTATTTAATTTGTTGAGTAATAAAAAATGAGACTGTGGTGGTTAAAGATTAAGCTGTATGATATATCCCCCTCCTCAATTTCTAGTTTGAGAGGCGCTTAAGTATTCCTAGTCACGTGCCTAAGTTTTCCCCTCAAGAGCTCTCCCAGAGTCAATCCAGAGCCCGTATGGAGTCGGTATGGAGTCCGTACGGAGTCAAAGCCGAGTCCATCCGGAAGTCCGGACTCAATTAGAACCTTTAAAACTATAATAAAAAATCTAGAAAAATTACACATGATAGAGCCACTTCCCGTTTACATTCCAAACTAATTTTTGTAGTCTGCGCAGCTCTAATTACCCTGTGAAAATTCATCAAAGTTAATTAATTTCTCAAAACGTAAATATTTCTTTAAATCTTTAAAATTCTTTTAAAAATATAAGAAAAATAGTAAAAATTATGGAAAAATTTCCCAAGGCTCTTGAGTGACTTGACTTGATACTTATAAATTTTTCAGTCCGTAAAAATAAGTTTTCTGCGTAAAATAAATTGATTTCGTGTAGGCATTTGCTTTTAACCAAATTTCTTTATATTTAAAACTCAAATAAGTTTAATAAAACCCTTTTACAAAATAATAACGCCAATCTTGAACGCCGTAATAACTCCATTTAAGTACTTAGGTGCCATACTAAACTTTAGGCTACCACATCCTCCCTCTAATTGAGAATGTTCCCATTCTTAAAACTTTGCATAAGTGGTTGAGCAATTCCAAAAGAATTATCTTTTCTAATAAAATAATTTGATAAATTTGTTTTAGCTGGTCTTCTTTTAATTCTTTCAACATAAATGTTGTTTTCTTTCTTCTCTGGCTTAACATAAAATAATAATAAATCTTGTGATGATTCCACTACTGAGAGCAAGGTTTGAATCCCTTCAGTCTCCCATATACCAGTCTTCCTTCTTGTCACAGCATTGAGAGAGTGGATCTTCCTATGAGCCGAATACTCCTGATTCCAACATCATAGGGCCCCCCACTGAGCCGAATTCTATGATTCCAATCTCGCCATAAGGTCCTCCAAGCTTCACACCAAAAATGGCCTAACACTGAGGCACTAAAAAAAATCATTCCCTAAAATCCAACTACCATCCTAACTTCTGATTCCTTCATCACAATTTGCAAACTTTGCTATACAGCAAACCCATAAAATACTTTTGCCAGGCTTCCAATAATAATATTAACTTTAGACCATGTTAAAGCGCCACAAATTTCACCCAATTAACCATTATGCTTTTCTTAGCATCATCACCACCTAAAATTTTAACCTCCTAAAGCTTATTAGCACCCAATTCCAGAAATGATTGAATAACAAGTTTAGAGTCTTAGTGGACAGTGATAAATTAAAAGATTGAATTGAGTTATCCAAACAAGATTGACATTCCAGTTTAAAGTCTTGGCGGACCAAACATATAATTGATTGCCAGTTTATGGTCTTGGTGGACCAAAGATTGTTTAAATGCATAAATAACTTGAAATATTCCTAATTAAGGCCTAGGCTTGACCAAAGATTGAATAAACTTGATAATCCAGTTTAATTTCATAGTGGACCAAACATTTGATTGATAAGAAATCCGGTTTAAGGTCATGGTGGACCCAATAACTTGATAATAGTCCAGTTTAAGGTCATGGAGGACCTAACATTTGATAACACTCCAGTTTAAGGTCTTGGTTGACCTAACATTTGATTGATAAAATTAAAAATAAAAAAAAACCGTCTCCCAAAAATATCCATAAAATCTTGAGCATTCTTGAAATTAAGTTTAAAGTCTTGAAGGACTAATAGCTCCAATATAAAATCTTTAATGACAGTCTTGAAAATTAGCCAGTTTAAAGTCTTGGAGGACTAACAGCTCCAAAATTCGTATAAAAAACCTTAAAGAACGTCTTGAACAGTAGCCAGTTTAAAGTCTTGGAGGACTAACAGCTCCAAAATAGGTATAAAAAACCTTTAAGAATGTCTTGAAAAGTAGCCAGTTTAAAGTCTTGGAGGACTAACAGATCCAAAATACGTATATAAAAAACCTTAAAGAATGTCTTGTAAAGTAGCCAGTTTAAAGTCTTGGAGGACTAACAGCTGTCTTGAAGTAAAATCCCATAGGTATTGAGCTCCCCTAGACCCTTTTTCCTGTCTAAACTATATGAATAAACTAAAAAGAATGATGACTGAAAAATAAAACTAAGAAATATAATAATAATTTTGATTTAATTAATTAATTTTTTTTTATTTTATTATTTTATTTTTATTTTATTTTTATTTTTATTTTTATTTTTTAATTTTTTTTTAATTTTTTTTTTTTTTAAATTTAAAATAAAAGATTTTAGAAAAGATAGTTTTGAAATAAAAGTTAAAATTTAATTTTTAAAGAAAGATAAACGAGTGTGAAAAGAAAGATAAAAAAAAAAGTAATAAAAAAATTTTTAAAATAAAATTTTAAAAGATGCCCCCCTGCCATTTGATGAGCCGTACCCTCGACATCATACCCACATCCAAGTGCAACTTGATGTGGTTACACAATTTTGAGAAATTGAAAAGAAAAGAAAATAAATGAAAGTTTTTAGAAGATAATTTTTATAATGATGATCACTGGGTGGGCTCCCTCCAATTTATAAAAATGATTAGAGACCACCAGTGAGCATCACCTTTACAATAATTCATAATATATATTAAAGAAAAGAAATCACAATCTAACATAAAAAAAAATCAAAAACAAAATAAAATAAAAACAATCTTGAATCCGGCGTTGAGAGCGGTGTCTCTTAATTTGTTCCAGTTTATAGTCTTAGTGGACTTCCTATAATTAAAAGACAAAGCCAGGATTCAACTAGAAACAGGGAAAATTTTGAAAACGAACATTATGGGGTAATTGTGTATAGAGCAGCCAGCCCATCAATTACCCCCACACTTGCCAATATTAAATTAAGAAGGTTCCCCTGTGAACACTTCTTTCAATAAATTTTAAAAATTTTCCAACACTATCTTCACCCATATTTTAAGAATTTTAAGTTTTTGAAAATTTCAAAGAAGGTCTTCTTGAATTTTGTTAAGTTTCATCATAGTTTCGTTGCCCATATGCAGTGTAACGACAGTAAAGTATTTTAATAAAAAGAAGATAGTTTATCCTTGTTGCAGAGGTCATTATAAAATTTCTTTGATATCATAGTTCATCCTCGTTGCCGAGGTCAATAAGATTTTTATAAACATCATAGTTTATCCTCATTGCGGAGGAATCCATAAAATTTTGTCGATATCATAGTTTAACCTTGTTGCGGAGGAAGACTTCGGCACTCCTGATGCCTCTAGGATAGAACTGTTTCACTTGATCGGCCGCTACCCTCTTCTTCAATACTACTCCATCCAACTCTTCTAACACATATGAACCGCCAGAAACTTGCTCCTTGATTTTATACGGTCCATTCCACCTATCTGCAAACATCTTTCCCCACTGACTTTCCAAACTCCTATTATACACCAGGACCATATCACCTGGGTTCAAAGGTTTCCTTAATCTATGTGCCAACCTCTCATCCCAATATCTGACTGATTGATTTCGGATCTTCATCATCCGCGAATATGCCTTTTCTAAATATTCTTCTTTCTTTTCTAGCTGCATCATTCTTGCACACAATAACTCATCAGTAGTTTTGACCGTGTCCCAGTCAACTCCAAGATATGATTCAGCTTCTAAATCAACCTGTAAAACTGCTTTCTGTCCAAAAACAAGTTCATAAGGTGAAAATCCGGTCGTCCTTTTGGCAGTGATTTGATCAGCAAATAAAACTAAAGGTAAATAGTGCCTCCACTTTTCGGCACTTGTCCCACACATTTTAACTAAAGCATCCTTAATAACTTGATGCCCTCTTTCAACCATGCCTTCAGCTTCAGGATAATATGGGGTTGCTACCCTAACCTTTGATCCAACTTTCAATACAGCCTCTTTAAACTCTGTCCCAAATTCAGGACCTCCATCTACCGTTACCAACTTCATCACCCCATACCTATATACCCAATTATTCAAAAAAAATTCTGCCACATTTTTGGCAGTTAAATTAATAAGAGGCGCTGCCTCTACCCAACCAGATAAATCATCTCTGGCCACTATTAAATATTTATACCATCCCTCTTTTATATGAACGGCATCTAAACTGACTCTCCCAAAGAGCGTATATTCACCAGTCGCGCGTCCAGGTTCTTTTGGCCTTAAATAACTTCGTCTTTGACATTCTTCGCATGACTGAACCCACTGTTTAACAGCCATCTTCATTCCAGGCCACCAAAATTGATCAGAAATTCTTCTAAACGTTTCTCCAACACCTCTATGCCAGAGATCTTCATGCAGTGATTTCAAAACTAATTCTTGCCCCTTCTGTTGAGTTATAACTACTTGAGGATTTGGATACCTCCTCCTCATTAAAAGTCAACCAGGTAGGTAAAACGTAGTTGACTTCCTCTTGATAGCCACCCATTCATCGTCTTCACAATCTTCTGGCCTCTCTAAAGTCAACAAATATTTGACTAACAAAAAATAAAAACCAGTCTGACCCCAGACTTCATCTTGAAAATCGATTAATATAACATCAATAGGGACTTCTCTATCACCAATATCACCTGCACATGAATGAGCCAATAATCGTTGACCTCTAAATAAATCTTTAATCGAGCTATGTTGATGTTTTTCTTCTGAACCTTTGGATCCTTCGTAAGCCGTATTCAAAAATACCTCTTTCTCTTTATCCACCCTTTTATTTAAATTCTCTAATTCTCCAACATATACACCATTCCTTAATTTACTACTATCCCACACTACCAATCCATCCTCCTCTACATACACCACATCTTCTTCTACCTCCTTTCTACCAAATTTATCTACACCTTTTCCAACACCTTTATTAACATAAAAACTATTTTCCAGTTTATCCTGTTGGTGGAGGTCATCATTACCATAATCTAAACACAATAGTCCTGCCAGTTTAACTTCATGGGGGAGGTATGGAAAGTCTTCAGCTCCTTTAGTGCTGGCTTTGATAATTGGTATATCTTCATCGAACTCTTCTGAGTCTGAATCTTCTTCAGTGGGTGGTCTCCTTGATAAACCATCTGGCATAGTAAAAGTTTTGCCAGGCTTATGAACTAAATCGAATGAAAAATGTTGAATAAAAGCTACCCATCTTGTCATGGGTGTGTTCCGTAAACTTGGGGAATTAATCATCTGGATTAACAATTTTGCATCAACTTGCAACTCAAAATGTTGCCCCCACAAAATATGCTGAAGTTTCTTCAGTATTTTCGCCACACCACATAATTCCAATTTTGGTTGAGAATATCTTGATTCGACCTCAGTAAATACTACAGATTCATACCTAACTGGCCTCATGTAACCAGCTTTATCCATCTGAGACAAAACCGCCCCAGCTGCAATCTGACTTGAATCAACTGCTAAATAAATTCTGCCAGAATTTTTTCCATAATCCAACTTGTGCAGGACTAAATCCTTCCCTACAACCTCCTTCAACTTCACAAACACCTTCTCACACTCTTCATCCCACTCCCAGTCTGCATCCTTTCTTGTTAACCGTCTCAACGGAGCTGCCAATGAAGAAAAGTCCTTAATAAACATTCTAACATATACGCAAACGCCTAAAAACACTCTAACTTTGGTCGTATTCTTGGGTCTTGGCCAGGACTGAATTTTGTTAACTTTCTTCTTGGACATAATCCTACCCTCTCTACATACCACATGGCCTAATATTTCTAAGGCTGGCACACAACAGGAAAATTTTGAACCTGAAATAGTTAAACCAGCCTCTTCAATTCGAAACAAGATTCTTTCTAAAGTAATTGCAAACTCCCAAATGAATTTGCGTATCCTGGGATTCTCTTCCAGCACCTGGTTATCATAGTTGGTTGTTGGTCCCTTAATTCCTCCATCATCTATAAAGATCCCAGCATATTGCGGAATTTCTTCTTGAAGGATCCAAGTCATCTGAGCTTGATAAACTGCAACCGAATTTGTTGCTCCTTGAGGTAATCTTGTTAACTGTAAACGTCCTAGTGGCGTATCGAATGTAGTTAGAGGCCTTGAGTCCGGATGTAACTTTCTCTCATCATATCCACCCATAATATCTCCCAAACCATAACACACTCTCCCAGCAAACGCTTCAACAAACTCCTCAGCACTAGGCGGTATCCCAGCATCCTTTATTGTAACCCTATTTAATTCCCTAAGATCATGAACAACTCTAAGCTTGCCATTCGGTTTCTTGATACAAAATACCGGACTAGAATAACTTGATGTTGATTGCTCATACAGTCCAGTGCGTATCCGTTCTCTGACAACTTCAATATAGGCTTCTTTTAATGCAGCCGGAATAGGAATCGGTTTCTGCTGCCACGGTTCATGACATACCACAGGAATCTTGTAAGGCTCCCCATAGGAATGCTTCAACACACCCCTCTCCTCTTCTACAAGAGCAATGGCCTTCTCTCGCTTGACCATCACATCCAACAACATCTTCTTCTCTTCTCCAGACAACCAACCATCAGGTCCAAAATTAACAACACCCAGTCTCTCAAAAGTGATTCTTGACGTCTCAGAAAATTCAGGCGGATTCTTTACCAAGGGACTTTCATAAGGATTTCTTGATAACCTTGGTCTTCTCAAGGGTGGATTTAATTCGGCAGGTAGAGGTTCATTAATAGGTCGAACTTTATTTGCTACTTTCTTATATTTGGCTGCGTCCACATCTAAATAAACTTGAGGTAAAACATTCTCTTTTGTATCGCCATTAAAAATTTCATCAAATGAATCTTCTTCATCGCCAGAATCAGAATAAGAAAAATTAGAAAAATATTTTATTTCATTTTTAAATTTTACCCTTTTTTCCTTTCCCTTGTCTAATTTATAAACAGATTTTCCAACACCTTTGCTTCCCTTATCCAACAGTAAATCACCCATAAAGAAAGTTGGCAGTTTAACCTCTTGCTGGAGAACCAAAATTGAATTTTCACAAAAATTATTTTTTTGTGTTTTAATTATACTGAGAATTTTTATTGGATTTTGATGTGATTTTTGCAGTTTACCCTCTTGCTGGAGGTCCAGAATAGAAGGAGATACTTGCAGTTTAACCTCTTGCTGGAGGTCCTGAATAACATTTTCACATAAGTTATTTTTTTGTGTTTTAACTATACCAAGATTTTTAATCGTATTTTGATGTGATTTTTGCAGTTTACCCTCTTGCTGGAGGTCCATAATAGAATTTTCACAAAAATTATTTTTTTGTGTTTTAATTATACTGAGATTTTTAATCCAATTTTGATAAGATTTTCGCAGTTTACCCTCTTGCTGGAGGTCCATAATAGAATTTTCACAAAAATTATTTTTTTTTGTTTTAATTATTCTGAGATTTTTAATTGGGTTTCGATGTGATTTTTGCAGTTTACCCTCTTGCTGGAGGTCATAAAACATACCCTTCCAATTTTTATCCAACCTAATTTGGCCCATTTTGCCTTTTTCGCCATTTTTAAATTTAATAGAAAAACAGGGTAAATCCAATAAACATATAGAAAAGTCCATAACGTATTTGCACTCCAAAGTAATATGAACAGAAAATAATTGAGAATCCACTTGAATTATCCCCAAGTGAGCTGACCTATTGCAATCCAGGATCTCATCCTGAGGAGAGATTACAACATTAGAGTGATCAGCCCCTGCTACCCCAAAAAATGTAGGCATTCATCCCTTTCCAACAAACATAATTCACCAGAAGCCGTCTGTTTTATATGCCGCTTCTTGGTGCAAACACAACACTGGCACAGAGTAGTAATCCCTGGCCGTGTTTCCCAACCTTCATCTCCAGGAGGCGCTAACCGCATATGTAACCTCCGCATATCTTCACCAGTGATCTCCAAAATAATCCCCATGCCAGCTTGATACCCTATCCTGGCCTCAAAATCCATCAAAAAAGGACCACCTAGAACCGCTTTGACTGCTCCTCTGGCCACATAAAAGTGAACCTTACCAATAGATCCACCAATGCCTAACCTGACATGCTCAGCTGTTCCCATCAGCTCTGTCGCATGCCCTCCAATACCTCTGAGGCTTCCCCCAGTCCCTTTTTTAATTAGCAAGCATATACTTGTCGCTTGCTCCAATGAAATTAAATTAATTTGAGACCCTGAATCGACCAAGGCCTTTACTTCTTTACCGTTAAGAGTTACCACCAGGTAACCCAGGGGAGCGGAAAAATGTGTATCTACATCTTCCCCAAACTTTTCAGCATTTTCACAAATATATTCCACCTCTCCAGTGGAAACCCGACGCCTCCTCAAATTCTTCTTTTGCTTTTCAGAAAGCGCCGGACTAATCGTAAATAACTCCCCCAAAGATAAGGGAATCTGAAGTTGATTCACCCTATTCAAAACTGCGTCCATTGCATTAGCTTGACCAGAAACTACTGGCTGCTCATACTGGACCCTTGATTTAACAACCTTGGCCCTGGGTACCTCTTGAGGTCCAACCGAGCCATCTTCACCCCCCATTATAACATCTTCACTTTCTATAACCCTAACTCCGTCACCAGCTTCTTGCACTAATCCTGATCCATCGCTAGTCCTTCTTACACCCTCCATTGGGATGGGACCGCTAAAACTTGGTCTGGGTAGAGACACCAACAGTACGTCCTCCTCAGAATCCGAATCATCCTCTAGCATAGGCTCACCATTTAAATCAAACTTGCCATAACTAGGGGGCCCCATATCAGCAATCCCCTTCTGCATTTTATATAATTTGTCCTTAGAGTAAGGGTTCAATTTGTTGGCGGCAGTTTGAGCACTAGAATTCTTGTCCTTAGAGTAAGGGTTCACTTTTTTATTGGCCTTGCCAGGATTAGCCCTCAATTGGCTCTGAATGCTTCTTTTTGCCTTAGTAGCAGCTGCTCTTCTAGCAGCATTAACATTGTATTTGCCAGCCATACAGCTACACTCCACCTGGGAAACCGTTGCCAGCTCTAAACCACCAAAAGAAGTAGAAAATGTGGCTTTACTGACCTCTTTCTCCTTGACCTTGTCAGCTTTGCCACCATTACCATTACCATTTTTTCCACCCTTGGCATTAACATCTTCATCCGTCACCTCTTCAAATCTGGCTCTCCTTTCAGCCGTTAAACTTCTTCTGACCAAATCAGAAGGAGACTGTCCATCACTGGGCTTGATGAACGAACCATCAGGAAATTTATAAACTTTACCATCAAATAAAACTCTCCCAGCATCCATATCCTTATCAAGAGCAAAACAAATTGTTGCTCTGTGCCCCCTCCTATTACAATAGGAGCACACCTTTGGCTCATCATAGCCACCTCTATAACTACTACCACCATTCCCACCATTTCTCCGTTGCCTGGGAAGCGGTTACCATTATTATTGCCATTATAATTTCGACCTTCATAACCTCTGGACTGATAAGAAGTTGACGTCGATAATGAAGCGATTGGGGCCTTATTGGCCTTCTGGGTTTCTGAACAAATATTTTTAATTGTTTTGTTAAATCGGCCAGGTGATCGACCATCTTATTATCTACATTTCCCTCAACTTTAGCAGCAGGTAATCCCATTTGTGCCTTCTTGGCCTCCTGGGCTTTGACCATAATATCGTTGTTTTCGGCCAAAACTTCGCTAACCTTGCTAACATATTGAGTGCATGACTCTTGATATTTGTCCAAAGCCAATAACTTTAGATGGGCTTGAATATTGTCCTTGATAACCTCCAGAGCCGGAAGTTTCTGCTCACCATTAGGCAGTTCCTTCATCAAATCTTTTCTTGGAAGATCCTTCAAGACGTCCATACGAATATCCCTGCTGCATGCTGTCCAGAACAAATCTTTTGCTTGGTTCTAATGCACTAACTCGTCCACCAGAATAAAATATTCAACTACTTCATCAAACTGAACACACAGCTTTTTGAAGTCTACCATAGAAGAAACACCACCTTTTGCTTGCCAGTCTCCAACAATTTTATTGAGGTCCATCATAGTAAACCTAACACCCCATCTATCTACCATAGATTTAGAAAGCTTAACCCAATCCTTGTCCTTGAATGCCTGCATAGAAATAACCTCTTTTTCCACCTCCCTATCAGCAATAAAAAATCTAACTTGCTTCACCATGTCCACATGAGAAGCACCATCAACAGCAGCAGCAGCTTCATACCTGCTAATGAACCATTTAACCTCCTCCCCATCAAACTTTGGGCCATCCCAAGAAACAATTATAACTGAGGGAGTAAGAGGGTTAGAAGATCCAGAAGCAACAGCAGAAGAAGACATCCCAATAAGTAATCAAAAGCGTTAAAAATCGATAAAATAACAAGCCTCTTGAAGGCCAATAACAAAAATCCAATTAGAGTTCCAGAAAATAAGCCTCTTGCAGGCTAAAAACGTTCTTGATCCAAGTAAGTCTTTAAAGAAAGCTAGAGAAATCAAACCCCACGTTGGGCGCCAACTATGGTAAGGTAAACTCTTACAGTCGCCTTGCTGTAAGCAGAATCCGGAGGAGATATGTGGATTTAGCTGAAAACCCTGTCCTTCCAATAAAAATAACAAAATGAGAATTCTAAATCACTAAGCTAACCAGTTTACTTGGATCTGATTGATAAAAATAATGAAACTCTAAAATATTTAACGCTTATTGAGATTTAATGAAAGTGACTGTTGATAAAGAAATACTGATAACAACAATTAAGGTGTACCAGTGAAAGATCTGAAAAGATTGACTTTTATGTTTTTATAATAATTTAAATTTTTATGAGACAGCAATAATCAAGTCCCAGTGATGAAGACCTTTCTAAAGATACCCTGTATGAAGTGTGATTTAAATTGTTGAGTAGTATTTCTAAAATGTTATATATAAAGTATAAAGTTATAAGGGTATTACAATTTATTTAATTTGTTGAGCAATAAAAAATGAGACTGTGGTGGTTAAAGATTAAGCTGTATGATATATCCCCCTCCTCAATTTCTAGTTTGAGAGGCGCTTAAGTATTCCTAGTCACGTGCCTAAGTTTTCCCCTCCAGAGCTCTCCCAGAGTCAATCCAGAGCCCGTACGGAGTCGGTATGGAGTCCGTACGGAGTCAAAGCCGAGTCCATCCGGAAGACCGGACTCAATTAGAACCTTTAAAACTATAATAAAAAATCTAGAAAAATTACACATGATAGAGCCACTTCCCCTTTACATTCCAAACTAATTTTCGTAGTCAGCGCAGCTCTAATTACCCTGTGAAAACTCATCAAAGTTAAGTAATTTCTAAAAACGTAAATATTTCTATAAATCTTTAAAATTCTTTTAAAAATATAAGAAAAATAGTAAAAATTCTGGAAAAATTTCCCAAGGTTCTTGAGTGACTAGACTTGATACTAATAAATTTTTCAGACAATAAAAATAAGTTTTCTTCGTAAAATAAATAGATTTCGTGTAGGCATTTGCTTTTAACCAAATTTCATTATATTTAAAACTCAAATAAATTTAATAAAACCCTTTTACAAAATAATAACGCCAATCTTGCACGCCGTAATAACTCCATTTAATTACTTAGGTGCCATACTAAACTTTAGGCTACCACACCGTAGTGTGGGCTCTAGAAAAGCTAAAATATTACCTAGATGACCAGAAATTTGAAATTGTCACTGACTGAAGTGCAGTTAAATCCCTTTTAAACTTGAAAAACCCTAACAGACATATGTTCAGATGGCAGTTAGCTGTTCAAGAATACAGAGGGAGAATGACAATTATTCATAGGGCTGGTATTTTTCACTAAAATGTGGATATTTTATCAAGGTTACCTTTACCAAATGATGACTCTAATCCTGCTTATGAACCTGAAGATGAATGTATTCATATTCATGGGATATATGTGGTTGATATTGAGGAAGAGCTATTAAAGCTTATTTTGGATTCATATGATAAGGACACTGAATTAAAAAAGTTATGTACCATATTGAATGATCCAAAGAATACTTCAATACAAGAATTAATTAAAACCCTTTCACCAAAGTACCAGAAGGCTTTGGAAAAAGGTAATTTTTTAATTGATGAAGGCTACCTCTATTTTAGAAGAAAGTTGAGTAATGTTATTATTATTCATCCTTCTATGAAAGAGATCATCTTGAAAATTTGTCATGATAACATATTTGCTGGACATTTTGATCTTTAAAAAACATGATCAGAATTAAAAAAACTGCTTGGTAAGTTAATATTTCTGAAGACACCAAACTATATGTTGAATCCTGCTATTCTTGCCAAAAATCAAAAAGATTGACTGGTAAAAGAGCTGGATTAATGAAACATATTGAATCTCCTGAGGCACCATGGCAAATAATAAACATGGACTTTGTAACAGGACTACCCATTTCTGGGAAAGACAGTTATAGCTCTTTTTGGGTTATTGTGGATAGATTCACAAAGATGTGTAAATTTATCCCTACTCACAAGAATGTTTCCACTAAAGAATTAGCTTTCTTATGGTGGTATCATATTTTTAATACTGCTGGTTTTTCTAAAGCCTTAATATCTGACAGAGACCCTAAATTTACTTCTGAATTTTGGATGTCTCCTATGGATGTTTGTGGTTGTGATCTGAAACTATCTACTGCCCATCAACCTCAGACTGATGGATTAGCTGAAAGTATGATTTAGACTCTAGAGGACATGACAAGAAGTTACTGTGCCTTTGGCCTTGAATATAAAGATAATGACAGATTCACTCATGATTAGGTTACCTTACTTCCTGGGTTAGAATTCTCCTATAATAGCACTATTCAATATATTACTCAAAGAAAGCCTTTTGAGCTCTGGCTTGGATATGTTCCAAATACTCCTGCCCAAATTCTCAATAACAAAATACCTAAATTCAATATACATCCTGGAGTAAAATCTTTTCTTCAAACGCAACAACTTTTCAGAAATCATGCTCAAAAATGTATTGAAAAATCATTTGAATATGAGAAGAAGAGATGGGACAAATCCCATAAAGAATACACTTTTAAGAAGGGTGATGAAGTGTTGATTTCTACAGTCCACTTCAATTTACAAGGTACTAACAAATTGAAAGACCCATTTGTTGGTCCATTTGTTGTCAGAAGAACGGTTAGTGATAATGCAGTTAAAGTTATTTTTTATTCTCCATATGACAGATAACATCCTATTTTTCCAATAACTCTTTTTAAACCTTACACATCCAATAGTGATTTTTTTCCAAAATGAGGGGGAAGACCAATGAAAACCCATAATGAAATGACTTTAACAGCAGAAATAGGTAATATTCTGAATGACAGAATAGTCACTGCTGAAAAAGTTACAGAATATTTTTTGAGATTCAAGAATAAATCATTTGAATATGATTCTTGGATACCTGTGAAAGAGATATCTAATCTCTCTATTCCACTAAAAAAGTATAAAAAGAAAAAATTGTAGCATTTTTTTTTTGTTTTTTTAGAGTAAGGGAGTTTCAGCCAGGCTACTAGACTTATCCAGTAAAATAATTAATTATCTTACTGATATTGAGTCACACCTTTTAAATCCTTATTAATAATTAAATATTTACTCCCTATTTATAAATTACTAATAAGTAACTAGCTAAGTACAATAAGTAATGTAAATAATTAATAAAAATAAGTAATTGTCACACACATTTTTACAACCTCATACCATTATCAATAATACATATGAGAGGGAATAAAAATTGTATAAAAATTTAAAAAATTTAAAAAAAGATGATTTTCAAACTCTTTTATTTAGATTTTGCTGAATCAACATTTTAAATCAAATATTTTGTACTAAATGTGACAGACCAAAGGATTTTTAGTTTTATTTCAAATAAAATGATACCTTTATTTACACACCACTTAGTATATCTTTTATTATTTCACATACATTCTTTATTTAGTTTCTTTTTCTCACACCCTGGTATTAGGTAGTGTTAACTCTGTGTCTTAATTTCACACATCTTTTCCTATAAAAAGCCCTCTCTTTTTGTATTTTTCAAGCCATTCCTGTAAAGGGGTCTTTAGGTCTAGAAGGTTTTTCAAGGAGTTCCAATGGCGGTAACAATGGGATTTATGGGCTCAAAAAAATGTACATATTTTCTTAAACTCTTGATTTAATTTCTCAAATAATAAGAGGTAGTTTTAGATACTAGTATAATTTATATTTTAGAATTATGTAGATGTAAATACTAATTTTATAAAATATAGTAATAAACATTCTAATAAATATATTTTGAATTGGTAAAATAAGTAAGTAATGGAATGAATGTAAAACAACTAAAAGAGAGGCCTTATATAGGCAAAGGAGGGACAAAGCACGGCAATGAAATTCTAAAAACAGTAGTATGAGAGAGAGAAAAAAGAATATTCCAGAAGGAGTATTTTCAAATAATAAAGTTGTTCTAAAAAGAAGGCGTCAAAAAGATGTATTTACAGAGTATATCAGAAATACATTAATTTATTCAATAATTACTGTAGAAGTCAATTCTAAAAAGAAATTTGAATTTTTCGTATATTTTTTTTTATTTGAATATCAAAATTTCATTTTAATTTAAAATCTATTTTTTAATATAAATTTTTTATTCTTCCAACCTGTCAATGAGCACAGTGTTAGAGAATAAAAATATAATTGATATTTTTATATTTAATTTTAATTATTCATTTAATTTTACCATTCTGTAATTAGTTAATTTATTATAGGTAATTTTAATGTAACTGATTTATAATTAAATAATTAAAATAATAAGGTGTGGCTTCATCCAGTAAAAAATTAATTATTTTACTGGGTAAGTCTTGTAGCCTGGATGACAATTCCTTACTTACAAAACATATTTTACTACATATTATTTAAAACCTTTATTACTATATTTTATCATATTAGTATTTAAATCAACGTAATCTAATATATAATTTATCATAATATCTCAAAATATCTCTTATTAATTGAGTAAAAGCAATCAATCAATTATAAGAAACACGTAACAATGGTTGAGAGTCCATTAAAACCATCCCAATCCTCGTAGGACCTCGAGTTTCATCTTCTAGACCAAGGGAACTACTGACATAATTTTTTACTCAGCACTCTGTAGTGGCATTAATTTTCTCACAATATATGGGGAGGTGCCTGGTAAATAATAATTTTTTTTTCCTAGTTGAACAAGATAGAACTATTTTTTTTAGTCCTAGAAGTAATATAAATTAAATTAATTATATTATATTCTTTTTTTTTAATTATTTCAGTTGAACTTTTGCCCTGATAATTAAAATATTATATTATTGTTTCAGTTGACAATTTTTGGTGGGAGTAAAACAATAGATATATAAATTAATTGAATTAATTATATTAAATTTTACAGTTGAAATTAATTCCTGGTAATTAAATTTTCAGTTGACTCTTACTCCTGATAATTATCAACATATATATTAGTAATTTATTGAGAATTGTGTTAATTATTCCAGTTGACTCCTTATTCTGATAATTAATAATAAATTATTGTTTCAGCTGATTTTTTTTAAATCCTGGTAATAAAATATAAATATCTTAATTTAATTAATAAAAATTGTGATTATTATTTCTGTTTATTTTTTGTCCTGATAAACATTATATATTACTTATTCCAGTTGATTAAAAATCCTGATAATTGATTATATACTTGAAATATTTTTGTTTTTTCTCTTATATTTCTTTCAAAAAATTAAAATAACAACTCACACTACGCAATATAGGGGGTGGACTTGCTAGCAAGTCCTCAACCTGAACTCAGATGGAACTCAGATGGAACTCAGACTGAACATATACTGAACCCATACTGAACTCTACTTGAACACCCACCTAAAACTGTTCTGCTCAGTGGTGTTCATCCCTGATTGTATGGTTCCTTTATCAATAGCTCAATGTGTGTTCAACCTGTGGTGAGTTTGGGTCCAAGGTTGCGGACTTGCTAGCAAGTCCGCCCCCCATATTGTGTGGTGTCATTAAATTTAAATATTTCTTTCTCTTAGTTGAGGTTATCTACAACAATAAGTGATAAAAGTGCTTCTGCTTCCTGTGATGAGGAACTAGACTTGATTGATTATGATGAGACTTCTGTAAGTTCTTCTTTGACTAACAAAATTTCTCAAATTAATCAATTTTTGGACCAGGCAGGATGTGAAAATGCATGAAATAGTAATAAAAGTGGAAAAGACTGCTCTTGATTAAAAGCCCACAGTGAGACCCCCAGAAGTGCTTCCAAGAGGATTCAGGATAAATAAGATGCCCTTGCAGCAGCAAGTCAGAAACCTCTCTACTCACACCAAGGAGTTGAGGTCAGAGAACCTCATACTAACATCAAAAGTAGAAATTATAGAAGAAAAAAAAATACAATCCTTTCTTCAAGAAAAGGGGAAAACTCCTTTAACAACAAAAAAAGCCCTTCCACAATTGACTCCTCAACCACAGGAAAAGGTGGAAGTTTTAAAATGGCAATGGGACTGGCTAAACACCCAGTGGGACTTCTGCAGGCTCAACATCAGCAAGCACCTCTGAAAGTCCCTTCCAGGCCCCATCAATTCATCCCAGCCCTTCCTCATCCCTATCAAAGAGGAAGAAGTAAAAAGAAACCTCAATTTCAAATTTTTACAAAGCCATAGTAAGCACCTCCATCAACTCTCAAGTGCCCTTTCTTGTCACTAATCCAGTTCTTTCAGGAAACTCTGGAAGAGTTTATTATACCTTAAGACAAGTAGAGACTAGCTCTAGTAGGCATATCAATCAATATTCAGATGTAACAAATCTTTAAGTATTGATTGCTACTTCAATGATTAAATCTGATATGGCTGTTATTGATGAAACACTTGATCCTAAATTCTATGAGAATCTGGAAAATTACTCAGTTTTCTTGTTAAGATACACTCCAGATGTAGCTACTATTAATGATGAATATTTGAGAGATATTATTACCAAGAAAAATCATATAATGAAAAACATGCAATTGACTCAAAAATTTAATAGTTTTTTAACTGAACAAGGGTACAAATCAGGTATTAGTGAATTACAGAGAGTTTATGATTATTTTTATAAGTACAAAGTAACTCATGAGAAGAAAGATGCTTTGTGTCAAAATATCAAGAATAATTTGTCTAAGTTACAAGACACTTTTTCTATCTATTTCCAGGAACTAAAGGGACATAAAAAACATATATTAAAATTATATATGTAAAATTGACTTATAATGTAATTAAATTGATAAATTAATTTTATATATTAAATAGAACTTCATATACTATTAAACAATAATATTGGGCGCTTCTTTTGACCCTTAATTGTGTCAGGAAAATTTTTTAAATAAATTATAATACTTATTTAGTAACATAGTATTATAATCCCCACTTTAAATTACAAATATCACTAAATTAATTATATTTTTCATTTAAACTAATTATTGAATTAATTACATAGTTAAAACAATTAATTAAAATTGCTTTAAACTGGATTTAATTTATTATATAAATTTTTGGCGTGAAAATAATTTTATTTGTTTTACTTAATCCCTTTACATGTCACTATAATGTCTGTTTTGGATTATTTTTGTCAGGCTAAGGTCAAGTACAAGGACGTGAACTAGCTTGAATAGTCAGTTGTCTAGAAGATTTTTAATGGTCCTATATGAATACTGTAGTTCTAATCCACTAAGTTGTAAAATATAATCAAATATAAAGGTCTCAGTAATATAATCCTCACTATTCTTATATATGGCTTACAATCTTTGTAGTTGGTAGAAAAATAGATTATTTAATTCAGATACTATTCAAAAATCTTATAAAAGTACTAATTTATATGTATTGTAATTTATTTTGTTATATTGGTTGAATTGTAATGATAAAGAATGAAGAAATACAACCCAAAAACCCCCTCCTTTTATACACACTGAGTTCCCCAATGATTCCCTTGATATACCACCAAATACACAGTTAATGACGCCTCTAAACAACTAATAGACATGCCCATCAACATTCCCAGTAACCCATGACATAATTAGAAGAGTAACAACCGCCAAAATCCTATAATAATAAGGGAAATCCATCAAAATTAAAGAAAAAGACAAAAAGAGAGTATATGCGTATAAAACAATAATATTAAAGACTAAAGGAGACTTTTTAAGGTTAATAATAGCTTAATAATAAGGGGGATTTACTGTAGAAATAATGGGGCTAATCCTGACATTATACTACGTGAAATTCCCATTCGAAAATAACCAAAATTGACTGAGAAACCACCCAAAAACTCAAAAAAGAGCGTGAGATGTGGGGTAACTACATGCAGTTCTTGGCAGGCTCTTGCACCGGTAAATCCTTGACTAAAATTAGGCGAATTTAAGGGTGGTGATGAAATAAAGTGCCAAGAGTGAGGTTATTAATGAAATTAGTGCATATAAACAAGGTCAATGCATTATTAATTAAGCTAGGACACTAAATAAGCGCCTGTCGCCTATTTTAGTGTGTTTCCCCACAGTGGGCGTAGAATGTGGGGTAATTATAGTGGGAAAAATCTAACTTTGCTAAAAATGAAGCTATTCACACGGGAAAAAAGCAGGCAGTATGTGGCCAGTACACAGAAGCCATTTCTGGCATAAAAAACACCAAATTTGAAAAGTGTTATTTTTATGCATTTAACTACCCAAATCAATAGTTCTAAATGAGCCCAATTGATCTTTCAAAGCGCAATTTTGATATTCTCAATTTTATAGCGCATATAGTCAACTTTTAAGTGAAATAAAGCGCATTTCTTGTTTTTTGCATAAAACAATGAATATAACAGCTTTAAGTGTACTTAAAAATTATGTAGCCTTATACTTAAGGTTCTTAAGATTACGCTAACATATTCCAACTTAATATTAAGTACATAAGACCTATAAAAGGTGGATATATGCATGTATATAAGGTGTTATAATGGCATTTTTTTGTGTATTATCATAATTTTACTTATGTATACTATTTGTGTACTCTTATTTATTATTCCCATGTATAGTTCATGTGTTTAACATAACTTATAATTACTTTTTACTCAGTCCTGGAGATATAAAGGCTGACAATTTTACTCATTGTTCTCATGTTTCAGACTTACTTGGTTAGTTATTATTTTAATTAAGTGTTTTGGGAAGTCATGGTGGGAAAATGGCTAATTACTCATGGGTTTTAGTTAATTGTTTCATATTTTTCTCTTAATATCCATGTTTCACTTCTACTCTTTTATATTCTTGTTTTAGCTTATTTCTATTTTGTATTTATTGATTTGTGGTGCTTCAGGGGTCCCTTGGTCTATAAAAGGGCCTTGGGTAATCCCCTTTTAAACGACCACTTATTATACACTCAAACTTGAATATATTTTTTTAATATAATACATTTATTATCATTTTTATTAGTATTACACTTCTAATTTAAATTTTATATAAATAACTACAGGTTGCAATAAGTCTAATAGTAATAATCGTTTTCACTGCGCATTGAGAATAATTCTTACTTGAATAAATACATTATAATTTAAATAACCCTCACTACTGTATCAAATTCCAAGGAATCTTGTCGCCTCCCTCTATCTCAGAATAATTATCTTTTTATTTCTTTATCCTTTATTATCTTCTCCCTATGGTTCCTCCTCTTCTTCTTTGTTTCTTCTCTCTTCTTCTCCTTCTTCTAGACGACCGGCCAATTCTTTCAGTTGTGGAGTGTTTTTTATAGAGTGCTTCATATGAATGGGATGATGCTGAAAAATCAGTGAAATGGGATTTTATGGTGAAATAAGCACTTTTGGTTGAGAAACTTGAGATTTGAGTGAAATAAGTCACTTGTTTCAATTTTAAAATATTTTAGTGTTGGGGATAGTGTGTTTCAGAAATCTGCACTTAGATAAGTGCTTATTTGGTAATAATTAAGTGCAGATTTTCCATAATTAACACCCCCTATTATTATTTTTGTGAAGTATGGAAAGTACTGTGCATATAAGGTTAGATTTCCTTGTATATCAATGAAGTAAGGTATGAGTAGTTACAAGATTTAAGGGTATGATGCAGTAGGTTGGCCAAAGGCAATGAAGCTGGTGCCTTTCTGATAGTTGCAAAATGTTGGTTTCCAAAGCCTTCTTAAAATTTTGTGTTTTAAAATTAATAGAGCTAAAATAATGTTGAGATATTGTGTTAGTACTTTACTTTTATTATATTGGTTTTGATCATGAATATACATATCTGATTTTATTTTTTTGCTTTATCAACTTGGAGATGAAAAGATCAAAATCTTTAAAGGTTTCAGTTTTTGAGTTTTCTGATGATAAATCATTTTTTAGAGTTGACTGGGTTCTATTTGAATCCTCAGAATTTATTGATGAAGAAATAGACAAAGCTTAAGTGTTGGCTTTGTGAGAAATATTATAAATATTATGAGAAAATAAAATAGTGTTTTGTATTTAAGTTTACAAAATGAGCTGTCAAAGTAAAATGCACTGAAAGATTACATATAATTAGCATGAAACTATACATAAAAGACTTAAATACCAAAACTTATATATATTGACTAAAAATATAACATGATCATTTTTAAATATGGAATTGTTGTAATAATTTTACACTTTACTAAGAATACTACTATCATTAAAGATACCTATTGACAATCTTTAAGTGCATGAATCTTAAAAGAATGGGACTAAAGAACTCTAGCATGTATAGTGACTGAAAGAAAAATCATGTCACTTCTTATGCAAAGTTTTTATTTCCTTTCTCTTTGGTAAAGCGATCAACACATTAATATCACCTTACATCCTAATTGATGCTATGGGCCTAAAAAAAGAACTAAGACCACAATTATATATCAAGTTTTCAAGCCCTAACCTGATCCATTTTTTTTGGCAGTATTTTGAGTCCCTAGCCATTTTACACATTTTGCTTCCTTCCTTTATTAATTTTTTGCAATTTTTTTCTCATAATTTTATTTTATCTAACTATTGTCTCATATGAATTTCACCCCTCCCTAAAGCCTGCTTTTCCATATCAATTTTGGGGTGTCTCAAAAAATCTTGAACTGTGAAAAAATGGTACATATTTTTTCTTATTTTGAGTTCATATTCAAACTCTAGTTGTCAACGTGGACCTTATTACCCATGTATAAAATATTCATGTGAAGCATATAAGATTTATTTGTTGAGTAAAAAGTGACACCATTTTATTACAGACACTTTAAAAATCAAGAAATATATTGAAGAGAAATTTATGCTTTAATATGATGAAATAGAAGTTTTGAGTTTCAACAGTAGCATGTTTCTAAGGGAAAAAAATACACATGAGATTAAGCCAAAATCAAATTTTCGTATGTTTATAAATTTTTGCCTTCGTAACTTGTATTAGCTTTTATATGGACAATTTAATGAATAAATACCGTCTTATACATGAAAATAGCTCAAACTTTGAAAAAATTCACAAGCACCTTTCTATTCATTGCGAAATAAGTTACGTTTTTAAAGTTTATAACACATTTCTATATTCGCTTCAAAATTGTATCAAAGCTAGAATATTTATGGGGTGAAACTAGTGCAATGAATCTTCAAATCGGAGCTGATTGACACCAAAAATGCTTGTTTGGTGTGAGTGATAATCAATTCAATGAGAAAAGAAGAAACAATTTATGGTCTATACAGGTAAAGATGCTCACTAAAGATTTTTAACGTTCTTTACTTTTGGTATCTAAAGTGAATTCACTTTCTGCTTCAAGATTTTAGAAAGAATATTTGATCCATCAGGTCCCAAAATTATAAAAAAATTGCAAAAAATTTGATTCACGCTCTGAAGAACCAGTCTCTTCGCCTTCTGAACAAGTTTTTTCAATATCAGAAAATTGATGATGCAACGAGTCTCTTTCAGGCTCAGGAATATCTATTACTTTTATGCCGAACCTTTTTACATTATTAACTACGTAATTCCTCACTTCTTGCAAGGCTTCTCTCTCTGGTGTATTAAAAGGAATGATAGTACGTAGATGTATGGGGTTTGAATATCAGCCTTCATGTAATAAAAAAATTTCTTGAAATAAAAAAGGCAAACTTTCTTTAGGGTCATCAGTGGAATGTATATCCAACAATTGTTTCTTTATACTTTTTGCTTCACCTTCATCTGATTAGATAATATGGAAAAATTTCACACGAACAAATAAATTCTCGATATGAGTTTTTAAGGATGAAAAATTTGTCTTTTTCACACAGAGGTTTTTCTGTGTGTATATTTACTAAGATTAATGTTTTTTTTTAAAAAAAGAAAGTGGTCAAACTATAATTCCATCTTAAAAAAGGTAATTTATAATCACTCACTGAGAAATGTACAAAAAAATTTCACAGTTACTCGCTTAGAGATTAAATGGATAGACTTTACCTGTTATTATCATGCCTGACTTAGGTCCAACTCCAAAATCAAATACTACGAGTTCTGCGTAATCATTCTTTGGAGGTCGATGAACACCGTGACAAGACATAACACTGATAATGTGCAAGCAAATTATGAAAAAAAAACTTGCTCGTGACAGAGATTTAAACATAGTTAAATGATCAAAATTTAACGCCAAATTTTTCAACATAAATTTAGATATATATTCTCAAGATGGATTTGTTAGACTTGAGGGTACTGGAAGGGTATTAGAGCCAAGACGAAGTTATCAGAGGTAACAGATAATATATGAGTGTGAGGGCACGTGTGAGATCAAGTTGAATCCAAGAAGCTGATGCTGCTCAAGCCCATTACTCATTCAAACGTGTCTTGAGCAGCAATGTCATATTTTGCATTCATTTACACTACAATAAATGTTCGTTTCGTCTTGCGGCGCAACAATGGCGCAACAATTACGCAACAGTTATGTAACAAATGTTTTTGACATTTAAAGATCTTAGGTAGGTCTTAAGTGTAAAAAACAATTGTTTCGTAACTGTTGCACAACTACAGCCAAGTGAGTAAAGCTTGGTGATTTTGCAAAAATAATTGCTACTTTTTTCTCCCGGCTGCCACTTTATTGTACTGTCAAATCATACTCGCTGCAGTATTAAACGATAATCATTATTCTCTTATAAGTGTGAAACTGCATACTGTTTTAGTCTTGTCTGAGTCATTAATTTTGCTTCCACCTGAATCATTATTCATTTTTGTGTGAAGTAGTGTATTCTTTTTGATTTCTGTCTTGTAGATAAAAGGAGCTATCTCCTTTTATCACTCTCTATTCTTTGCTCTTTGAGAACACTTTTAACTTTTACTTATTACTTTATTTACTTTATTTCTATTTCTCAGTTCTCTAGCTCAGCACTGCTTCACGATCTTTTATTAGACTTGTGTGTAACTTATCTTACTCTTTTATCGTAACTTTTGGTTCAGGTATTTACTTTGTCAGTATGCCCTTCTGCTGCAATGAATCATCTTGTTTTATCACTCTCTATTCTTTGCTCTTTGAGCACACTTTTAACTTTTACTTATTACTTTATTTACTTTATTTCTATTTCTCAGTTCTCTAGCTCAGCACTGCTTTGCGATCTTTTATTAGACTTGTGTCTAACTTATCTTACTCTTTTATCGTAACTTTTGGTTCAGGTATTTACTTTTTCTCTAGCTCAGCACTGCTTCGCAATCTTTTATTAGTCTTGTGTCTAACTTATCTTACTCTTTTATTGTAACTTTTGGTTCAGATTAAAATGCAGGCCAGCCCAGCCGCAACTGTCCATTTCAGCCAGGCTATTAGACCTACCCAGTAAATAATTATAATTATTTACTTGAGTAGAGCTACACCTTTACCTCTCACTTTATTAGGGGGCATCAAAGTTAGAAATTTGTAATTATTTAAAAGGCATTTCATAACCCCAAAAGAAAGCCACAAACTTGACATTAAATCTCAATAGAAAGGTGTTTTTGGTGCACAATATGTCATAATTTAAAAAAATAGTCATGTTTGATTTGGTGGAAAAAAGAGGTATTTTGCAATGGAAGATTTCCAACTTTGATACCCCCTATTAGTTATATTTACTTTATAAATTACTTATAATATTTTAACTAGTTAATAAGTAAAATTAATTAATTAAATAATTATAATGTTCCCTCATTTCTTATTGTTGACAGCGTCCTCATGAAAGCTTAAAAGTAGATTAAAGTATAACAATAGTGAATATGAAAGGAATAAATCGAATATTTTTTTTTACCTTGACATGTACAGAAAATAATGTATATAGAACATTCCTTCTAGAATATATTTTAAATTGAAATTTCTATTGTGGTATTTTTTCCCTGTGATATTCTTGTATGTAAGATGTGGTACCGTATTTTTCTCTCTATTTTGCCTATATAAAGCCCCTCAATTTTGATGTTTTTTTTCATTCCATTCTTTACACATATTACAATTTTACATATAAATTAAAACCTAGTACTACTATTGCCTATTTATGATTATTTACAATTAAATATTTCAAGTTATAATATAATAATAATAATTAAAATCTTATCTTTTAACTTAGTAAAGGATAAGTAAATTTAATACATACAATAATATTGAAATCTTAATTTTTCGTCTTAATTGCCATTGGGCCTCTGTAAATACCTTCTAGATAATAAGGACTGACTGTCAGTCCAACATTAGATGTCATTTTAATTCTCTGACATGTGATTTTTTCCAAACAAGATGCCCTAATTTCATCATTGATTAATTTCTTTTTCCCCCTATTTCATTCTTGTTCTTGCTCTTATTTTTTTAATAATTTTCTTTTCTTTTTTTATATAATTCAATTCATGCTCTGCCTCTTGACTGTAATAGAGAACAAGAAAGAAATAGGGGGAAGAAATCAATCAATGGTGAGATTGGGGGATCATGGTTAAGAAAATCACATGTCAGAAAAAAAATGTCATCTAATGTCAGAAAGTTGCTGTCTGATGTGAGACAGTTGCCACTGTGCTGGCTTGAAGCTGGTATGGTTTGACAGTACAAAAAAGTGGCCTCTGGGAGAAAAAAGTAGCAATTATTTTTGAGAAATCACAAAGATTTTCTGACTTTGCTTTAAGAATAGTGAGGTGGAGCCCAAATATTAATTCAGGAAGTGTCAGCCTAAGTATCTCCAGGACTGAGTAATTCTTATGGTTAAAATAAGATAACCTTAATTAAATTAAGCTTATTACTTAAAAATAAGTTTAACATACTTATATATAAGGTTATAATACATATATATATAATTATTACACTATTACATGACCTATAGTAGTTTTAATAGCTTATCAATAGCCTAATAATACTTATTAAGGTGTTAATGGAGTCATAAATTACTTATCTTAAGTGATATTAAGTAATTATAGACATACATAAGCTTATATGTATACATAAACCTCATATTCAGTGAAATATGTAGTTATATTATGTATATTTAGGTCTATAAGTGGGTTTTAACCTCTTAATAGCCTATAACCTTTGATTTTCTGCTTATTTTAGGTCATATGGACGTATTCAGTGGACTCACAACGCCTTAGGAAGCATATACATCTATTTCAGGCGCATACACTCAGTTTGGACAACTTAATCTGCTTCCTTGGATGGATATTTACGGATATATGGGTTGGGAGGTCATTGATGGGTTAATATGGATGCTTGTGGATGTTATTGGGGGCTTGGAAATTTCATTTGTTTCATTTATATTCTTTGGGTTTCATTATATTCTCTTTGGATGAGTTATTTTACCTGTTTCTTTATGGTATCTGTTTTTATCTGGATTTTCTATTTATGGTATGGGTCTGTGTTATCATTAATTGTGATAAAGGGTCCTTACTGGATGTCTGGGTGTTGAATCTGCTTGAAGTCGAAGCAATGGGGAGTTGATGGGCCCTCACAGTTCTGTAATTCCCAGGGATAGCAGTGACATCATCTGGATTGAAGTTCTGTGCACTCCAGTGGATTTTGGTATAAGTAAGGGAGGATTTTGATGGTTAATAGACATCACTTACTTACTATACATTAAAGAAAAAAATAAAACACAATTATTATCCTATATAAATATATTTTAAATCATTTATAAATTAATATTATCTTTTTATAAGCTATAACTATATTTTATTATTCTATTTTCCACCACTAGCACGCATAAAAATCCAAGTATTGTGAGTTTAATTGAGAATAACTACTATATTAGTTTTCCCCTGAGGTTTAATCACTAAATAATTTAACAATTAGTAGTATGACCATTAATATTTACTATTAAATCATACTTAGATACTAGCATAAACTGAACATTGGGGGTGTTTCCTTAGATATTACTTATTATTTAATATAAGCCATAGGACATGATTTTTACTCTAGTATATCTCAAACAAACCAAATAATTGGGTCTGTGGCATATTAGTGGGTCATCATAGCTTAGTGATTGCGGAAAAGAACCCTTATAATAATTGTACTAATTTTTTATAATAAAAATTAGGTATTTACAGTAGTAACTGTATCCAATATAAACCCAATTTCACTTGGTATTTGGTCACCAATATAAAAACCAATTAAATTGGTATTTGGTTAAAGCTTGGTATGCTAATTATTCATTCTTATAAAGTTGTAGTTAAACTTATTATTTTTTAACAGATTTTTTCATATTTTTTTATTTTTTATTTAAATAAAAAAAGATATAGATTCAGGGTAAGCTCCATTGCTTTTATTAGTAATTGTATTGCTAATATTTTTTTCTGCTAATTACCATAAAGTAATTACCTTTTGTAGACGTATAAAATTGTTATTCAAAGACACAATGAGTTCTCAACAGGACAATGTAAGTGAAAAACCTGCTTATAACACCAGTTCTAAAGCTAAAGACATTTCTTCAGGACAACATTATGGAGGGTCAATCCTACCCACAACCAGAGTCAATGAGCATAAAGGAAAAGTACATTCTCTTAAAAAAGATAAAAAGAAAAAAGACTTTACCTCCTCTGCAGGATCAACTGTCGCATCTGGAAAAGCAGGTTCTGATACTGGAAGAATCAAAGTCTCTCATGCTAAAGGAGGTAGAACAGTTGCAAAACAACCGCAAGGTTGGTTTCCAACAGATGAATCAAACCTTGTCAGAGTTAAAGGTAGATAAGCCAAGGCAACAACCCCCTACCCAAGGAGAGTCACATCATTCCCAGGAAAAAATCCTGGTATAGAAATGGAAGTGGGATTGGTTCCACCAGAAATGGTCCAGTCACAATTGCAACAGGGATCCTCCCCCTCATCAGAATTCCTTAGCTCCACCCTATAAAGGAAATCAAAAGCGCCAAAAATCAGGGCTTGCATAAATCCCATGGTAAGTAGATTACCCTCTCAGATTGAACGCAATACTGATGATTAAAATATAGGTAATATTATTTATGTAAAATCTGTACAAAGAATTGAGGAGGACTTGAGAAAATTAGGTTTTGATGTAGATTCACATGTCTTATCTTTTGTCAATAACAACAGTACTATTTATAATAATAATAAAGTTCATCCTCAGTTGTCACCACTTACTAGTGAGATGAGAAGTTCACAAAATAGTGAAAAAATTGAGAAGGAAGACATGGAGTAGTTTAATAATAACCCTACTGTCCATATAATTGTCTCAGAATTATGGAATAGAATGACTGATTGTGATTAAAAGACAGTTTAGCTCACAAGTAATAAAATTTTGTCCTTGACATTGAAAATTTCTCAACAGGAAACAAGAAATAAAGAATTAGAGAATGAACACTTGGCTCTAACTCTTAAATATGATTCTTTGAGTAATAAATATAATGAACTTTTAAAAAAATTCTATGAGTTACAAAAGTTGTATGAAGCACATTTATTGAAAACTGAATCAAGAAAAAAGTTATCTTTTGCCCAGACAAATCAGAGTGTCTCTGAGCTGCTACAAAGATTGACTAAAGTTGAGATTGAAACTGCTAATCTACAAATGAATCAGGATAATCATAATTATACTCAGTATAAAAATAATCCTTTCATTGGAAAAAATGAATCTCAATCATTCCTCATACCACCACAAGTAAAACCATCTGGTGGTAGTGTCAAGTCTGAAAATACAAATGTAAGTCACAAATCTGTGCAAGAGGAAATACAAGACCATTTATCCAGAGTAAATGAGTTATACAATTTACCTAGGATTAGTGAAAAAAAATCCAATCAGAAGAACTGGCCTAAGATAGATCAGTACCCAACTTATGATGGGGAAGCCAGCTCTGCTTGGCAACATTTTATCTAAATAATTGACAACTTGAAATTATCATATAAGTTACCAGATGAAGAAATTACATCAAAATTAATTTCTTTATTTAAGGATGTTGCTTTATTCTGGTTTGAAGCTGTTTTGAGTGAGGGTAAAGATTACTGATGGGCTGAATGGAAACAACTAATTAAAAAACAATTTGGAGTTCTAAATTCAGGCTCACTCAGCAAAGATTATATGAGAAAACTAGGTATAATCCATTGAATTATGACAAACCTATGGTGTTTTTAATGAATTTAAATAAAATATCAAAAGCCATTGAGCCAAACATTGATTTTAACTTATGGAAATATAAGATAATATATAAATTACCTATATCTCTCAGAGACGTTTTTGTAGCTAGAAAAATATTGGTTAATAAATATTCTGAATATATTAATATTTGCAATGAAATATTATCAAACCATAAGTATGAAGCAAGGTGCACTACTTATAAACAAAATTATGAACCTGTGAAAAGTCAGAATTCAAAAACACTCCAGGAGAAGCAGAAAAAACCTACTGCACCTGTAGTACCTAAAAAGTATGAAACAAATACTTGTTATAAGTGTAATAAACCTTGGGTTAAAGGTCACAAATGTAAGAAGAATATAAATATTGTTGATAATCAGCATCAATCTGAAAATGAAACAGAAAAAAGTAAAGGTTCAAGTGATTATGACAGTAATATCTCATATAGTGATGAGAATGAAGTCTGTATGTTGGAAGATGATTTTTCCATCTTTGAAACTGCAATATTAAATATGGAATCATATGAATCTTTAATAAATTTTGAGGATGCTGAAATCATTAAGGATATACAAGCTGATAACTTGAAAATGACACCTATCACGGTTCCAGCTATCATTTCGGGAAAAAATGTATATATAGTATTTGAAACAGGAGCTGCTGGTTCTGTTGTTTCAAAAAATGAATTGCAGAAAATTGATAGTGAGTATAAGTCAAACTTGAACCCCTTCAAAGTAAAAATTGGAGAGGTTTTGGATCAGTACTACACCCTATTTGTAGATACAAAGCTCCTTTTTTCTTTAAAAATCAACATGGTTATGTTAGAGTAACTTGTGACTTTGTAGTAATGGATAATACTAATTGTAGTAACTGTTTTATCATTGGAAATGACATTCTGACTAAGTTTGGTGTTAAATAAGACCCTTCTTATAATAATTTTACAATTGGAATGAATGGTAAAAATAAATATAGAAAAATTCTTTTAACATGGTTTTACACATAGAGTCAGTAATAAATATTCCTTGCAAAGGAAGAGAATCCAATGGAATTGAACTTCTGGAAACATGAATTTCAAAAGTATCTTTTGGCACTCAGATAAGTAAAGCTGAGAAAACAAATATTTTGGACTTAATTATAGCATTTCCAATGGCTTTTGAACATGGAACCAATGAACTTGGCCTTGTAAAAGATTATGAAATGAAAATTAGTTTAACCTGTGATATGAATAATATTCCTGCTAGTCTTAAAAAGAAACCATATTCTGCTTCACCAATGAAGAGGAAAGTCATAGAAGTTAATATTAAGATGTTATTTAAAATGAACATTCTTGAAAAGGCTGAAACTACACCAAAATATTGTGTAATATCACCAGTGCTAATTTCTTATGAACAAGATAAAGCAAAACTGTGTGGTGATTATAGAGCATTAAATAAATTCACAGTGGATTATATTTATCCCTTTCAAAGGATTGCCTCTATGCATGCTACCCTTAAAGGTGCTAAGTATATAAGTTGCCTAGATGGAAATAAAGGGTACCATCAAATTCCTGTAGTATAGAATTCACAGAACTTTTTGTTGTTAACAACACATATGGGAATATTTAAATATGTCAGGATGCCATTTGGACCAAAAAATTCTCCTTTAGTATTTCAGAATTTAATGGATATAACATTCCATAATGAAATGATTGAAGTATGGTTAATGGTATAAATTGATGACATCATAGTTTTCTCTAAGACATATAATGAACACTTAATCCATTTAAAGAAGGTATTTCAGAAAATGGATGAAATAAAAATGACCTTTGCATTGAAAAAATGTAAATTTGGGTTTGAGTCTTTAAAAGCACTTGGTCATATTGTATCTGGCTTTAAAATATGTGTAAACCAAAATAAGGTGGCTTCAATCAAGAATATTGGAATTCCTCAAAATGTAAAGGATATACAATCTTTTCATGGTATGTGTGTTTATTATAGACAATATATAAAGAACTACAAATTAATTGCTGCACCATTGACCACACTGATAAAGAAATCAGAAGCTTTCATTTGGAATAATGAAAGACAACAGGCTTTTGATAAGTTGAAAGAATGTTTGATAACAGCTCCTATCTTGGGATTACCAGATTTCTAATTTCTTTTTGTATTGTATACAGATCCAAGTTTTATTGGTCTGGGTGCTGTTTTGCATCAAAAACAACTTATTGAACAAAAATGTCAGAAGTAGTAATTTGCTATATTTCACGTACTCTAAGAAGTAGTGAGTTAAAATATGGTTCTACTCAACTTGAATGTTTTTCAGTAGTTTGGGCTCTTGAGAAGCTACATTATTACCTAGAAGACCAAAAACTTGAGTTAATAACTGACTGTAGTGCAGTTAAGTCACCCTTAAACATGAAAACTCCTAATAGAAATATTTTTAGATGGCAATTAGCCGTACAAGAATACAGAGGACAGATGACTATTACACATAGAGAAGGAACCTTGCACTCTAATGTAGATCTTCTATCTAGAACACCTATACCCAATAATGATTATAATCTTGCTTAAGTTCCTGAAACAGAGATTATTAACATTTATGAAATTGATATTATAGATCGTGAGGATGAATTTATGCAATTTATTCTTGATAGTTATGCTTCAGATCCTGACTTGAGTAAACTTACTACAATATTAAATGATCCATCTAATGCTTCAATGAGTATTTTAATAAAAAAAATTACCACAAAAGTATAAAGAAGCATTAGAAAAAGGAAATTTTTCCATTGAGGATGTTTTTATATGTTACTGGAAGAAATTAAGCAATGTAGTTGTAATTCCCCCTTCAATGAAAGAGTTTTTTTTAGTTATTTGTCATGATGATATATTAGAAGGTCAATTTGACTTCCATAAGACATTAACTAGAGTAAAAAATACAGCTTGGGGGATTAACATGTCTGATGATGTTCAAAAATATGTTGAGACATGTGATTCTTTCAAAAATCTAAAAGATTAACAGGAAAAAGAGCTGCTTTATTACAAAAACTTGAGAAATCAAAAGCTCGATGGGAAATAGTTAACATGGACTTTGTAACAGGGCTGCCAATATCAGGGCATAAGAGTTATAGCTCCTGCTGGGTAATTGTAGATATATTTAAAAAAATGTGTAAATTTATTCCTACCCACAAAGAGGTTTCTGCAAAGCACTTAGCTTTTTTATAGTGGACACAAATGTTAAATATAGCATGTTTCCCCAAAGCAATAGTCTCAGACAGAGATCATAAATTTACTTCTGAGTTCTGGACATCACTTATGGATGTTTCAGGGTGTCAATTAAAACTTTCTACAGCACACCATCCACAAACTGATGGGCTAGCAGAAAGAATGATACAAACTTTAGAAGATATGATAAGAAGATATTGTGCTTTGGGTCTTGACTTTAAAGACAATGAAAAATTCACACATGATTTGGTAACCCTTATCCCAGGTTTAGAATTTGCATATAATAGTACAGTACATTCTGTCACTGGCAAAAAGCCATTTGATTTATGGTTGGTTTATGTACCTTAGACCCCTTCTAAAACTCTTAATAAATTGCCTAGATTGGATATCTATTTAGGTATAAAATCTTTTCCTCAGATTCAAGAATTATGCAGAAAGCATGCTCAAGAATGTATAAATATGGCATTTGAGTATGAAAAGAAAAGAGGCAATAAAGCCCATAAAGAAAAAATGTTAAAAGAGGGTGATGAAGTCCTTGTTTCTACACTACATTTCAATTTAAATGGTAATGTTAAACTGAAGGATACATTCATTGGACCCTTTTTAGTAAAAAAGATGGTTGGTAACAATGCTGTTGAGGTTATTCTATATGCACCGTATAATAGAAAACATCCAGTATTTCCTTTTCTCTTATAAAACCATACCATTCTAATGATACTGCTCTATTTCCAAGAAGATCAGGAAGGCATAAATAGCAACCTTAAGAAATAGTTGAAAAGGCAGAAATTGAAAAGATACTTAAAAAGGGACACCTTATTAAAGAAAAGGGAGTTGAGTATCTATTAAAATTTTAAAATAAATCAAGTGAATATGACCAGTGGATTCCAGAAAATGAAATCTCTGATCGTAAAAATCTCTTGAAAAAATTTAAATCCAATTAATACTGATTAATTCAGTACATCTAACATAGAAATTTTAAAATTATTTTTCTATTCACTCCTTACTTATTAATTAAAATGTCTTAACATTTTTGTATTTTTTTGGGGGGGTAAGGGAGTGTCAGCCTAGGTATCTCCAGGACTAAGTAATTCTTATTTTTAAATTAAGATAACCTTAGTTAAATTAAGCTTATTACTTAAAAATAAGTTTAACATACTTATATATATGGTTATATTACATATATATATATAATTATCACACTATTATATGACTTATAGTAGTTTAAATAACTTATCCATAGCCTAATAATACTTTTTAAGGTGTTAATGGAGTCATAATATACTTATCTTAAATTAAATTAAGTAATTATGGACATACATATGCTTATATGTATAAATAAACCTCATATTCAGTGAAATATGTAGTTTTATTATGTATATTTAGGTCTATAAGTGGGTTTTAACCTCTTAATAGCCTATAAACTTTATTTTTCTGCTTATTTTAGGTCATATGGACGTATTCAGTGGACTCACAATGCCTACACAAGCATAGACATCTATTTCAGGTGGATATATCCAGTTTGGACAACATAATCTGCTTCCTTGGATGGGTTTCCACAGATTTATGAGTTGGGATATGATTACTGCGTTAATATGGATGCTTGGGTGTTGAGCTAGGAAAAGCAAACCTCACGCTTATCCACTTTTCACATTTAAAAGATACTAAAAGTAAATCTAATATTTGTTCTATTCAACATAATAATGAAACCAAAAGTTCAAGAAAAGCAGAATCAATTATACTTACAAAAGAAAGGAACAACATTAGGAAAAGAAAGTCCTACAAGCAAATGGCTTGTGAGAATGAGGAAAAGCTACAAAAGATAGATAGAAGAAAGACAAAGACAAATAAAAGGCATTGTACACGAAAGGCAATTTTGGTCATGGAATGTTATGAATGACAGATTGGGGGACACACGCATCAATGGATAGGGCATCTGTATAAATAGCCCCCCATCTTGTATCTTAGTTTTACTTAGTAGTGAATTAGAAATATATATATTCACTTTAATATTATAAAATTCATTCTTCTTTCAATACATTATCATTAACATCCTTGGTAACTGACCCTAGAATAGCTCATTAAAAATAAATGATAATCAAAGTAGTAATATTAGTAACCAATATGTATTAAAATCTCACAACTATATTTCTTTTTCCACCATGATGAAGGCTGAATTTGATAATATAGGTCTTCTTGGAACAGTTAAAAGCAAAACCAAAACAGTTGACAATGAAAAGAACAGGAAGATCTACTACTTAATTATAAGGCACTTAGACAAAAAACACCTGGCCATTGCCAGTAACAAGATGCTAGATCATGAAGGAGACGGGATAAAACTGTGAAATTTGTTTAAGTCAAAATATGCTGGAGATAATTCTCATCATCATATTTTAGCTTTAGTAAACCTTATAGACATAGAGTACAAGAACACTGCAGACTTTGTCAAAGACATTAGGGCCATTATCTTCAGATTAAGAGCCACTGGACTCAAATCCAATAACAAAATAGTATCTCTGCTTGTCCTTAGAAAGCTACCAAAGGAGTTTAACTCCCTAGTTTGTATCATGACCACCAATGCAGAGGTTCCCAAAGTAGAGGATATCCTAAAGAATCTAGAAAAAGACGAACTCCAATTCAAGACTAGGAAAGAAGAAAATGTGGCACTAATTACAAACAAGAAAACTATTAAATGCTACAATTGTGGAAACTTTGGACACTCTGAAAGAGAGTGTAGAAAGATTTGGTCAAACTATAAATTTCTCCACCTAAGAATGTTTCAACAGCTAATCATGACAAAGAAGAAAATAATGTAGCATTTACTACATGGGTCAGATCAGAAAATAAAAGAGGGAACAGCAAGAGACCTGATGACAGCAGTTCAAATAGTAAATTGAAAAGAACATGTATTGATCTAACCAGTGAAGATGACAAGAGTAGAATCTTTGCTAAAGAAATGTTTTCTAATTATGAGGACAACCCATATAACAGTGATGTGGAAAGCCCCAAATTTAATCCATCAGATTTTGCTTGACTCCGGGTTCTCCGATCATATTTTCAACTACAAAGAGAATTTTGTTAATCTTTCAGAATGGGATGGAAAAGTTGGGATTGGAGAAGTAGGGAGAAGCGTTGATATTGGAGGAAAAGGAGATGTGGTATTATTCTCAAAAGGTTGTAAACTTACATTTAAAGATGCTTATTTTGTACCAGATTTACCTTTTTGTTTAATATCGCAAACTTTGTTGTGGAGAAAGGGAGCTCAAATAGTTAGTAATAAAAAAGGACTTGAAGTGTTACTAAACAATAAAATTGTGTTTTATGGAAAATTAAAGTCTAGACTTCCCTTTACAAATCTATATAAAGATGAAAAATCAGCACACCTAAGTATGGAAGAACATTGTCAAAGAGGACATATGGGGGGCGGGGTAAAATGTGAGGCTTGCATCAAAGGAAAATTATCTAGAAAACCATTTAAAACCAATAGAGAAAAAACTAATATTCCAGGTGAAGAAATTTCAGTAGATCTTATGGGACCAGTTGAACCAATATCTATAGGAAAGTCAAGATACATTCTAATGGTAGTAGACACAGCATTTAGGTTTGTCTGGATAAGGTGCTTAGCCAATAAAAATGATGCAGGCCAAAAGATCAAAGAAGTAATTAATTTAATAAAGAATCAAAAACAAGTAATTGTGAAGAGATTAATAAGTGATGGAGGTAAAGAATTTATCAACAATAATTTATGAAGTTGGCTACAAGAAAAAGGAATAATTAATATTACTAAAGCTCCTAATACACCTCAGAATAATGGGATAGCAGAAATAATGAATAGGACAATCATAGAAAAAACCAGAACAATGCTGATCAGTGCGAAACTACCAAAATATATATGGGGAGAAGCAGTAATATTTGCAGGAACATTACATAATTATTTTGATAACAAAAACTCATTTAAAATGTTTTGGGGAAAAGACCCAAGAAAAGAAAAAATTCATACATTTGGGAGCGAAATATTTTATAGCCTACATCATTATAAACATCTTGGAAAGCTGGATCCACAATGGTTAGAGGGGGTAATACTTGGCTTTGAAGAAGGACTAAACACATATAGAATCTGGAATAAAAAAATGGGAAAGATAATCTGGTCAAGAGATGTTAAAAGAAAACCAGAAGAAGAAACAAACCCAGGATTGATAATTTATGAAGAAAAAATTAGTGATTTAAACAATAATGGAAAAAGAGAAGAAAATATCAAAGAGACAGAAAGTGCAATAGATAAAGGAAAACAGAAAGAAACATGTAAAGAAAGAATTGAGTTAAGAAGAAGTGAAAGAATAAAAGAACAAAACAAAAATGAAGATATAAGACAAATAAGCCAAGAAAGAGATGATGAAGAATCAAATAGGGCACTACAATCATTTATAATGCAAAAAAATACATCCCAGACAGTTTTATCAAGGCACAAGAGACAAATGAGTGGAATCAGTGGAAAAAGGCTATATTTGTTGAGATTGACTCTATCATTGAAAATGGGGTCTTCAAAATCATTAAGAAAAAGGACAAAAGTAAAGAGAAAACTATCATAAATACAAGATGGGCTCTAACAAAGAAATTTCATTCAGATGGAAAACTAGAAAGATATAAAGCAAGGTGTGTAGCAAAAGGGTATAAACAAAGAAATCCAATAGACTAAGATGATACCTTTTCTCCAACTGGAAGACTTAGTATGCTAATATTCATACTTAATTATTCTGTACAAAGAGGCTTAAAACCTAGACAAGCAGATTTTGTGACAGTATACTTAAATACAAAATTAGATGAATCAGAATCAGTATATATAAACATACCAGAAGGATTCATAGACTGGATAAAAGAAACAAAACAAGAAGTTTACTCAAGTGAAATAGTCAATGAATTAATCAAGAATCCCAAAGACCACCTAATAAAATTAAAAAAATCACTATACGGATTAAAACAAGCTGCCAGAGATTGGTACAATAGAATGACTGAATGGTTTATAAGCAAAAGTTATTGGATAAGTGATACAGACCCATTTCTACTTAAATCAAAACATGGACAACTAGTATTTGCATAGGTAGACAATCTCATATTAATTTGCAAAGATTCTGACCAAATTGTTAAAGAATTAAGTAACAATTTCAAAATCAAGGACTTGGGAATAGCAAGTCATATCTTGGGAATAAAGATCATATATGGAAATAAGGGAGAGATTGTCTTATCTCAACAACACTACACAAAAAGTTTATTAGAAAAGTATGGACTAGAAGATGGAAAAATGGTTGGTACACCAATACAAACAAATATAAAACTTGAGAGCGCAATTGATGAAGAACATGAAGCATTTAAAGAAAAGAAATTAGACTATAGAGCAGCTGTGGAGTCATTAAACTATCTAGCACAATGTACAAGACCTGACATATTGTTTGCAGTAAGTGTGCTATCACAGTTTCTTGAAAAATCAAATAACTCACACTGGATAGCCTTTAAAAGAGTATCAAGATATTTAAAAGGGACCCAAGATTTAGGAATACTTTTTAAAAAGGATGAAAGCAATAACCTCATTGGCTACATGGATTCAAGTTATGCTAAAGACTTAAAAAGAAGATCTTCAAGTGGTTATGTATTCCAAATCTGGGGATCCTGTGTATCATGGCGCAGTAAACGACTAGGGGCTGTTAGCATATTGTCTACAGAGGCTAAATTTAGAGGATATCTATCAGCAGCACAAGAAGCACAATGGTATAGGAAAATTATAAATGAACTAGGACTAAACATTATTGGTCCAATTCAATTGTTCTCAGATAACCAAAGTGCCATGGAAATGGCAAAAAATAGTCAATATCACTCCAGAACAAAACACATTGATGTACATTACAACTACATTCGAGACCTAATTAAAAATAAATAAATCATGATTACCTATGTCCCAACACAATAGATGGTAGCAGATATTTTTACTAAATGTTTAGACAGAGTAAAGCATAACTACTTTATTATATTACTAGGCTTATTTTCAGAAAGATCTATTGAAGTGACAAGTGGAAGGGAGAGTGTTGAGCTAGGAAAAGCAAACCTCACGCTTATTCACTTTTCACATTTAAAAGATACTAAAAGTAAATCTAATATTCGTTCTATTCAACATAATAATGAAACCAAAAGTTCCAGAAAAGCAGAATCAATTATACTTACAAAAGAAAGGAACAAAATTAGGAAAAGAAAGTGCTATGGGCAATTGGCTTTTGAGAATGAGGAAAAGCTACAAAAGATAGAAAGAAGAAAGACAAAGACAAATAAAAAGCATTGTACACAAAAGGCAATTTGGGTCATGGAATGTTATGAATGACAGATTGGGGGAAACACGCATCAATGGATAGGGCATCTGTATAAATAGCCCCCCCTCTTGTATCTTAGTTTTAGTTAGTTAGAGAATTTGAAATATATATATTCACTTTAATATTATAAAATTCATTCTTATTTCAATATTGGGGATGTTATTGGGAGATTGTACAGTTAATTTGGTTCCTTTATATGCTTTGGGTTTCATTATATATTCTTTAGATGAGTTATTTTACCTGTTTCTTTATGGTAACTGCTTTTATCAGTTTATTCTATTTATGGTATGGGTCTGTGGTATCATTAAATGTGATGGAGGGTCCTTACTAGAGGTCTGGGTGTCAAAACTTCTTGAAGTGCACGCCATGGGGAGGTGATGGGCCCTCACAGTGCTGTTTTTTCCAGGGATAGCAGTGAAATCATCTGGATTGAAGGTTTGTGCACTACAGTGGATTTTGGTATAAGTAAGGGAAGATTTTGACGATTAATAGACATCACTTAGTTTCTATAAATTAAAAAAACACTACAACACAATTATTATCATATATAAATATAATTTAAAGCATTTATAAATTGATATTATCTTTTTATAAGCTATAACTATATTTTATTATTCTATTTTCCACCACTAGCACGCATAAAAATCCAAGTATTGTGAGTTTAATTGAGAACAACTACTATATTAGTTTTCCCCTGAGGTTTAATCACTAAATAATTTAACAATTAGTAGTATGACCATTAATATTTACTATTAAATCATACTTAGATACTAGCATAAACTGACAGAAAGTGTCAAAATTTTTTCTGAGTGAGGATAACAAATATTCCAGCTCATGTACAGCCAGATCCTATAACATTGAGTCAAAAATAATGTTTTTAGTGAAATTATTGAAAGCCCAAAAGTTGAGTTGATGTATTTTTTTACAGCTTTAGTTCATTTTGTGGCAAGTGGCTTGATTTTTCTGTCATTTAGCTCCTCTGAAACATCTGAGTTGAAAGAGAATTTTATAACCTACTCAACTGGGCCACAGTACCTGTAATTCAGCATTTATATAAACCACTTAAACTAGTGAGAAAAATAATTGGTAATAAAAGCATTTTACCTATCATACCTACTTAGTCACCTTTTTCTGTCACAATAGGTTATGGGCCTATAAGCTCTGAAAATAAATATCCCATATGTTGTTTCCTTCATTCTTTTCATCTTCTCTCTCTGTTCATAAATCAGACTAACATGGTCTAGTCAAACATATCATCTTTTTCTTCTTCTCATATTTTTTCTTCTCTATCTTCATATAGTTCCAATTCAATTCTGTTTTTTTTTCTCACTCTCTTCTTGTTTTTTTATCTTCTTCCTCTCCTTCCAGTTATTACGTAAGGTTCTTGGCGAGAAACTGAAGTTTAAGCATGGACATGGGTCTTACTCCATTTCTTTATTCAATTCTTAATTTTATCTTTCTCCTATCTTCATTTTATTTTATTTTTTTTTCTTTCCTCTATTCCATCTTCTCTTATAATTTAGAAAACCCTTTTAAATAAAAAAAACAAAACAAACATGCCATCCTCAAGAATACCTGAAATACTAACTTCTCAATCAACAAAACTGATGATGCACCAGAGTGACACTCCTCCTCAAGTACCACAATCAGTCAATTCTCCCTGAGAGACATCATCCCAAGCGTAAAGTGCCATGCAGATTCCTCCAATAAACCTCTCAAAAGAAGAAAGAATCCAGAATCAATTTTACTGGATGTCAAGAGACTAACTACACCATTTTCCCAGATAATTAACAAGATTAAAACAGAGTTACAAACATGGACCAAGAAGTTAAAATCTTATGGATTAAATTTTAAATTATGGTACAAAGATATCAGACAATTCCTGGACGAATTGATAGATAGTTTTAACTACTTAACTCTCCCAGAAGGATTAGGTGCCACAGTTGCAAAAGACAAGATATCTTGCACCATCCTACTAAATTGTGTTTCTGTGGAAATTAAAACTCAGCTAATAGACATCTGTACAGCTTAAAAAGCCTTAATTGAACTAAAAACCATGTAAAATATAGCATTGAGGGCAGCACAGCTATTGAGTTTTGCAAGTTTGTGTAACTTGCATTCAAAGATATTCAGTGATCCAACAGTTTTTAATAAATAAAACAGACCAACATATCCTTCCAGGGTCTACAGACAGATAAAAGGTGCACAAAAAGATTTGAAACTCTTGGCAAAGCTGGTGGAAATTAAAGATGAATCTCCAATGTCCTCTTTGGTAGTCCTAGAACAGATGCCAAGCCAAGTCCCATCTTCAACTACCCAACTACTATTGGATACTGGTGCAACACAACATTTCAAAGGAGATAAGGACTAATTAGTAATTATTTCACCAATTAATCCTCCTATACCCTTGCAAGTAGCAACTGACACACCTCCTAACCTCATTAAAGGGATGGGGACTCTATATTTTTCTGGAAGAATGGGGTGACTATCAGTATTAGTCTAGTGAACTACTGTGAGAAGGCCAATGGTACTTTGATTTATCAGGCTACATAGATCAGAAGTGGTATGCTTATGTCTGTCTCTGGAAAAGATTTTTTATTCAAGAAAGATAATATTTCTTATTTAAATTCTCCTCTTATAAATATTAAATTGTTATGGCAGAACCCACTACAAAAAAACACACTACCTGATATCCAATCCACTGTATATAACTCAGCAGATTTGAAATAATTTTTTTTTAATTGAAATAAAAACACAATGGAAAGCTTTCCCTTAATGATGACGAGGATACAAATCAACATCCCAATTTCTAAACTGGACCCACCCATGTGAACAAAAGACAAAGAAATTATGTACATGTGTCACTTTAAATTTGGCCATGAAAGCTTTTGACAACTCTATAGAATGATTGCTAATAAAATGGCACTTGGAATACCTGATAAGTTGCCACTCAGGAAAATCATCTATGAAGCATGCAAAGTATGAAAAATTAAGCAACAGTTTATTCTGGATTCCACAGGAAGAAGACCTACTAAATGCAAGATACTTACAGAATATTTAATTAGTCCCCTTGAGGAATCCTCTTTTCAGAATGGCTTATATGCGCTAGCTATAAAGGAAATTGAAATGTTGAATGGAGAATGCCACATACTTTCCAGAAAAGCTGACGCCTCTGCATGTATCAAAAAAACCATCATGTGCCTTGAAAACCAAGTAAATTGGAAAGTTAAAGTGTTCAGATCAGATAATGGTGGGTAATTCAAAAACAAAAAGTTAGATACTTTTTTCTTTGAGAAAGGAATCCTACATGAGCTGACCCAACCTGACTTCCACACAAAGAATGGTCAAGTCAAGTGTTAGAACCAAACCATATAAGAAATGGGCAGAACTATACTCTTCAATAGCAACCTACCAAAATTCTTCTGGGGCTTTGCATACCAATGGTTGTCACTCTTACACAACCAGCTACCCAATTTTACCAACACATATATGAACCCATACAAAGCCATGTTTAATATCAAGCCCCAACTTGATCTGTTGTGAAAGTTTAATGACCCTGCCTTTTTTTCACATACCAATGGAAAATTGGGAAAAACTGGATGTCCGAGCAAAGAAATGTTTTGTTGTTGGTTACCTACAGGGATCAAAAGGATGGCTGTTCTGTCATCTGGCCAAAAATAAATTCATTTAATTGGCCTGGGTGAACCTCTGTGAGATACCAGGTGATAAGGAGAACAAAATTTTGAGAATCCTCCTGATCAATGCATGTGCTCCTAGTGGAAAAAATAAATTCCTTATGCTTGGTGACTTCACAGATGAAGACCACTTCCTTGAACAAGTAGCACTGTGAAATACCATCAACTAAAATTAGGCATACTTTTCCCTTGAAACCCCTAAAATGTACAAGGAGGCTCTCAAATTTGAACACTTGAAAAAATGGAAGATAACATGTGAAAAAAAAATGAAAAATCTCCATGACATGGAAGTATGGAAACTTAATAAACTGCCAGAGAAAGCACAAATACTTGAGGAAAAATGGGTATTTTCTGAAAAGAGAAATGTGTCAAATGAAGTAATCAAATACAAGGCAGTTACATGGCCAAAGGATTGAAACAAATACAGGGCATTGATTTTATGGACACCTTTTCACCTACTTGTACTTTCACGTCTCATAGACTGATTCTTTTAATAGCTGCAATCAATGATTGGCTGGTTCAATCCTTTAAAATAACAGTGGCTTATCTTCACTTAACTATCAAAGACAATCTATGTCAAGGGGTCTTTCAAGTCTAGAAGGTTTTATAGGGAGGTCAAATGGTGGTAAAAACTGTTTTTAAGGGATTCAAACTCAGGTACATATTTTCCTATCCTAAAGATTATTTACTCAATAGTAAGAGATAAAGATTTGGTTTATTATTATAATTAATGTATTAGAATTACGGTTAATTTAAAAACTAAAGAAGTAATAGATAGTAATAAAGGGATTTTTAAATAGTTGTAATAAAGTAAGTAAGTAATGAATGAATAAAAAACAACCAAAAGAGAGGCCATATATAGGCAAAGGAGAGACAAAGCACAGCAATAAAATTCTAAAAACAGTAGTATGAGAGAGAGAGAAAAATAATATTCCAGAAAGAGTATTTCAAATAATAAAGTTGTTCTAAAAAGAAGGTGTCAAAAAGATGTATTTACGGAGTATGTCAGAAATACATCAATTTAATTAATATTTACTGTAGAAGTAAATTCTAAATAAGAAATTTGAATTTTTTGTATATATTTATTTTTATTTGAATATTAAAATTTTATTTTATTTTAAAATCTATTTTTAATATAAATCTTTATTTCTTCCAACGTGTCAAATGAGCACGGTGTTAGAGAATAAAAATATAAGGGACAATTTTATATTTAATTTTTTTTATTCATTTAATTTTATCATTATTTAATTATTTAATTAATTATAAGTAATTTTAATATAACTAATTTCTAATTAAATAATTAAAATAATAAGGGGTGGCTTCATTCAGTAAAAAATTCATTATTTCACTGGGTAAGTCTAGCAGCCTGGCTGACACTCCGTCACTCTAAAAAACAATAAAAAAAATGCTATGATTTTTTCTTTTTATATTTCTTTAGCAGAGTAGGAAGATTAGATTTCTCCTTCTCAGGTATCCAAGAATCATATTTAGAAGATTTATTCTTGAATCTCAATAAGTATTCTGTACCTTTTTCAGAAGTAACTATTCTGTAATTTAGAATCTTATCAATTTCTTCTGTCTCAGTGATTTCATTAGGGGTCTTTTTTGGTCTTCCCCTCCTTTTGAGAAATAAATCACTATTGCATGTGTAAGTTTTCATAAGAGATATTGGAAAAACAGGATGTTTTCTGTCATATGGGGAATACAAAATAACTTCAACTGCATTATCACCAACCATTCTTCTTACAACAAATGGGCCCACAAATGGATCTTTCAATTTGTTATTACCTTGTAAATTGAAGTGGACTGTGGAAATCAACACTTCATCACCCTTTTTAAAAGTGTATTCTTTATGGGATTTGTCCCATCTCTTCTTCTCATATTCAAAGGATTCTTTAATACATTTTTGAAAATGACATCTGCAAAGTTTTTGCATTTGAAGAAAAGATTTTACACCAGGATATAAATCCAATTTAGGTATTTTATTATTGAGAATTTGGGCAGAAGTATTTAAAAAATATCCAAGCCAGATCTCAAAAGCCTTTCTTTGAGTAACAGAATGAAAAGTGCTATTATAAGAAAATTCCAACCCAGACAGTAAGGTAACCCAATCATGAGTGAATTTGTCATTGTCTGTATACTCAAGGCCAAAGGCACATTACCTTCTTATCATGTCCTCTAGAGTCTGAATCATTCTTTCAGCTAATCTATCAGTCTGAGGGTGATTGGCAGTAGATAGTTTTAGATCACAACCACAAACATCCATCAGAGACATCCAAAATTCAAAAGTAAATTTAGGGTCTTTCTCAGAGATTATGTCTTAATTAAACCCAGCAGTATTAAACATATGAGACCACTATAAGAGAGCTAATTCCTTAGTGGAAAAATCTATGTGAGTAGGTATAAATTTACACATTTTGGTGAATCTTTCCACAATATTCCAACAAGAGTTATAACTTTCTTTTCCAGCAATGGATAATCCTGTTACACGATCCATGTTTATTATCTGCCATGGGGCTTCAGGAGGTTCAATATGTTGCATAAATCCAGCTCTCTTAACAGTAAATCTTTTTGATCTTTGAAAAGAATCACAAGATTCAACATATAATTTGGTGTCTTCAGACATATTAACCCACCAAGAAGTGTTTTTAATTCTGATCATTGTTTTTTCAAGATATAAATGTCCAGCTAATATGTCATCATGAAAAATTTTTATAATGATTTCTTTCATAGAAGGAGGAATAACAATAACATTACTCAACTTTCTTCTATAATATAGATATCCTTTATCAATTGAAGATTTACATTTCTCCAAAGCTTTCTGGTACTTTGTTGGAAGGGTTTTAATTAATGCTTGTATTGAAGCATTTTTTTGATCATTCAATATGGTGAATAGCTTTTTTAAGTCAGTGTCTTATCATATGAATCCTGAATAAGCTGTAATAGCTCTTCCTTCATCTCAACCACATATATCCCATGTATATGAATAATTTCATCCTCAGGATAATAAGCAGGATTAGAGTCATCATTTGGTAAAGGTAAACTTGATAACATATCCACATTTGAGTGAACAATACCAGCCCTATGAATAATTTTCATTCTCCCTCTGTATTCCTGAACAGCTAACTTCCATCTGAACATATTTCTGTTTGGTGTTTTCAAGTTTTAAAGGGATTTAACTGCACTGAAGTTAGTAACAAGTTCAAATATCTGGTCATCTAGGTAATACTGTAACTTTTCTAGAGCCCATACTACAGATAAACATTCAAGCTGAGTGGCAAAATATTTAAATTCACTACTTCTCAAGGTTCTTGAAATATAACAAATTACTACTTCTGATACTTTATCATTCATCACTTGTTTTTGATGGAAGGCAGCACCAAGACCAATAAAACTGGCATCAGTGTTCAAAACAAATGGTTGATTAAAGTCAGGTAAAGCAAGAATTGGTGCTGACATCAAACAGTGTTTCATAGTGTCAAAAGCTCTCTGTTTTTCACTATTCCAGACAAAAGCAACATCCTTTCTAGTCAGTTGGGTAAGGGGTAAAGCTATCACTTGGTAATTCTTAATATACTTTCTATAGTATCCATACATTCCCAAAAAACTCTGGAGCTCTCTAACCATGGTAGGAGTCTTCACCTGTTGTATGGCTGCCACTTTATTTTGGTAAACACATATCTGTAACCCTGAAACAACTTGACCCAGAACTTTCAAAGAATGAAAACCAAATTTACATTTCTTCAAAGCAAGTGTCATATTTATTTCATCTGTTTTGTGGAAAACTTTACACTGGTGGTTGAGATGGTCCTCAAATTTTTTTTAAGAATATAATGATATCATCAATATAAACCATCAGCCATCCTTCAATTATCTCTTGATGGAATGTGTTATCCATGACTTTTTGAAAAACTGAAGGGGCATTATTAGGGTCAAATGGCATCCTAACATACTTATAAATAACCATATGAGTAGCAATCATCAGAAAATTCTGGAAATTAGTCTCAACAGTTACCTGGTGATATCCCTTGTTGTCATTCAAGCAGCTTATAAATTTAACAACTTGTAAGGTAGCATGTATAGAGCTAATTCTAGGTAAAGGGTAGATATCATCAACAGTATAAATATTAAATGCTTTTTAATCACCACATAACCTGGCTATATCTTTCTCATAAGAAATTAGGACAGGTGAGATAACACAATAATAAGGTGTTTCAACTACCTTTTCAATAATATTCATTTTCAAAAGGGTAGAGATATTATCCTAAATATCTTTTCTCTTTGTGGGAGAAGAAGGGTAAGGCTTTTTCTTCAAACTAGGTGGTATTTCAGTTAATGGACAGGATAATGAAAGTTTAATTTCTCCCTTAACTAATCCAAGCTCATTTGACCCATGAGCAAAATCCATAGGAAAAAAGTTTATCAATTTAATGATGGAATCTTTATCCTCACCAGAAAGTTTTTCTCCAAAACAATCATTGTCAATTTCAGACATAAGAGAATGCATTTTCTTTGTAGACCTTCCTTTATATTGAATTACAGAATTACATGTGTTCAATTCTGGTTTTAAAAAATTTTTAGGGGACAAAATCTTATATTTTCTCTTCCCATTTATCCCCATTATGAAGCATTGGTTTGAAGGATCTAATTTTATGCCATATTTGGTTAAAGTTTCATTTCCTATGATAAACCAACTGCTTAAATTAACATTTTTCATGACAAAAAAATCACAAATAGCTCTTACAAAACCATGGTTATATTAAAAAAAACTGTGGCTTTGTATTTACCAATGGGGGAAAAACAGAGCCATAACCTCTCTAATTTTTAGAAATGATAGGCATCAGCTTTGATTTATAGTCTTGATCTACAGAAGCAAGTGCATTTTCAGATGCTACACTTCCTTCAGCTCCAGAATCCAGAACAACTTCAATGCTAGTTTCATTGATCAAGACTGGTGCTTTAAGAGGGCAATTTCAATTTAGCTATCATCAATTTTCCTTATTATCTCAGCATCCTCAACTGTAGATAAATCATTATTATCAATATCAAAAGTATTTAATTAATGAATATATTCTTCCAGAATCAAGATTTCTTTTGGAGATTCATATGAAACATTGCTGGCACAATCACTTGAAGTATCATTCAGTGCTATTGTGTCATCAGCCTGCTCGTCAGTTTGTTCAAAAAGATTTATCCTCTTTTCACAAACATGGCCTTTCTTCCAAGGCTTCTTGCACTTGAAGCAAGTGTTTGTTGCATACTTTTTTGCTGCAACAGGGGCAGAAGGCTTACTAATCTTTTCCAGATGTTTCTGTTGGTAAGTGGAGGATTTCTCCAAAGGGGTCCTAGGAATGAGTCTTCTGGCATCATACTTGTTGTTTAGAAGGATCTAATTACAAGTATTATTAAAGGAAGAAGGTTCTCTGGAGAGCTCAGTCCTAGCCACTATCAAGTCTCTCAAAGACATTGGTAATTTATAAAGGACCCTGTCCTTCCATAACTCAAACAACTTATTTGGGTCCATTTCCCTCAAGATTTTTACAAGTTTCATTAATAACTCAATCGTTTTATCAGTAGAAGAGCTATATCTAGTCTCCTCATACTGCCTTTGTTGAGCCATCCTAAACTTGGAGCCACCAAATTGTGCTTTAATAAATTTTTTCCAATCTTCCCATGAGTAGTCATTCCTATCCTGGAGAGCAGATTTATACCACATTAGAGCTACATTGGTAAACAAGGAATTAACTTAGACACAATTTCCTCATCTGGGAGTTTGTAAGAATTTTTTATGTTATCAATTCTGCAAATGAATTGCTGCCAATCTGAAGAAGAATCAACATCAAATGTTGGGTACTGGTCAAGTTTTGGCCAATTCTTTTGATTTGGAGGAGCCTCCTTAGTATTTGCTTGTTTCTGAGTAAGAAGCAGCTGTAGCTTCTCCAATTTTGCAGTAATCTCATTGTTTAATCCTTCTGTTGAAGATCCTGGTGCATCATCAATTTTTGATGGGAACTCAGTGGTATCAACAGGCATTTCTGAATCTAATTTTACTTTAGATGAACTCGAAACAGGTAAACTTGGAGAATCCTGTACCATATTTTACTTCAAAGAAGTTTCAGAATATTTTTGATCATTAAACAATGAATTCAATTTTTCTTCAATGGTTGTTAGTCTGGTTTCACTCTTGGATGACTAGATAGAATCTCATTGATTGTTGCAAAAGATAACTGTGCTTTATTTTGAAAAGATGAATGATGATCACTCAATCTTTTCAGGTTCATCTTATCTACCTCTAGATCCAGGAAATAGGCAGATACAGTATCTTGCAGTTTAGATAAATTATGTTTGATATTTTTCCATAAAGCAAATTTCTTTTCATGGGTTTCTTTTTAATGAAACAAATCATCAGAAACTCTCTGTAACTCACTCCTCAATTCTTGATAACCCTTTTCAGTTAACAAACTATTATATTTCTGAGTAAATTGCATGTTGTTCATTATATGATATTTTTTAGCAATAATATCCCTCAATTATTCATTATTAGTTTTAGCTACATCTGGAGTGTTTCTCAATAAGAAACAGAATAACTTTCCATATTCTCATAAAACTCAGGCTCAAGTGTTTCATCAATGATAGCCATATCAGGATTTATCATTGAAGTAGCAATTAGAACTAAAGGATTAGATACATTTGAAATTTGAGAAAAATTTTTACTGTTCTCAGCCTCTACAGGTCTAACAGTCTCATCTCCTCTTCCAGAATTACCTGAAGGAACTGAATAAGTTACAAGAAATGGTACTTGAGTTTCAATAGAGGGGCTTACCATGGCTTGGGAAAGACTTGGATGTGGTTGTTCTTTCTCATTCTCCCTCCTTGATAGGGATGAGGAGGTGTTGGATTTAACTGATTTGTTCTTGAAGGATCTGCCTGAGGTGCTTGTTGCTGTTGCTGTTGGGACAGAAAATCCCACTGGGTGTTCAGCCAATCCCACTGCCACTTTGAGACTTCCACCTTTTCTTGTTTCTGGGGGGCCAATTGTGGTAGGGCTTTTGGAGGAGGAGGTTTCTTCTTCTCTTGAAGAAAAGACTCTATGTTTCTTACCTTGTCTTCTAGACAGTCTATTCTTGACCTCAGCTTGAGGTTTTCTGTCCTCAACTCTTTGATGTGAGAAGAGAAATTTTTTACCTTCTGGTTTAAGGAAATCTTTTTTATCTTGAAGCCTTTGGGAACTCCTCTGGGGGGTTTTATTTAAGGCTGTTGTTTCTGGGCATTTGTCTCTACCAGAATCTCCACTTCCTCCATTTCCACATCCTGATTGGTAAATGATTTATTAATTTGAGCTAATTTTGTAGTTAAAGGAGAAATCACAGAAGTAGCCTCATCATAATCAATTAGATGAAGTTCATCTTCATGTGCAGCAGAAAAACCTTGGTCAGTCATTGTTTTAAATCTAACCTGAAGTGAGGGAAATAAACAATAAGATGAATCAGTTTTAATTTTTCTTTATTAAAGAAAAATAAAAAAGAATATAAAATTCTTCAGGACAAAAATCATCTAGAAATAATAATAAAATATTTATTAATTCAAAATAATCTTATAACCAGGATTTACAAGAAATCAACTGAAGAAATGAAAATAAATTTTAATTTAACAAATAAATTAATGATAATTATCAGGATTTAAATCAACTGAAGGATATTTAATTACCAGGACTCAATGTCAACTGAAATAATTTAAGATGAATAAAAATATAAGGGACAATTTTATATTTAATTTTAATTGTTCATTTAATTTTATCATTCTTTAATTAGTTAATTTATTGGAAGTAATTTTAATGTAACTAATTTATAATTAAATAATTAAAATAATAAGGGGTGGCTTTATTCAGTAAATAATTAATTATTTCACTGGGTTAGTCTAGCAGCATGGCTGATAATCTATGGGTTAATGACCCTCCGGTTTCAAAATCATAAATGGTTGTGCATGGAGACTTAAGAAAGCGCAGTATGGGAAATGTAAGGCAGCCTGCTTCTGGTGGCAGCACTTAATCAGGACTTTAAGAGAAGAGATTTATGAATTATCTGCTTAGGACAAAAGTGTTTATCATCTAAAAACCAATGATAATAGTTACACTCTAATCTGCATCCATGTAGACAACAGTTTAATGACTGGGAGATCCATTAAATGTGTAAGGATGTAATGAACAGGTAAGTAAAGGTCAAATAAGGTCTAGAAAAGCGAGGTAAAAGTAATAGGTGAAGGTTAAAAGAGGTCAAGTGAGGAAAATAAAGTTACCTGTAAGGATTTAATGAACAGGTAAGTAAAGGTCAAATAAGGTCGAGCCAAGCAAGGTCAAAGTAATAAGTCAAGGTCAAAAGAGGTCAAATGAGGAAAATACTAGAGTGGTCAAGTAAATAGAAGATTAAGTTAAAGGTGAAGAGATATAAGAGTAGAGAAATATGGATATATTGCATTCATGAGCACACGTTATGGTAAGGTAAACTCTCACAGTCGCCTTGCTGTAAGCAGAATCCGGAGGAGATATGTGGATTTAGCTGAAAACCCCGTCCTTCCAATAAAAATAACAAAATGGGAATTCTAAATCACTAAGCTAACCAATCTACTTGGATCTGATTGATAAAAATAATGAAACTCTAAAATAATTAACGCTTATTGAGATTTAAAGAAAGTGGCTGTTGATAAAGAAATACTGATAACAACAATTAAGGTGTACCAGTGAAAGATCTGTAAAGATTGACTTTTATGTTTTTATAATAATTTGAATTTTATGAGACAGCTATAATCAAGTCCCAGTGAGGATGACCTTTCTAAAGATACCCTGTATGAAGTGTTATTTAAATTGGTGAGTAGTATTTCTAAAATGTTATATATAAAATATAAAGTTATAAGGGTATTACAATTTATTTAATTTGTTGAGTAATAAAAAATGAGACTGTGGTAGTTAATGATTAAGCTGTATGATGTGTCCCCCCTTTCCAATTTCGAGTTTGAGAAGCTCTTAAGTATTCCTAGTCACGTGCCTAAGTTTTCCCCTCCAGAGCTCTTCCAGAGTCAATCCGGAGCCCGTACGGAGTCCGTACGGAGTCGAAACGGAGTCCGTCCGGACTTCCAGACTCAATTTAGAACCCTAAAACCATAATAAAAAATCTAGAAAAATTACACATAATAGACCTACTTCCCCTTTACATACCAAACCAATTTTCGTAGTCTGCGCAGCTCTAATTACCCCGTGAAAATTCATCAAAGTTAAGTAATTTTTGAAAACGTAAATATTTCTATAAAACTTTAAAATTCATTTAAAAATTTAAGAAAAATAGTAAAAATTCTGGAAAATTTCCCAAGGTTCTTGAGTGACTCGACTTAATACTTATAAATTTTTTAGACCGTAAAAATAAGTTTTCTCCGTAAAATAAATTGTTTTCGTGTAGGCATTTGCTCGTGACCAATTTCTTCATATTTTAAACTCCAATAAATTAAATAAAACCCTTTTATAAAAAATAATAACGCCAATCTTGCACACCGTAATAGCTCCATTTACATATTTAGGTGCCGTACTAAACTTTAGGCTACCACAACGTACAAGTTACCTGTAAGGATGTAATAAAAATTTAAGTAAAGGTCAAATAAGGTTGAGCAAAGAGAGGTAAAATTAATAGGTCAAGGTGAAAAGAGGTCAAGTAAGGAAAATACTAGAGTGGTAAAGTAAATAGAAGATTAAGTTAAAGGCCAAGAGATATAAGAGTAGAGAAAGATGGATGCTGAAACTAGGGGAGAGGCACCCATCTTTTATAGTAATGAGGAGTGGTCAAATTAAATGAATAATAGAGAACGTGCTCAAATTAGTATGATAGTTAATTAAATCTAGTATAGATGAGAGAGTTTTAGATAAATAAGGTAATGACTTAGAGAAGAAACGGAAGATAATTAGAGTCATTAGGTTTAAGTAATAGATGTGATTTAAGTTAGAGATTAGTATTAACTGATATTTAATAGAGTAGTTAAATGTTGATGTAAGATGAGATAAATAAGAGTAAGATATAGTAACAGAGAACAGTATTATCATTGACAGAAAGGATAAAGGACTTAAAAAAAATTAAAAAAATCCCTCACAATCAAATGGGAAGATTGCCTTGACTCTTTTTCCAGGATTAAAATTAAGAGAATAAAAAACAGATTCAAGTTAAACCAAACTTATCTTATTAAAAAATACTTACCAGCCATTCCAAAATCACTACAACTAAAATGACACCACTTCCATAAAACACAATATTACACTCAGTGGCTAAAACAGATACACCTCTTGAACCCAAGAAGTACTTGTCCACCACTGGTTCACTAAGCTATATTAAAACTGGCACTCAACCAGACCTAGCATTCTCTATGAATCTACTGTTCCATTTTGTAAACTGCCCCTGAAATAATCACTGGAAAGCCCTAAAGCACTTCATTGGCTACCTTGGCCACACAAGAAACAAGATTTTTGAAATATAACCCACCCATTTTAAAATGAGAATTGAAGTTTATTTGGATTCAAATTGGGGAGGTGAGGCAGAAAAATATACCAGTGGAACTTTGGTATTGTTGAAAAAATCACTTCTCTACTGGAGCTCAAAACAAATGCACTGAGCTGAAGCCTCCACAATTTATGCAGAACTAATGGCTGTAGGCACATCAAAAAAGATTGGGATGTGAATCAAATATCTTCTAAAAAAACTCACAACAAACAGCATGCCTATTCACCTAAAATGCAACAAACAATAAACTGTAAAGTTAGCATCAGATAAATCCTAAAATAAAATAACTTGACATATAGAACTTAATTTTTTCTATGTGAATGAAAAATCTTTATAAAAATTTATGCAGGTATTGAATGGTTGGGTACTAGTGATAAACTAGCATACATAATGACAAAAAGCTTGGGTATAATAATTCATAGCACGGAATGTAAGAGGTTAGGGATTAGATAAAACATTTTTTTCTAGCCATTTATGTTTCTCATTATCAGTATAGTTTTTTTTTCCTTTTTTATTCTCTCTCTTCTTTCTTCCAATAATTATTATCATTATTTGATGACTTACATGCAGTTACTCAGCAAAATAGTCATTGACACTGTTATTGAAATAAAAGCTCAAAGTTAAAAAATTTAGGTGCAAAGTTCAACATACTATAGTGATTGAAAAATAAAACTGAAATATATATTTTTTAAGTATATATAAAGTGTTGGTCTTAGACCCTGGTGTGAATAACAGCTGTGGAAAAAGTTTGATTTTTTCTGCAAGGGTACATATGCGTCAAGTCTTTTGTCAAAAATGTCAAAATGTTGTTATTAGGAATGATCCCCAATTTTTGGAAGTCATCTAGAAGAAGGTAGAAAAGGTACAGAGGAAAAAAAAAGGGAGAAGAAATGAAATGAAAATGGGATTATAAAAATGCTAACAGCACATCTGAAGAAGAAAAAAAGGGTCTACAAAAACAAAAAGATGACATTAGGATTTATTTTAAAAAAGCAAATAATTTTCTATCTCTTTTCTAATAACAAAAAAAATATAAAAGTGAGAAGCTCTTAAAGCAACCTTGTATATAGATATAACTGTTTTTTTATTTAAAACACAGTAAAATTATTTTTTAGAAAGATATGTATTAAAGTAACAAAAGCTATGAATTGATAAAATGTAAGGCAATTTAAGTAATGGGGACTAAAAGATGAGAAGTCAAAGCCTTAATGTAGGAAAATGAGGCCCTATGAGATGTCACTATTTGTATACACCAATTAAAAGAAAGGAAACAAATGAAAATGAAGTGTGACAAGAAAAATAAGGTTGCTATGTAACTATTTACTAAAACAGAATATAAAAACCCAATGTATTCACCCTTTATACCCTGTGAAGCTATAATAGCTTTAAGTAGGATACTTATTTGGTAAACAATAGAAAAAATGTAACTATAGTAATAACAAAACACATTAAACTTATTTTATATTTTACTAAACCCAATTTTTTGTGAAACATAAAACTTATAATATTTTTGATTTAAAATTTTTATATACTTAATTAATAAAGTTTTAAATAATATTGAGTAAGTAAATAACTACTTATATTAGTATAATAATTTTTGAAATTTAAACAAGTTGTTTAATAAAAACACTATGTTATTTAAATAAACCATTTATATTAAATAAAATGTTTACTTGTTTTAATTTATTTACTGACCCCATTGTGAGTAAAAAGAGTGTTCAATAATAATTAATTGTTAATGAATATTTTTATGATTTAATATATATAATTAAGTAATTAATTAATTACATTATAAGTTAATGATATTACTTATGATAAAACTGTGGACTTTAAATTAATTAATTATTAATTTATAAACATTAAGTACAAAAGAATGTGCCATCTTTTCTATAGAATATATTATTCTTATGTTTATTTAAATTTATATAAAATTTTTATAACATTTAAATTAATTTAACATTTTATTTTAATTAAAAAATACCTTTATATAATTTTATTTTAATATAATATTCAATTTGTATATATACTTTAAATACAATTTTTCTCTTATTTAAGTTTATGTAATTTAACATAAGATTTAACTAAACTCTCAATATAGCCTATCTGAAACTCCCTTGCTCTAAAAAAACAAATAAAAAATGCTAAGATTTTTTTTATTATATTTTTTCAAAAAAGTAGAGAGGTTAGAAATTTCTTTCCAGGTATTCATGTATCATGATCAGATGACTTACTTTTATATCTTAAAAGATATTCAGTACATTTTTCAGAAGTGATAATTCTATCATTGAGAATTTTATCAATTTCTGCAGTTTCTGAGACTTTATGAGGGTTTTTCTTAAGTCTAACTTTACTTTTATGAAATAAGTCACTGTTTGAAGTGTAAGGTATAATTAGCAAAATGGGTAAAACAGGATTTTTTCTATCATATGAAAAATTAAATAATACTTTTACTGCATTTAAAAAACAATTCTTTTAACAACAAATGGTCACACAAATGGATAATTCAGTTTGTTATTTCCCTGTAAATTGAAGTAAAATTTTGATATCAGCACTTCATCATCCTTTTTAAAAGTGTTTTTCTTAGGGGATTCATCCCATATTTTCTTCACATATTCATATGTCTTATATATATAGCTTTAAGAATGTATTCTGCAAAGTTGTTGAATTTGCATAAAAGATTTTACACCCAAAAGAAGTTCAAACTTTGGTAATTTATTATTGAGAATTTGAGAAGGAGTATTTGGGACATTACTTAGCCAGATCTCAAAAAGTTTTCTTCAGTGAAAGAATGTACAGTTCTATTATAAGCAAATTCAAGACCTGCTTATAGAGTAACCCAACCATGAGTAAATCTGTCAGCCAGGCCAGTAGACTTACCCAGTAAAATAATAAATTATTTACTGGGATGAAGCCATGCCTTTTATTTCTTATGATATTATTAATTATATTATATTTACTTTTATATTACTTGCAATGAACTAACTAATTACAATAAGTAAATTTAGTAAATATTTAAAATTAATAATAATATCCCTCATATTTTTATTCCCTAACACCGTGCTCAATAACAGGTTGGAAGAGAAATAAAAATATATTAATACTAATTTTAAGAGTTCAATTTTAATTATTTTTTAAAAAAAGTTTAAAATTCTATTCACTACGCAATATAGGGGGTGGACTTGCTAGCAATTCCTCAACCTGAACTCAGATGGAACTCAGACTGAACTCATACTGAACTCATGCTGAACTCTACTTGGACACCCACCTAAAACTGTTCTGCTGAGTGGTGTTCATCCCTGATTGTATGGTTCCTTTATCAATAGCTCAATGTGTGCTCAATCTGTGGTGAGTTTGGGTCCAAGGTTGCGGACTCGCTAGCAAGTCCGCCCCCCATATTGCGTGGTGATTAATACAAAAATTTAATTCAAATTATTTTATTCTAAGTGTTACCTTTAAAAGTGAACTCTAAATTATAGCAAATTGTTTGATATATAGTAAAAAATATTTTATTGATGCATCCTTATAGCACACTTTTGTTATTTGCAATTTCTAATTTTTGGAAATGTCTTTCTCTCACACTCCTGTATGTGGGTGTTAAATCCACTTTCTCTCTCTCTCCTTTTGCCTATAAAAGGCCTTCTCTTTTGTGCTGTTTTATTCATTCCTTGCTTACTTTATTAAATTATAATTACAACAAATATTTATTACTACTAGTTATTGGCTTTAGTATTTACTTCCACATAATTCTAAATCATTTATTATAATAATAATTATAAAATTTCTACCTCTTTTAATTGAGTAAAATAACATAAAAGATAAAAAATATGAACCTTGCCTTTGAAACCTTAAAAATCCACCCTCCAACACTGTTAACCTCCATCAAAAATCTTCTATACCAAAAAGAGCACCCGATACTTGAGGCCCTTTCCAAATTGTTGACATCACATCTTTATCTTCAAGCCAGCAACCAATGGACTATTGACATTAAGGTAACAGTAATGACAAGTGGACAACAAAAACGACAAACTTCATCAACCATGTGACTTATTTTTTTGCTGCGACCAGTGTGGTCTTCCAATATTGGCAGGGGCCTTTGTTGTGTGTTTTGGCGCTGTTTGTGCATGTCTTAATTGACATCTGTTGAAGAATTGTGTATTTCTCTGTTTTTATTCTGTGGATATTGGGTCTGTGGGTATGTGGGTACTATCATTGGATAGCCCCGGTTTTCCTATATATTTCATGTCTTGATAATATTTTTCATATTCTAAGTTTTAAGGGGTCAATTCCTCATTATTCAGTTACAAAAGATAGCTGTTTAATTTTGCTTTTTGTGTTTTACAGGCTAAGCTTAAGTCTTAGGGTTAAGTACTTAGTACCATTGGATAGGGCTGATTTAGCTCTATATTTCATGTCTCAATGTTGTTATAGTGAAATTCCGTGTTTTAAAGGTTTTAGTAGTTGTAGCTAATTTTTCTAAGTGGATTAGGTGTTTTTATTGGTTTTCTGGCTTCAGGGAGGCCTGTGCGCTTCAGGCGGCACCTCCGACGTCAGGCGGCCCGCCTGCCTCTGTTTTAGAAGGTTGGGGAGCGCTTCTGGAGGGTTTTTATTCAAATTTGGCTGGTACAGGCCCCAAATTTGTTGGTGTGCATGGGCTCTTAGATAGTGGTCTGTGTGTACATAGTGAATAAGACAATTTTGGGGAAACTTTAGTTATCATACAACCATCTGGAGGTGATATTCTTGCTCCTCACTCAGTTTTCACTGTTATTGGCCACAATTGGCTGTGTTTGTTGCAAGGTTAGTTCTTCATTTAACTCAACTTTGGCAACAGGTTCTCTAGTATAGTCTTGCAAGCTATATCAAGTATTATTGCTGTCTCTGGTGTGGATTTGCAGCCTACATCAAGTATCTTTGCTTTCTCTGGTGTAGACATTGGTCTACATTTCAGTTCTTTGGTCTGGTAGTCTGTCTGGGGACTACTTTCTTGGCTCATCAAGCAGTCAAGTGTGTTGAAAAAGAGGCTATAGAAAACAGGAAATAACTTACTTTAGCAAGTAAATCTCACTCTATTTTTCTAAAGGGACAGGGGATTATCTCTCTGGTTTTTCTCCAACTCCCTTTTTCAAGGCCTATAGCTAGTACTATAGGATTGTCTAAATTTCTGGCACCCAACGTGGGGTAGAACTTGCTAGTTTTTTGGAATCTCTGTTTTCTTTGGTTGGCTCTTTTTGGTGTTTTGGTCTGTGGGAATGGCTTCTGGTTCCTCTATTCCTGTGGTGACTGTCAGCGGGGGAGATGGTCCTCCTGCTGTGATGGTCAAGGAGTGTGTTAGGATTAAAACTTGGGATGGTACCAAGTTTAATGGGAAGGATGTCAAGTGGTTTCTGGAGAAGTGTGAAACTGCTTCTGGAGTGGATGGTGCTTCTTACCTGGACATGGTGAAGCAGATTATCTTCTTCATTGGTGATAGGGCAGTGGAGAAGGATATTGTGGCTGTTTCTGGCTACAAGAAGAGGGATTGGAAGTTATTGTGTAGGGAGATGGTAGATAGATGGGGTGTCAGGTTCACTATGGTGTATCTGAACAAGGTTTTCAGTGAATGGCAATCTTATGGTGGTGTTGGTAACTTGCATAGTTACAGAAAGTTTCTGCTAAAGTTTGATCCTGTGGTGGAATATTTGGTGGAAGTGGAAGATCTGGCACATGAAAATGCTGCCAAGGATTTTTTTTGGTCTGCCCTGGCTAGAGATGTCAGGATGGATGTGTTGAAGGATCTGTCAAGGAAGGACTTGATGAAGACTCTTTCTAATGGGGACCAGAAGTTGCCTGCCTTGGAGAAGGTGAAGGAGGCTGTTGAGGCCCATTTAAAGTTATTGGCTGTGGACACTTATCAGGAGGGGTGTGCCAAATATGTCAGCCAAATCAGTGAGGCTTTGGCTGAAGAGGAAGTCAGGGAGAAGAAGGAGGAGAAGAATATGGTGCAGGTTCCCAAACAGGAGAGGGACCCAGTGGTGGAGCAGTTGGCTGATCTCACAAAGCAGCTACATATTTCTGTTCAGGAGGCTAAGAAGGTCAATAAGGCACCTTCTCAGCCTAGAGATTTTGATAGGAGGGCTTGTAGGAGTGATCCTTGGGTCTGCTCTTATTGCAGAAAGAAGGGGCACAGGTCCAATGATTGTTGAGCGTTGAACAGGGATGTGTCTGAAGGAAAGGTTGAATTTGATGGCAGGTCTTTCAAGTTACCTGACGGTTTGTTTGTGAAGCCCAGTGAGGGGCTGGGTCCTGTTGATTTTGTCAGGAGAAGGGGTGGTCTAAATCAAAGGAGACCAAGGTTTGAGGAGATTCCTGAGTAGGGGAAGTCTTCTGGTAAAGAGGATGATGGCATCAAGGGAAAGGGGAAGGAGGTCAATAAGGTCTCTTTTTCTACTTCCTTTGGTGGTTTGGAGTTGTATTCCTGTGGTGGAATGTCAAGTGGAGAATTCTTGGCTGGTGTTTATGATGTGGAAGCAGGGAAGGTGGGAAGGCCTAAGAGAAACTCTCAGGCCCAACCAAAGCCAAATGCTTCAAAGGTGAATCCTAAGCTGAGTGCATCTAGGAAGAGGTACAGCAAAGAGGAGCTGTACAAGATTCATAAAGGTATGGCTGACATGGGCCCCACAAGTTTTGGTGCATTGGACATGAATGGTGAGCCAATGCCAATGGAGGTTGATTCTGGCTCTGAGGAGGATGTCCCTTTGGCTTCATTGCCAAATCCTGTCGGAGTTAGAGGTTCTGGGGAGGGATCTGGTTTGGTCCCTGTTAATGGTAAATATGTTGGTGGTGCTGGTCCTCAAGAAGCTTCTAGGACCAAGGTAGTGAAGCAAAGAGCTCACTTTGAGAGGCCAGTAGTTTCTGGTCAAGTTAATGTTATGGACTCTGTCCTGGAAAGGATGAATAAGGGTCAGGTTTCCCTATCTTATGGGGAATTGTATGCTATCAGTCCAGGGTTGGCTGATAGACAGAAAAAGTTGTTGACCAGGAGAAGAGTTTCTTCTGGGGAGGTGGAATACATCTGTGATTCTGCGGAAAGGTTTGGTGAGGGGTTGGAAACTCATTTTTCTGCTCCTCTGGGATATGTCAATGTCACTCTGAATGGCAGGGAGGCAAGGGCATTGGTGGATTCAGGTTCTCAGATAAACCTGATTTCTTTGTTTGAGGCAACTCATTTGGGCCTCACCATCAAAACTGGTATTGGTGGGAATTTGAAAGTGATCAGTGGCCATGTCACTGAATTGTTTGGAACTTCTGAGTTTGTGAAATCAGATGTTTGTGGAGCCTCAGGGAAGGTTCATTTTTATATTGCTAAGGGAACAGTTAAAGCTGTTTTGGGCGGGCTATTCTTGATGGATTTTCAGGCAAGAATTGGTTATCGATTTGATTTGGGAATCAGCTTGTAGTTTACTGGTGAAGACAAAAAGAGCCTTCACATGAGGTTATCATATCCTGGAGAGGATGGTTGGGAGACCAGGCCTGGTTTATCTTAAATGTGCCAGTGCATGGATTGTTTCAGGAGAAGGAAAGAAGTGGTTACCGCCTCTGGTCTTTTGGAGTGTGGCCCAGGCTCTATTGAGAGTCTGTCTTTTTTACAGTAATGAGGGCTGATCACCCTAGTGCTACAACCTCTCCCCAAGATGAGGAAATCCCAGTTTGTAGTAGGTCAGCTCCCTTGAAGATATACCATGTGAATTTTCAACTTTCTCTTTTTAATGTTTCTCTTCTCTGCAAGTATTCATCAATTTTTTTATCAAGTCTCTGTTCTCTCTCAAGATTCTCAATTATTTTTAATTCAAGCTCAAGGAAGAAGATTGTTTATATATCTTTATTGAAAAATATGCAGAAAAGTTTTGGGGTGGTGAGATTGGGGTCTAAAAGTAAGTCCTCCCAATTGTGCACCGCTAGGGTTTTTTCTACGCCTTTCAAAAACATTACCTTGGCCACACCTGTGAGCATTGGGGAAAACCCTGGTTATTTTTGTAGGTCAGTTGAAAACTCAAGAAAAGAAGATAAAAATTTAAGGATAATTCCAGAAAATCAAGAAAAAAATCTGAAGATAATGAAGAAATAACATTCAAAATATTTTTGTCAAGATTGTCAAGATTAAACTTTGGGCCTCCAGCATGAGGTTAAACTGCAGAAAATTATGAAGAAAGAAGATCATCAAGATCAAACTATGGGCCTCCAGCATGAGGTTAAACTGCATAAAATTAAGAAGAAAGAAGATCATCAAGATCAAACTTTGGCCCTCCAGCATGAGGTTGAGCTGCAGAAAATTATGAAGAAAGAAGATCATCAAGATCAAACTCTGGGCCTCCAGCATGAGGTTAAATTGAAGAAAATTATGAAGAAAGAAGATCATCAAGATCAAACTTTGGGCCTCCAGCATGAGTTTAAACTGCAGAAAATTATGAAGAAAGAAGATCATCAAGATCAAACTTTGGGCCTCCAGCATGAGGTTAAACTGCAGAAAATTTTGAGGAAAGAACATCATCAAGATCAAACTTTGGGCCTCCAGAATGAGGTTAAACTGCAGAAAATTATGAAGAAAGAAGATTATCAAGATCAATTTTTGGGCCTCCAGAATGAGGATAAACTGCACAATTTTAAAAGAGCTGATTCTGAAGATGAATCAAGATTTGAAGATTTGGAAGAGGGAAGTGAGGATGAAGATTTGGAATTGCGGAAAAGTTTTGGAGTGGTTAGATTGGGGTTTAAAAGTAAGTCCTCCCAATTGTGCACCGCCAGGGTTTCTTCTACACCTTTCAAAAAAATTAACTTGGCCACACATGTGAGAAATGCGGAAACCCTTGGTTTTTGTTTCAGGTCTGGTGGTGAAGATTTCTTGAAGATCCCTCAAGTTGAAGGTGGAGCGGCAAATTATAAGAAGGTGGTGCAGAAGATTAGGCCGGTCAATGAGCCTATGCCTGTGGGTTTGACTGCGCCCGTTGTGGTAGCCTAAAGTTTAGTACGGCACCTAAATATGTAAATGGAGTTATTACGGCGTGCAAGATTGGCGTTATTATTTTTTTATATATAAAAGGGTTTTATTTAATTTATTTGAGTTTTAAATATGAAGAAATTGGTCACGAGCGAATGCCTACACAAAAACAATTTATTTTACGGAGAAAACTTATTTTTACGGTCTGAAAAATTTATAAGTATTAAGTAGAGTCACTCAAGAACCTTGGGAAATTTTCCCAGAATTTTCACTATTTTTCTTATATTTTTAAAATGAATTTTAAAGTTTTATAGAAATATTTACGTTTTCAGAAATTACTTAACTTCGATGAATTTTCACGGGGTAATTAGAGCTGCGCAGACTACGAAAATTGGTTTGGTATGTAAAGGGGAAGTAGCTCTATTATGTGTAATTTTTCTAGATTTTTTATTATAGTTTTAAGGTTCTAATTGAGTCTGGAAGTCCGGACGGACTCCGTTTCGACTCCGTATGGACTCCGTTCCGGCTCCGTACGGACTCCGTACGGGCTCCGGATTGACTCTGGAAGAGCTCTGGAGGGGAAAACTTAGGCACGTGACTAGGAATACTTAAGCGCTTCTCAACTCGAAATTGAGAGGGGGGACACATCATACAGCTTAATCATTAACTACCACAGTCTCATTTTTTATTACTCAACAAATTAAATAAATTGTAATACCCTTATAACTTTATATTTTATATATAACATTTTAGAAATACTACTCAACAATTAAAATAACACTTCATACAGGGTATCTTTAGAAAGGTCTTCATCACTGGGACTTGATTATTGCTGTCTCATAAAAATTCAAATTATTATAAAAACATAAAAGTCAATCTTTACAGATCTTTCACTGGTACACCTTAATTGTTGTTATCAGTATTTCTTTCTCAACAGCCACTTTCATTAAATCTCAATAAGCATTAATTATTTTAGAGTTTCATTATTTTCATCAATCAGATCTAAGTAGATTGGTTAGCTTAGTGATTTAGAACACCTACTTTGTTATTTTTATTGGAAGGACGGGGTTTTCAGCTAAATCCACATATCTCCTCCGGACTCTGCTTACAGCAAGGCGACTGTAAGAGTTTACCTTACCATACCATGAAGAGACCTCCTTTGTCAAGATATCCGTACTGTAATCCTTTGGTGAAGAATCCTCCAGAATTTGTAGAGACGGCTAGGGTGACTGTGGAAAGGTTGAAAGTTGTTAATTTTGGTCCTGATGGGTGTTTGTCTGAAGAAGAAAAGAAGTTGTTGTTGCACATTATTGTGATAAGGGAAAAATCTGTGGCTTTCGTTGAGGAGGAAAGAGGTGTGTTGAAGCACTCTTATGGGGAACCTTACTTGATTCCTGTGGTTTGTCATGAACCTTGGCAAATCAAACCTATTCCAATTCCAGCTGCTATCAGAGAGAATTTTGTGGAAATCGTTAGGGAAAGAGTCAGGACTGGGTTATACAAACAATCGACATCCAGAAACTCAAGTCCAGTTTTCTGTGTAAAGAAGCAGAATGGGAAGCTGAGGGTGCTTCATGATCTAAGAGCCTTGAATAGAGTCACTATCAAGGATGCTGGTAGGCCACCAAGTGCAGAGGATTTTGTTGAAGCTTTTTCTGGAAGGGTGTGTTATGGTTTGGGTGATATTATGGGTAGTTATGATGAGAGTGAACTTCATACGGATTCAAGGCGTTTCACAACTTTTGAGACTCATTTGGGAATATTTCAGCTCACTAGGTTTCCTCAAGGAGCAACTAATTCAGTGGCGGTATATCAAGCACAGATGGCTTGGATTTTGCAGGATGAGGTTACTACTCATGCTGGTATTTTTATTGATGATGGTGAAATTAAAGGACTATCCACTGATTATAGTGATGAGGTGTTAGCGGAGAACCCTGGCATAAGGAGGTTTGTTTGGGAATAGGCAATAACTCTAGAGAGAGTGTTGTTTAGGATTGAAGAGGCTGGTTTGACCATTTCAGGGTCAAATTTCTGTTGTTGTGTTCCTGCTTTGGAAATTCTGGGTCATGTGGTATGTAAAGAGGGAAGGATTATGTCAAAGAAAAAGATTAATAAAATTCAGTCATGGCCAAGGCCTAAAAATACTACTGAAGTCAGGGGATTTTTAGGTGTATGTGTATATGTCATGATTTTTATTAAGGATTTTTCTTTGTTGGCTTCACCTTTAAGGAGTTTGATCAGGAAAGATGCAGGTTTGGAATGGACTGAAGAGTGTGAAGAGGCTTTTCAGAAGTTAAAAAATTTTGTTGGGGAAGATATTGTTCTTCATAAGTTGGATTATGGTGTTGGTTCTGGGAAAATTTATCTGGCAGTGGACTCAAGCTATATTTCTGCTGGTGCTGTTTTGTCTCAGGAGGATAAAACTGGGAGGGTCAGGCCAGTAAGATATGAGTCTTTGGTGTTTAATGAGGTGGAATCTAGGTATCCTCAACCTAAGTTGGAATTGTGTGGTGTAGCAAAAATTTTAAAGAAGCTACAGTCAGTTTTGTGGGGGCAGCATTTTAAGCTGCAGGTGGATGCAAAATCTTTGGTTCAGATGATCAATAAACCTAGTCTTCCGAATGCTCCAATGACTAGGTGGGTGGCATTTATTCAACATTTTTCTTTTGACCTGGTACACAAACCAGGAAAAAATTTTACTTTTCCTGATGGATTATCAAGGAGGCGACCTACAGATGAAGATTCTGAGGCTGAAGAGTTTGATGAAGATTTTCCAGTGGTTAGGGCCAGCACTAAGGGGGCTGAAGATTTTTCTGACCTCCCCCAAGAAGATAAGCTGGCTGGATCTGATCTTGATTCTGGTGATCAGGATGTTATTGTTGATGAAGATGGAGTTGTTGTTTGGGACAGCTCAAATTTGGAAAAGGGTGTTTTTGTTAGTGAACTGGATTCTCTCAAGGTTCAGTGGAAATAGAAGGACGTGACAAAATTTAAGGACTGGTGTCCTGGTTGGGCTGGTCAATTGGCTCATGTTCACACTGGTAATTTTTATGAGATAGTTGTACCCTTGGATGTTGTTTTGTTGGATTTTTAAGATGAGACCTGGGGTCAGTCTAGGTTTTATTTTATTTTGGTGGAATATCTGTTGACCTTGGAGAGGCCAGATAGTTGTTATGATGATACTTGGTTGGAAATTAAGAAGAAGAGTCCTGGATTTTATGTGTCAGGGAGAAGGTTGATGAGGAGGAGACATCCTAATCCTCAAGTTGTGGTGACTCAGAAGAAGGGTCAAGAAGTTGTTTTGAAGTCTTTGCATGAAGACCTTGGTCATAGAGGCTTTGGGGAGACTTATAGAAGAGTAGCTGACAGATTTTGGTGGCCAGGTATGAAGTTGGCTGTTCAGGGTTGGGTTCCATCTTGTGAAGAATGTCAAAGAAGAAGTCACTTGAAACCTAAAGAGGTGGTCTGTGCTACTGGTGAAACAACTGTTTTTGGAAGAGTCAGTCTGGATACTGTCCATATTAAAGAGGGCAGGTATAAATACTTAATTGTCTCCAGGGATGATTTGTCTGGTTGGGTTGAGTCAGTGCCTCTGGTCAATTTGACTGCCAAGAATGTGGCAGAGTTTTTGAAGAAGGAGTGGATTTATAGGTATGGGTTGATGAAGTTGGTGACTGTTGATGGTGTGCCAGATTTTGGTGCCAAATTTAAAGAAGCTGTGGCTAGTTTTGGTTCTAAATTAAGAGTGACTACACCTTATTATCCTGAATCTGAAGGCATGTTTGAAAGAGGCCATCAAGTAATCGAGAATGCTTTGGTAAAGATGTGTGGGGATAGTGCTGAAAAGTGGAGGCATTTTTTACCCTTGGTGTTATTTGCTGATAGGGTCACTGGGAAGAGGACAACTGGCTGTTCGCCTTATGAGTTGATGTTTGTTCAGAAAGCTGTTCTACCAGTGGTCTTTGAAGCTGTCTCTTATGTTGGAATTGATTGGGATGATGTGCACTCAACAGAAGAATTGCTCTGTGCCAGGATGCATTAGTTGGAATGCAGAGAGGAATGTCAAGAGAAGGCAGACTCTAGAATTATGAAGATTAGGAATCAATCAGTCAGATACTGTGACAAGAAGTTGGCTCATAGACTCAAGAATCTCTTGAAACCTGGTTGTTTGTTTTGGTGTATAATAGAAGATTGGAGAGTCAGTGGGGAAAAATGTTTTCTGACAGATGGAATGGACCTTACAGAGTCAGATCTCAGGTGTCTGGAGCTTCTTATGTTTTGGAAGAGTTGGATGGTGCAGTCTTAAAGAAGAGAGTGGCTGCAGACCAGGTGAGGAAATTCTATCCCAGAGGCACTAGACATGAAGAAGATTGACTCTGCAATGAGGATAAACTATGAAACGTTCTTTAAATTTTAGATTTTTTGGTGTTGCAGAGCAACTTTTGTGTTGGAAACCTTTTGTTAGAAGGTACCCATGGGTGGGGCTTCTAGATTTGATCTTGGAAAGTGTAGGGGTAACTGATGGGCTGGCTTCTCTGTAGAACAGTTACCCCAGATTGTCTGTTTCCAACCCTTTCTCTTAATTTGGTTGTACCCTAGTATTGGTTTCTTTTCACAGGTTTTAGTCCTCTATGACTTTAAACTGGAATTTCCTTTGGATTTTAAGTGCTGGACTCCTCACTCCTATTGGTTTTGGTTTATTGTGTTGGATGTTGTGTTTTTGTTAGAAGGTACCCAGGGGGGGCTTCTAGATTTTATTTTGGCAAGTGTGGGCGTAACTGATGAGCTGGCTGCTCTGTAGAACAGTTACTCCAGAATTTCTGTCTCAAGTCTTCTGTTTTTCCTAGTTGAATTCTAGTTCTGTTGTTTATTATTCAGGTTTCAAGTCCACTATGACTTTAAACTGGTTTGGGACTGGCTTCTTTATCTTTGGTTTTTTTTGGGTTGGTGGTGGATCACTGGTGGTCTCCCATCATTTTTACATATTGGAGGGAGCCCACCCAGTGATCATTTCTATGGACTGGACTTTCTCTTACTGGACCTTCTCTTAATCTGGACCATCCATGGAACTGGACTCTCTTTGATTTTAGTTATGATTTTGCTAGATGGTAGTGTCAGATTATTTTCTTTTTTTTCTCTTTTTTTTTCTTTTAATTATTTATGGGAGTTGTTAAAATTATAAAATCAGAAATATAGGGTGTTACCACATCAGGGTCACCTGCAAGAGGGCAAGCATTGGTGGGGAAAGGCTCGTCAATTGGCCGGGCAATTCTATTTTATCATTTTATTTTATATATTTTTTTTTTATTTTCATTAATTTCATTTTGTATTTTTTATTCTCATTATTACCCTTAATTTCTGTTTCTTATTTCAAATCATTTAAATTATTTAAGGTGTATCCACATCAAGGTGCACTTGGATGTGGGCAAAGTATCAGGGGATCAGCTCATCAATTGGCTGGGGGATACCATTTGTGTTATTTTTATCTTTTATTTTATTTCATTTATTTTTATGTTATTTTATTTATCAATTTTTAATTTTAGTATGTTAGTAGATTGTAAAAAAAAGAAAAAAAAAGAAAAAAAAATTAGAATTTATAGTTATTAATTGTTTTTTATTATCTATTTATTATTATGTTTCTAATCTTTTTGCAGGAGTTCATTTTATGGATGATGAGTTTCTGGAGGCTGGTCCGGATTATGATGTCATTTTTGTTTTTTGTTGGGGTTGTTGGAAGCACTGTGTTCTTTGAAGTGCATCCTGCTGGAGAGATTATATGGATTATAATGGGCAGGAATGGGTTTGGATGGAAGTTCAGAAGGGGAAGAAGAAGAGGTAATAATGGATTGTTGGAAGGTGTGCTTAATGATCCTAGACATCTTCCAGTGGTTGTCCAATAGTTGTTTCCTAAAGGTTTTCACAAAGTCATTTAAAGGTCCATGGAGGGCAAAGGCTTTCAGCATGTTTGAACACATGGTGTTGAGGTGTTGTTTCACGTCTCCATAATCCAGGGTCAAAGAAGTTTCTAGAGGTTGGCCAACTCCAATAGTAGATTCAGGAGGAGGGGTGCCAACTAGACAATAAGAATGTGATCAGTAATTTTTTGTTAAATAAATTGGATAAATTAATTTGGTACTTACAGATTGGAAGCTCATCAAATTTGTAAGCAGCCGGAATTTGGACTTCTGAAGATTTTGGAATGTTAATAGTAGGTGGATCAATCAGGGAAAGATATGGATTCTCTTGGTCTTCCTCTGAAAGTTTTTGAGAGGCTGAACTAGGAGTCTGATGTTCCTGGGGCCTAGTTGGAGCAGCAGGTCTGTTGTTGCTGTTGTTAATATTTCTGCTTGATTCAGTTGGATGAGGTGCTGTTGATGGAGTAACAGGGTTGTTATAAGATTGAGCAGGAGAGGGTGATTTGGAAGCGGATTTATCTCATCTGGATGGAGCTTTTTAAGGAATGGAACTTTCAGAAGAATAGTTGGCTGACAGAGGAGAGGTGTAGTTTCGTTCCCTTAACTGGGGATGAAGTTGTTGCTTTGGTGCAGTTTTGGGTGCTCTGGTGTCTTCCTGGGGTCCTCTGGCAGCAGGTCTCCTAGAAGTTTGGGATATTTTAGAGTTTTTGGACCTTGGAAGGGTTGACTGCATTGCTCTGGGAGCAGTGGGAGGTAATTGTGTGGAGTTGTTTTCAATGATTGGAGGAATTTGGCCGTTTTCTGGTTGTTTTTGGAGGGTTTGAGCCTGATTCTCACTATCTAGTGAGATGGGCAGGCCGCCCGACGTTGACGGTGACGCCTGGAAGCGGTCTAGAAGCCTAGGAGCTGATTTGGAAGCTTTTGGAGCTAATTTAGCAGATATAAAAGCTGTTTCTTGGGAAGTTAATGCAGGCCTTTTTGGGAGAGTTCTGGAAACTGAGTTCCGGGATCTTCTGTATGGTTCTGAGGATAAAGATAAAGAGGCTGGACCAAGCACTGGGGATCTGGTAGGGGATCTGGAGAGGTATTTATGAGAAGGTGAAGGAAGAGGAATAGGGTAGTTGGAATCTCTATCACATTTCTTCTTTTTGGAGTAGCAAGAATTACAAGCCCTGTTGTAGAATTTGGCTTCAGGAGTTGAAAGAGTGAATGTGCAAGGTCTGCACATGTTGATGCACTGTTTTCAGCCATAGTCCTTGGGAGCAGTGAAGCAAGGAAGAGTATAGGGGTCAACATCAGGGGATCCAGCCATGATATGTGGTGAGAAAAGATGATGGAAAGATATAAGAAGGAGATTTTTGTCAGTGATGGGTAGATGATGAAGTGAAGGTGGAAGCTCATCAGTTTGGCTGTAGGTGTGTTCTGTATGAAATTTTCTGCGTTTACTTTATGCAAAACTCTGTAAGTCCTCCAAGACTTTAAACTGGCTGTTTTCAAGAGTAGTCCATCAAGACTTTAAACTGAACACTGTGTAGTCCCCCAAGACTTTAAACTAAGGAATGGGTTTTTGTTGTTGGAATGGGTTTGAAAGATTGGCGGAGGGTATCCACAGAGGGAGACTCTGAATTTAGTAAAGGCAAGCTTGGGGGTAATTGATGAGCTGGAAGCTCTATTCACAATTACCCCAGAATTTTAGTTTTTTCTCTGTGTCTTAATGTGGTTGATCTCTGGTTCTGGGTTTATGATTTAGGTTTTTGAGTCCCCCAAGACTTTAAACTGAGGGTTTTTGAGTTCCCCAAGACTATAAGATGAGGATGGTCCCCCAAGACTTAAAACTGAGGGTTTTTTGTGGTTACATCCTATAGGGGGTGTGGTCAATTTTTCTTTTCTGAATCAAGCTCAAGTACTAGTGGAATTACAGAGGGAATCAAGAGATGAAATGAGGTGTTCAGATTTAGCCTTGAACTGGTGAATGAGGTGTCTTCTGTTCTCAATGTCCTGTGGATCTCTAGCAGGAGTGGAGTGGAAGTAGTTTAGCAGAAGGTGTTTCTGTTGAAATGTGTGTTGTTGGAACTTGATCTTAATTGTGGGTAAGTGGTTTGGTGTTGGAGCTTCAATGGATTCTACATTGTTATCATCACTGTCAGAAGATGAAGGAACTGAGAAGTCATCAGTTTTATAAAGTGGAAAGAAGAAATGAAAGTTTTTACCATCAGATGGACCAGGGATGGTGGAACTTGTTTTTTTAGTGGTTTTGGCACTCTTCTGGAAAGGGTGTAGTTTTTTTATTAATCAGGGAATTAAGATAGATGGCCCAGATCTTTTGGTGCTGGTAGAAGATGGACCAGGTTGAGGTGGAGGTGAAGCTGTTGAAGAAGATAATGGACCAGGTCTGTAGCAGGTCTTCTTTCTGGATTGGAAGACATCGCAGGACGTTCTGTATGGATGGACAAGAGGTGTGATGGTGCAGATTAGATTATTGTCAATGCAGTATTGGCAAGGACACATTTCAGAGATGGATTTGGGAAAAATGTTGAACATAGTGGTTTGATGAAGAAAGAATTTGGACATTCTGAATTGGAGGGAGGATGTGGTCTTCCAACATTGGCAGGGGCCTTTGTTGTGTGTTTTGGCGCTGTTTGTGCATGTCTTAATTGACATCCGTTAAAGAATTTTGTATTTTTCTGGTTTTATTCTGTGGATATTGGGTCTGCGGGTATGTGGGTACTATCATTGGATAGCCCCGGTTTCTCTATATATTTCATTTCTTGATAATATTTTTCATATTCTAAGTTTTAAGGGGTCAATTCCTCATTCTTCAGTTACAAAAGATAGCTGTTTAATTTTGCTTTTTGTGTTTTACAGGCTAAGCTTAAGTCTTAGGGTTAAGTACTTAGTACCATTGGATAGGGCTGATTTAGCTCTATATCTCATGTCTCAATGTTGTTATAGTGAAATTCCGTGTTTTAAAGGTTTTAGTAGTGGTAGCTAATTTTTCTAAGTAGATTAGGTGTTTTTATTGGTTTTCTGGCTTCAGGGAGGCCTGGCCACTTCAGGCAGCACCTCCTACGTCAGGCAGCCCACCCGCCTCTGTTTTAGAAGGTTGGGGAGCGCTTCTGGAGGGTTTTTATTCAATTTGGCTGGTACAGGCGCCACATTTGTTGGTGTGCATGGGCTCTTAGATAGTGGTCTGTGTGTACATAGTGAATAAGACAGTTTGGGGCAATTTTAGTTATCATACAACCATCTGGAGGTGATATTCTTGTTCCTCACTCAGTTTTCACTGTTTTTTGCCACAATTGGCTGTGTTTGTTGCAAGGTTAGTTCTTCATTTAACTCAACTTTGGCAACCGGTTCTCTGGTATAGTCTTGCAAGCTATATCAAGTATTATTGCTGTCTCTGGTGTGGATTTGCAGCCTACATCAAGTATCTTTGCTTTCACTGGTGTAGACATTGGTCTACATTTCAGTTCTTTGGTCTGGCAGTCTGTCTGGGGACTACTTTCTTGGCTCATCAAGAAGTCAAGTGTGTTGAAAAAGGGGCTATAGCAAACAGGAAATAACTTACTTTAGCAAGTAAATCTCACTCTATTTTTCTAAAGGGACAGGGGATTTTCTCTCTGGTTTTTCTCCAACTCCCTTGGTCAAGGCCTATAGCTAGAACTATAGGATCGTCTACACTGGGAATCAAACTGTGCTCCAAAAATTAGGTTCATATATTGGAAATACTCATATATAATTTTGGTACTTATATTGATTACTATTTGTGGGTTTAATTTGCATGTTTCATTGTCTACATATATCTTTTTTTTACTCAGAATTCTGTAAGTGGCATTAGCTTGCTCATTTTACAAGAGGAGGTACCTGGTAAAGAAATATTTTTTTCTTAGTTGACCAAGATAGAATTATATTATTCTTAGTCCTAGAAGTAATATTAAAATTAAATTTATATTTTTATATTTTTTTATATTATTTCAGTTGACCTCTGTCCTGATAATTAAAAAAATTATATTATTGCTTCAGCTGACAAATTTTCATGGCAGTAAAATAATAATATTTTAAATTAGTTGAATTGATTATATTAAATTAATTTCAGTTTAAAATAAGCCCTTGAAATTAAATAATTACAGTTGACAATAAGTCCTGGTAATTAAAATTTTACACCTTTGAAATTAAGACCTGGTAATTAAATTCTTCATTTGACTTTAAATCCTGATAATAATCAACATATACATTACTAATTAATAAATTATTTTATTTATTGGCTAGATTTTTAGAAGGGGAAGAGGAAAAGGGAAAGAATGGAGAGGAGGAGGAGAAAATAGGGACAGGTATAAAATAATAAAATGAGTTTTAATTATTCTAAGAGAAAAGGCAATGAGGACTACTTGGGACTTGACAAAATACTGAGGGTTATAAAATTACAAAATAAATATTTTAAATAAGAGTTATTCCAATGCACCATAAACACAGTCATTATTATTAGACTTATTTCTGGTCAAGGCCTATAGCTAGAACTATAGGATTGTCTACACTGGGAATGAAACTGTGCTCCAAAAATTAGGTTCATATATTGGAAATACTCATATATAATTTTAGTACTTATATTGATTACTATTTTTGGGTCAATTTGCATGTTTCATTGTCTACATATATCTTTTTTTTACTCAGAATTCTGTAAGTGGCATTAGCTTGATCATTTTACAAAAGGAGGTACCTGGTAAAGAAATATTTTTTTCTTAGTTGACCTAGATAGAATTATATTATTCTTAGTCCTAGAAGTAATATTAAAATTAAAATTAAATTTATATTTTTTTTTATATTATTTCAGTTGACCTCTGTCCTGATAATTAAAAAATTATATTATTGCTTCAGCTGACAAATTTTCATGGCAGTAAAATAATAATATTTTAAATTAGTTGAATTGATTTTATTAAATTTATTTCAGTTTAAAATAAGCCCTTGAAATTAAATAATTACAGTTGACAATAAGTCCTGGTAATTAAAATTTTACACCTTTGAAATTAAGACCTGGTAATTAAATTCTTCAGTTGACTTTAAATCCTGATAATTTTCAAAATATACATTACTAATTAATGAATTATTTTATTTATTGGCTAGATGTTTAGAAGGGAAGAGGAAAAGGGAAAGAAGGGATAGGAGGAGGAGAAAATAGGGACAGATATAAAATAATAAAATGAGTTTTAATTATTCTAAGAGAAAAGGCAGCGAGGAATACTTGGGACTTGACAAAATACTGAGGGTTATAAAATTACAAAATAAACATTTTAAATAAGAGTTATTCCAATGCACGGTAAACACAGTTATTATTATTAGACTTATTTCAACCTTTAGTTATGTATATAAAATTTAAATTAGATTTATAATACTAATAAGAATAATAATAAATGTATTATATTAAAAATGTATTCAATATTGAGTGTATAATAAATGATTCAGCTAGAGGGGATTATCCAAAGCCTTTTATAGGTAATGCACCCTCAGAAGTGTCAAAAATGAGTACTTACAAAAGATTAATAAAATGAAACAAGAATATAAAAAAATAGGACTAAACATAGAGATTGAGAGAAAACATGAGACAATAAACTGAACCCCTGATTAATTAACCAATTCTTTCACCATAAATTCCCAAAAAAATTAATTAAAATAATTAGTAACCAAGTAATTCTGAAACATGAGAACAGTTAGTAAAATAACTCAAAACAATTATTACAGTGAGATGTAAAGGATTTTATTAAAACAATTAGAATTATTTTCACACTAAGATCCATGTAATAAATTCAATCCAGTATAAAGCAACTTTATTTAATTGTTTTAACTATTTAATTAATAAAATAAATAGTTTAAATGAAACATATAATTAAGTCAATGATATTCCTAATTTAAAGTGAGAATTTTAATACCATGTTATTAAATAAGTGTTATAATTTATTTAATAATTTTACTGACACAATTAAGGGCCAAAAAAGCGCCCAATATTATTGTTTAATAATGTATGAAAAAGGTTTATTTAATATATAAATTTAATTAATTAATTTAATTACATTACAAGTCAATTTTACACTTGTAGTTATAATATATGTTTATAATTAATAAATTATAAATTTGAATATATTCAATACATAAAAAATGCGCAATAATTTATAGAATATATATCATGCTTAATTTAAATGTATAAATAATTTATATAATAATAGAATTAATATAATATTTATATATATTTAATAAAATAATTAAATCATTTCATTATGCAATATAAGATTAATTTATATACATAATAAGAAAGTTTTTATGCCCTCTTCTAGTTACAGTATATTGACATAAAATTTACTGGGCTCCTGGTATAGCCTGGCTGACACTCCCTCACTCTAAAAAAAACAATAAAAAAAATGCTAAGATTTTTCTTTTTGTACTTCTTTAACAGAATAGGAAGATTTGAAATTTCCTTTCCAGGTATCCATGCATCATGTTCAGATGATTTGCTCTTATATCTCAATAAATATTCAGTACGTCTTTTAGAAGTGATAATTCTATCATTGAGAATTTTATCAATTTCTGCAGTTTCAGTGACCTCCTGAGGGTTTTTCTTAGGTCTTCCCCTTTTTTTGGGAAATAAGTCACTGTTGGGAGTATAAGGATTAAGCAAAGAAATTGGAAAAACAGTATGTTTCCTATCATATGGAGAATACAATACAACTTCTACTGCATTATCTCCAACCAGTCTTTTAACAACAAATGGTACTACAGAAGGATCTTTTAATTTGTTTTTACCTGGTAGATTTAAATGGACAGTAGATATCAAAACCTCATCACACTTGTTTAATGTGTATTCTTTATGGGATTTATCCCATCTCTTCTTTTCATATTCAAATGCTTTATCAATACAGCTTTGAGCATGTTTTCTGCTAAGCTGTTGCATTTACACAAAAGATTTATACCAGGGTATAGTTCCAACTTAGGTAATTTATTATTGTGAATTTAAGCAGGAGTGTTTGGGACATAACCTAACCAAAGCTTAAAAGGATTTTTCTCAGTGACAGAATGAACAGTGCTATTATATGCAAATTCAAGACCAGGCAATAGAGTGACCCAGTCATTAGTAAACCTGTCATTGTTGTTATATTCTAATCCAAAGGCACAATACCTTCTAATCATATCTTCCATATTTTGAATCATTCTTTAAGCTAGACCATCAGTCTGAGGATGGTGAGCTGTAGACAACTTTAAATCACAGCCATAAATATCCATCAAAGAGGTCCAAAACTCACAAGTAAATTTTGGATCTCTATCAGAGATAATGGCTTTTGGAAATCCAATAATATTGAACATGTAAGTCCACCATAAGAATGCTAATTCCTTTGTGGATACATGTTTGTGGGTAAAAATAAATTTGCACATTTTTGTGAATCTTTCCACTATCACCCAACAAGAGTTATAACTGTCTGTACCTGCTACAAGAAGACCAGTGACAAAATCCATGTTAATGATTTGCCACGGAGAATCAGGTGCTTCAATATGTTGTAATAACCCTGCTCTTTTACCTGTCAACCTTTTAGATCTCTGGAAGGAATCACAAGATTCGACATATAATTTTGTATCTTCAGACATATTAGCCCACCAAGCTGTGTTTTTGATTCTAATTAATGTCTTTTCAAGATCAAAATGACCAGCTAATATGTCATCATGACATAGTTTGAGGATAGTTTCTTTCATAGAAGGAGGAATTACAATTACATTAGTAAGCTTTCTTCTATAATATATATAACCATCTTCAATAGAAAACTTTCCTTTAATCAAAGCATTTTGATACTTTTCAGGAAGAGTTTTAATCAATTCTTGAAATAAAGCATTCTTATGATCATTTAAGATACTAACTAATTTATTTAAATTAGAATCTTTATCATATGAATCCAGAATTAATATTAATAACTCTTTTTCCATATCAATTATAAATATCCCATGGATATGAAAAGTATCATCTTCAGTTACATAAGCAGTTTTGGAGTCATTATTTGGCAGAGGCAATCTAGAAAGCATATCAACATTGGAGTGAACATTTCCTGCCCTATGGATAATTGTCATTCTTCCTCTGTACTCTTGAACAGCAAGTTGCCACCTAAACATATGTCTGTTAGGTGTTTTTAGGTTTAAGAGGGACTTCAAAGCACTACAGTCAATTACCAATTCAACCTTTTGGTCATCCAGGTAGTAATGAAGCTTCTCAAGAACCCAAACAACTTCTAAGAGCTCTAATTGAGTGGCACCATCTTTAAGTTCACTATTTCTTAAGGTTCTTGAAATATGAAAAATTAAAAGCTCTGAGGAATTATCATTAATAATTTGTTTCTGGTGAAGGGCAGCACCCAGACCAACAAAGCTAGCATCTGTATACAGGACAAAAGGTTTGTTGAAATCTTGAAGAGCAAAGATATGGGCTTTCATTAAGCAACATTTTAATGCATTAAAAGCTTTTTTACAATCAATATTCCAGATGAATGCAACATCTTTTGTAGTTTGTTTGGTAAGAAGCAAGGCTATGACCTGATAATTTTTAATATATTGTCTATAATAGCCACACATACCCAAAAAAAATTGGATTTCTCTTACATAAGTTGGTGCCATTACATTTCGAATTGCAGCAACTTTGTTGTGGTATACACAAATTTGTAGACCTGACACAACATGGCCAAGGAATTTTAAAGATTGAAAGCCAAATTTACACTTTTTTAAGGACAATGTCATATTGATATCATCCATTTTTTGAAAAACTCTATTTAAATGAATCATATGTTCAACAAAAGTTTAAGAAAAAACTATGATATCATCAATATACACCATAAGTCATTCTTCAATTATTTCCTGATGGATAGTGTTATCCATGACTTTTTGGAAAACTGAAGGTGATTTTTTTGGGCCAAATAGCATTCTAACATACTCATATATTCCCATATGAGTAGCAATAAGCAAAAAATTTTGAGAATTTTTTTCAACTGGAACTTGATGATACCCTTTATTACCATCCAGACAACTAATAAATTTTGCACCTTGCAAGGTAGCATGTATTGAATTAATTCTGGGTAAAGGAAAAATATCATCAACAGTATAAGTGTTTAATGCTATGTAATTTCCACATAATCTAGCCTTATCCTTTTCATAAGAAATTAAGACTGGGGAGATGACACAATATTTGGGGGTGAAATCCACTTTCTCAATGATATTCATTTTTAATAATTTGGCAATATTATCTTCAATATATTTTCTCTTTGTTGGAGAATCAGGATATGGTTTTTTCTTAAGACTAGGAGGAATATCAATCAAGTTACAGGATAAGGTAATTTTCATTTCTTCCTGAACACTTCCCAAGACATGAGAACCATGAGCAAAAGCCATAGGGAAGGAGGTAATTGAGGTAATTATAGAATCATTTTGTTCACTAGTTAAATGATCACCAAAAGAAGCATTATTTATTTCATTTAATAAATCATCCATTTCAATTGTTGGTCTGCCTTTACACTAGATCAGTGAGTTACAAGATTTTAACAGATGCCCAGTAGGTTTTCTAGAGGAGGAAATTTTGAATTTTCTTTTTCCATTCAATCCTAAGGTGAAACAATTATTTTCTGGGTCCAATTTCACACCAAATATGGTCAAAACATCATTACCCATAATAAACCAATTGCTTAAATTATCATTTTTCATGACAACAAATTCACAAATTGCTCTTACAAAACCACCATTATATTTGAAGAATACAGAGGTTTTGTATTTTCCAATAGGAATTAAGGTAGAACCATACACTCTCCATTTTTCAGAAGTAATAGTTAATAATTTATTCAAAGAATCCTTATCTACTGAAGCTAAAGCCCTTTCAGACACTACACTTCCTCCAGCACCAGAGTCAAGAACTACATCAACATTTTTACCATTAATGATAACAGGTGCTTTCAAAGGGGATATGGCTATAGAATTGTTAGTAATATCTTTAATTATTTCAGCATTTTCCACTAAGATAAATCCAATACACATTCTTAAGATATATTTTCTAAATAATGGACATCCTGTTCCAGAATTAAAACATCTTTAACAGAGTCATTTTCATAGAAGATATTACTTTCACAGTCACTAGAAGAATTATTGACATCAATTTCAGACTCATCAGTGTCTTAATTTTGTTCAACAAGATGAATTTTCTTGTCACAAACATGACCCTTTTGCCATGGTTTGTTACATTTATAACAAGTATTTGTCCCATATTTTTTAGGTTCAACTGGGGCAGAGGGTTTATCAGATTTTTCTGGGGGCTTTGTAGAGGGTTTATTTTGATCATGATAAGATTTACCATGGTTATTCTTTGGTTCATATCTATGGTTGAGCAGTACCTCATTACAGATAATGATGAAAGAAGAATTTTCCCTCACATGCTCAGTTCTAGCTACATTTAAATCTCTAAGAGAATTTGGTAATTTATACAAGATTTTATCTCTTCAAATATCATAATCCATCTTTGGATCAATTTCTCTCAAGATTTTTGTTACTTTCATAAGAAAAACAATGGGTTTTTCAACAGAGGATAATACAAATCTTGTATTTTCATACAGTCTTTTCTGAGATAACGTGAATTTTGAACCACCAAATTGATTCTCAATCAAGGATTTCCAATCATTCCATGTATAATGGCTGTTATCCAATAGAACAGATTCATAACACATCAAAGCTACATTGGAAAATAAAGAAATAAGCTTAGAAACAATTTCCTTATTAGGTAGTTTATAAGATCTTTTTAAATTATCAATTCTTTGGATAAAGTGTTGCCAATTAGATAAAGAATCACCATCAAAGGTAGGATATTGGTCCAATTTAGGCCAATTTTTCTAACTACTGGGATGGTCCATTCTTTGGTTTGAATTATTTATCATTAATAATTCCTGAAGTTTAGCCAGGTGTTCAGAAATTTCATTATTTACAGAAACAGCTGGTACATGACCATCACAATATTTTTTGCTGGTAGCAAAAGACTTTACAGACTTATTTTCAATTTGTTTAATGGCTGAAATATGAGGAAGAAAAGAGGAGCTCTGTTCAGGTTCTTTTTCCTTATTTATATGCAGCTTATGGGAAGCATTCTCATTTATACCATAATTATTGATGGTTAAGGTTGAAAATTTTTCTTGTAGGTAAGACACATAGTTTCTTATCCTTGGAATTTCAAACATCTGGTCATTTATTTTTTCAAGGGATAAAACATTTCTGTCCTCAGAAAGTGTGTGTTTGGCACTTAGTGCATGGAAATCATTTTTTAGATTTTTAAACTCATTTTGTAGAGATTTAATTTCACCTTTTAATAAATAATTTTCCTCAATAAGGGGTTTCAATTCACTCAAGGTTTTATGCAGAATGACATTTTATCTGAGATAGATCTATGGTCTTTCCTTATTTTTTTTTTGGCTAAGAACAATATTCAAGATTTTTTTGATTTTAAAATAAGCTATATATTTTACATAAAAACTTACTTTACAAAGAAAAATCAAATTATTTAATCTATCACTCTCATGTATTAACACATACCTTAAGTATTTGTCTTTCACAACATTAAAATCAAGGGTATCTTTCAATATTTCTTCAGAAGTTTTCTCAGTTAAAGTATAGACTTCAGGGGAAACAGAATCATTTTTAATTGCAAGAGAAGGATTAAATAAAGAAGTAGAAGTCAAATGTAGAGGTTCATCAATTGATAATTTTCTAATTACATTATTGGGGCTACTCATTAAAGGAATTTGTCTTTTTAAGGGTTTAACTGTTCTTTCACCATGATCTACAATATTACCTGAAGAAGATTTGTTATTATACATACCAACATGTTTATCAAACAAATTGCTCACCATGGTAAGGGAGGAAGCTTCCCCTGTGCCTTCTTTCTTCAGCCTCCCTGATAAAGAGGGGGCTGAGGAGATTGGTGGTAGGTTGGTGTCCTGGATGGGCAAGGGTGTTGAGCTGTTTGTTGCTGAACATTCTGTTGGTAATGGCTCATCAGTAATCCCATTTCCACTGCTCCACCTGAAGAGTGCTTTGATTTTGCGTTAAAGAGCTGGGTACTTGATTGGGCTGAGGTTGAGGCTGAGGCTGGGAGGCTGAGAGATGAGGAGGTTGAGCCTGTTTGTGATTTAATAATTCCTGCATCTGCTTCCAGAGTGTGTCTACTCTTGCCTTGTACTTCATACTTTCTGCTCTCAGTTCTTTTATGTGACTGGACAGGTTGTTTACTTGTTGATTTAGTGGTATCTTTTTTATTTTTACACCTTTGAGTTGATTTTCCTGATTTATTAGAGGTCTTACTTCTTTCAGAGGTGTTTGGTGAGGGGGTTTTTCCACTTCTCCTGTCATTTACACGTCCTGAAGGTTTTTTTCAGCTAAATAAATTTTGTAAGTTAATTTAGAAGAACCTACAGATTCAGTGTCACCATCCACTTCAATCTCATCCATGTGTAAGTTATCCATGCTGTTAGCCAAACTACCGGAAATTTAAACTGTTAAAATAGAATAAAAAATTTTTTAATGATTCAAATTGTTAATTTCAAAATAAAATATAAATTATTGAATTTTAAAAAAAGAAAAAATTTAATTTTTTATCAAAAATCAATTTATTACCCAAAAAAAATGTAATACAAATAAATTTAATCACAATTATTTTTATTAAGAAATAAAAATAATTAAAATTGGACAAACCAACAAAGGTTTATAAGTCAACCAAAATAATTAATTCCAAAATTAATATATTAGAAATATTGGGACTAAGTACAGAGTACTATTAGGGGGTGTCAGTTCTGGCAAATCCGCACTTACAAATCCGCACTTAAATTTGACCAAATCCGCACTTAAATAAGTGCGGATTTCCAAAACACACTAGCCCCAATACTGGTGGATTTCAAAATGAAATAAGTCACTTATTTCACTCAAATCCGCACTTTCTCAACCAAAAGTGCTGATTTCACCATCAAGTCCCATTTCACTGATTTGTCAGCATCATCCCATTCATACGCAGCACTCCACAGCATAACACTTCATAACCCAAAACATCATACATCATTTACATCTTCATATCATATCATATAAGAGTCATGCCTTCCTCACTTTCAAATCGTGATAAATTACATAAAGCAATGACTTTCATGGCGCTTGAACTGCTCTTGGACTCTGATTCCGATTCTGATCTAGAAGAAGATTTTGTCGTTTTATCAAAAATGGCCAGGAAACGTTACCTTCTTCCCAGAAAGCCTCAAGTACTTCATACCCCCAAGTACACCATCCAAACACTTCTTAAACTATCTACACCCAGTTTTAGATGGCTGTTCAGGACTTCTCAGGAATGTTTCCTTAAATTGCTTGAGCTTATTCAGGATCATCCCATATTTCACAATAATTCTCAAAAAGAACAACAACATCCTTCAATTCAATTGGCCATCACACTATGTTGTTTGGGTTCAAATGGTAATGGAGCCGCTTTGAAACGTTTAGAAAATGTCTTTGATTTAGGGTATGGTTCAGTTAACACTTATACCAAACGATGTATCACTGCCATCAACTCCTTGGAATCTCAACTTCTCACCTGGCCAACAAAAGAAGAGCGACTTGAATCATCTCAGGTTATGCAAGCAGAGGGCTTTCCAGGATGTATTGGTTTTGTTGATGGTACTACTATTCCTTTGAGCCAGAAACCTGCTCAAGGTGGAAACAATTACTTTGACCGTAAAAAGAGGTAGATTATTTTTAACTCCTTTCATCCTCCTTGAAACTAACACAAACAAATATATCTTCTTTATAGATATTCAATTAACGTTCAGCTTATATGTGACGTAAACAAAAAATTTATATCATTCTTTGCTGGCTATCCTGGCTCATGTCATGACTCCTACGTCTTCCAAAGAATGCATATTTCAAATGAACCTGAAAAATTCTTTGATGAAAATCAGTATCTTCTTGCAGATTCTGCTTATGAGAATGGAAAGTATGTACTTCCTGCTTTTCGGGGAGCAGCTTCAGAAGACAGTCAAAATGCCAAATTCAACAATCATTTGGCAAAGTCAAGAGTCCGTATTGAACATTCTATTGGAATCTTGAAAGGCCGTTTTTCTAGTTTAAGGGAATTAAGAAGTCCTCTTAGAAATAAATCTGAAATGGAGGCGGTGATCAACTGGATTCTGTGTTGCACTATACTTCATAACCTACTTGCTGACCTCAAAGATCAATGGTTAGAGCTGTATGAAGATGAACAAGTTGATTCACCTCCGACTATATCCAACACTTCTATTTCTCAATCAACTAGTATAAGGGCGAAAATCCTTCCAATAACACTCCAACATTTTTCAACGCAATTTTAATTTTTTTCTCTTTCTCTTCAAATTATCAATTTGCATGTATTATTCACTGAGAATGGTAAATTTTTTTGCATATTTTTTTGGTTTTTGAATTTGCTGTTAAAGTCTTATTTTTTTTTCTCTCTGTGTTTTCTTTCATCAACTCAACATGAAATCGCATATTTTCAGCAAACGCATATTTTTTCAGTCACTCAAAGGTTGGGAAAGAGTTGGAAGGGAAGATTAAGGGTTCCGAGGCATTTTAAATGAAGAAAAGGGTCTGGGAGAGGTTGAGAGGGGTGAAATGGGGATCAAAAGAGGATGGCATACAATGGGGCTGGGAGGATAGCGAAAGGCATGGGGAGGGAAGACAAGCATGTGTTGATAGAATTGAAAGGGATGGAGATTGGTGCAAACAGAGTGTGAAAATAGGAGGATGAACTCTGTTCTTCGGGCGAAGAACAGAGTTCACTTCCATAAAATATTAGCTGAAACATAGTTTTCAATTCTGTAAAAACAGTTGTAAGTAATAGAAAAAGTCACTGATTTTTTTTCTATGTAATCCTTGCTTTACGAGGAGACTTTTGTGACGAAGCAGATTTTTGAGTTACCTTTTGAGATTTGGAATGTCTGGGAGGCATTATGAAACTGGCACATAACAAGAAAAAAGATTAAAAAGTAGAAGAAATAAGTAAAAAAGAATGTAAACATGCCTGGTCAAAATATTGAAAATGTCAGGAAGGGGTGTGTGCCGAGGATTGATGGGTAGGTAGCAAGGAAGGTCAGTGTGTCACATGTGACAGGGATGGGGTAAGAAATGAAGGGATGTTTTGTGGCCAAAATGTGGTTGTGAAAAAAAACGGGAAAAAAGTGCTGATTTGAGGTCATAACTGACACCCTTTTTTGAAATAAGTGACTTTTTTGCAAAATTTAAGTGCTGATTTGTAAGTGCTGATTTGGTTTGAAATCCGCACTTAATTTAAGTGCGGATTTGCCAGAACTGACACCCCCTATTATGGTAAACCAATAACAAAAAACAATAATAAAATTAATTTAATAATTTAATAAAATTTAACTGACTTCTAGCACTAAGAGTTTTACTCTATTATGGTCAACTAGGAAAAAAAAATTAAAAAATAAGGAACACTTACACTCAGTGAATCAGCAATTAAGCCACAAACACTGTTATTGAAGTAAAAATTTAATAATATGAGTGAGAGGTGCAAAGGTTAACTTACTATAGTGATTGTAAAATCATTTAAAAATAATATAAACGCAAATGATTGAACCCAAGATTGAAACATGGTCTCAGCAAAAGTTTACTTTTTCGTTGGGTGGTCCATGCGCTATGTTGTTTGTCGCAAGTATCATAGTTGTTGTCGTCACTTGGAAAGGTGCCCAATTATCAGCCGGATGTCTAGAAGAGGAAGAGGAAAAGGGAAAGAATGGAGAGGAGGAGGAGAAAATATGGACAGATATAAAATAATTAAAGGAGTTATAATTATTCTAAGAGAAAAGGCAACGAGGACTACTTGGGACTTGACAAAATACTGAGGGTTATAAAATTACAAAATATATATTTTAAGTAAGAGTTATTTCAATGCGCGGTAAACACAGTTATTATTATTAGACTTATTGCAACCTTTAGTTATGTATATAAAATCTAAATTAGATTTATAATACTATTAAAAATAATAATAAATGTATTATATTAAAAATGTATTCAAGATTGAGTGTATAATAAATGATGCAGCTACAGGGGATTATCCAAAGCCTTTTATAGGAAAAGGACCCTCTGAAGTGTCACAAATGAGTACTTGAAAAAGAGTAATAAAATGAAACAAGAATATAAAAGAATAGAACTAAACATAGAGATTGAGAGAAAAACATGAGACAATAAACTGAACCCGTGATTAATTAACCAATTTTTCCACCATAACTTCCCAAAAAAAATAATTAAAATAATTAGTAACCAAGTAATTCTGAAACATGAGAACAGTTAGTAAAATAACTCAAAACAATTATTACAGTGAGATGTAAAGGATTTTATTAAAACAATTAGAATTATTTTCACACCAAGATCCATGTAATAAATTCAATCCAGTATAAAGCAGCTTTAATTATTTGTTTTAACTATGTAATTAATTCAATAATTAGTTTCAATGAAACATATAATTAAGTCAATGATATTCTTAATTTATAGTGAAAATTTTAATACCATTTTATTAAATAAGTGTTATAATTTATTTAATAATTTTACTGACACAATTGTGGGTCAAAAAAGTGCCCAATATTATTGTTTAATAATGTATGAAAAAGGTTTATTTAATATATAAATTTAATTAATTAAGTTAATTACATTATAAGTCAATTTTACACTTAAAGTTTAATATATTTTTATAATTAATTAATTATAAATTTTTATATATTAAATACATAAAAAATGTGCAATAATTTATAGAATATATATCATGCTTAATTTAAATGTATAAATAATTTATATAATAATAAAATTAATATAATATTTATATATATTTAATAAAATAATTATATCATTTCATTATGCAATATAAGATTAATTTATATACATAATAAGCAAATTTTTACACCCTCTTTTAGTTACAGTAAATTGACATAAAATTTACTGGGCTCCTGGTATAGCCTGGCTGACATTATTACTTCAGTTGATTTATTTTAATCTTGGTTATAAAATTATCTTTATTTAATGAGGCACCTGGTAAAGAAATATTTTTTTTCTAGTTGACCAAGATATAATTATATTATTCTTAGTCCTAGAAGTAATATTGAAATTAAATTAATTTGTTTATATTATTTCTTTATATTATATCAGTTGACCAATATTGAATTATATTATTCTTAGTCCTAGAAGTAATATTAAAATTAAATTAATATTTTTATATTATTTTTTTTATTATTTCATTTGACCTCTGTTCTGATAATTAAAAAATTATATTATTGCTTCAGTTGACAAATTTTCCTGGCAGTAAAATAATAATATTTAAAATTAGTTGAATTGATTATATTAAATTTATTTCAGTTGAAAATAAGCCCTTGTAATTAAATTATTACAGTAATTAAAATTTTTCTCAGTTGAAATTAAGTCCTGGAAATTAAATTCTTCAGTTGACTTTAAATCCTGATAATTATCAACATATACATTACTAATTAATAAATTATTTTATGACTTCAGTTGATTTATTTTAATCTTGGTTATTAAATTATCTTTTTTTAATTAATAAAAATTGTGATTATTATTTCAGTTGATTTTTTGTCCTGAAAAACATTATATTTTAATTATTCCACTTGATTACAAAATCCTGATAATTACTTATATACTAGAATTTTTTTTTTTATTTTTCTTTAAATTAAGTAAAAATAAGAACTGATTAAATTTAAATATATCTTCTCTCAGTTCAGATTAATTACAACTATGACTGATCAAGGTGCTTCTTCTGCACAGGGGGGAAAAAATGAGGACCTGCAATCAAGTTGTTTTTCAGGTCTTCTGGAGTAATCTTTGGAGTTATCTTGTAGGGGTGGGTATGAGTGAAAAATTTTCAAGTAAACATATTGAAAATTCTTTTCTACTTCCTTCCTCTTTTTGTTCCTTGAAATCATGACCTCAAGAAGGAAGAAAATAAATTAATTCTTTTTTCAATGTTGATGAATCTTGCATATCTTAAAAGAGACATACTATAGTTATATAAATATCCATATAAAATAATCAAAATATATTTATACTGAACTTATTTCATGGACACACAATAAATATTTAATATAGATGTAAAGGACATATTAAACTTTGATGCACATTTCATTTTCAGTATTTATTGATCATCTTTATTAAAAATGAATTTATGATAAAAATTTATTAAATTTTATATAAAATATCAATTATCTACTTATTTTGCGCATGAGGAGCTGTAAAAGAATATTATAGTTCTGCTCATGAATTTTTAATTTATAAATATATATTTAATTATCTGGTGCAAAGATTCAACTGCTATGTCTTCTATTACAGAGGTTGGAAAAAAAAGAAAGATGTTATATCCCCAAAAAATATTTTTAACAAAAAAATAACTACAGCTTTTTATTCATGATTATATATCTATTATACATCAAATTTTGTAAAAAAAAATATTTGTAACCTGAAATGACATTTTTTTAGAAAAAAAATCATATTAGTTGTTAATTTTTGAAAAATGAGAAAAATAAACATACATATCCCCTTGATGATTCAGAAAAGTTTTTTTTTTGCAAATTATTCTGAAAAATAAAAGTGGAAAAAACTACAATATCATACCACATTAAATTCTTTAAATTTAATGGAATATTTTAAAAAGATTTTTATAAAGTAATAGACTCATTAGCAATTTTTCACTTTCAATTTTTCTTTGTTTTCTATGAAGTTTTGTTTTTCTGTTTTTCTCATCTTGCATTTTTAATTCTTTAATAAACTTCAGTATGTGACATGCTTTTGAAACCAATATCTTGTTTAAAGTTAGTGTAACAAGTGATTTTGAGGATTTTATTGTAAAAAATTGATTTATTTAAATTTTTTTCCCATGGTTTGAAGTGCTAGATATGGTGTTCACTAATTTTTTGCCACATTTATTTTATATTATTTTTTCCTTTTTTCTCCTTTTCAAATTATTTTTACCTAACTCAGAAATTTTTGCTTATCAGAATTCACAAGTTCTACTTTTACTTCTGCATAAATCATAAATTAAGGCATCTTGATGTAGTTGATGCATCACATTTTGTTTGTTCCAATAAAATATTTACATTAGTTAAGTTTTTTTAACAATTTTGTGGTGATAATTCATCACCTCTATTTATTTATTTTTTTTGGTGGATGAAAAAAATGGAATATGAGGTGAAGAATTATATGAGTTGAATTCAAAAATATTTTTCAAACATTTAATCAGCTTAGAAAAATTTTTATTAAATGATAGTCTTGCCAAAATACATATAACGGGAAAATACTTTCTCTTTAAGGCAAATTTTTTTTTAAAAAAAATGAATCATTGTATTGGGTAGTCTTAAATTAAATTTTCTATATAATGTCTTTACTATTTAAATTAAATATGCAGAGGAAGAAATCACTTTTAAAATTCCTGTAACAGCTCATCTGTATCCTCATTTTTTCCCTTTTTAATCCCCTCTTTTGCCCCTGCAGGTGCCCCCCTGCTGGCGCTTGAGTTACTCAACGGGGTGTTAAATCTCTTCTACTTACACAAATTTTTTTACCTCTTGAACCCCCTGCTTCTCTATCAATTTTCCTTTTTTTTCCCTACAAGCCCTCCTTTTAAATTTATTTATAACAATACTCATTGTCTTTTTCATCCTCTGAAATTACTCATTTTCTATACTAGCCCCTTGCCCCACCCAATATTTATCCCTTCACTCTACTGTCTTACACAGTCCCTTACATCCCCCCAGTTTCATTAAAAAAAGGTCTTTAGAAACATTAAATTATATGTGATTCAGTTTTCTAATGCACTGAGTTAAAGAGAAGAAAAAAGTGCAATGAAAATACTGAGGTCACGTGCAAGGAAGTATTGCCGCAACACTTTCCTGCATGTGACTTGTGTTTTCAAGACCCAGAGTCAATTTTTTGAGTAAAGGGGAGAGAAAAAACTGATATCACGTGCAGCTAAGTGATGCTGCAACACTTTGATGCACGTGACTTGAAACTTTAAAAGAGTAAGTACAAAATACTTTAGAGGTGTGGTATAAGACATCAGGCCAAATGAAAAAAAGAGTTTCTAAAGAACTTTTACCATAAAATGTGGGGGTGTGAGAGTGTAACTTGGTGACAAGAAGGATTTATGGGGGCAAGCTGGGAAAGGCCGGTGGAGAAAAATGTAAAATGTAGAGGTGCAATAGGGATCCTGAGGGTGAAAAAAAAGATCTTTGAAGGGGTAAATGAGGGATTGTAAAGAAGTGGGGGGTAATTCAAGCAGAAAAAATAGGATTTGGGGGGTAGAACAGGGAATTCAAGACAGTGAAAAATTGGGAAAGTGTGATCTTTGCAAAAAAAAATGTATGGGATTTATGCAAATGGGAGAGGACACACTGGGGGATGATAGTTAAACATATAGAACGGAGTGTATATAAGAGTAAAAAGTAGGATACAATGAATGCTTTCAAGGTTTTTTTTGTTTTATTATTAGTGGAGCACAAAGAGTGAGTGGAGAATGATTTTATAACTAAGGGGGGTAGATTTTCTTTGATTAATCTACCTGAGGTCAAAAAATAAAAAATGGGCTTCAAAGAATGGGAAAGAAATCATCCACTCTTGTTTAAAATTTATATTAAAAATGACATAAATTTAAAAAAAAAAATTAATATGCCTATGGAATCTGGCCAATATTTTCTTTCATTATTCATGAATAATGGATATAAAATTTAGATGAAAAAAAAATATTTGTTTCATTAAATTTGAGCAATAATTTTTACTTTGTACTAATTATTTTTCATTTTCTACATATTTCAATATTTCATTATGTGGAAGTGGATTGAAGTACATATAGTATGGAAATTTGAACCATATAATATGTGTAAAAAAAAAGAGTTGAACAAATATAAATATTTTTTGGAACTTAAGAAGTCTATAATAATAAAAATAAAAATATTTTAAAGTGGCCAAAAATTTGATATAAATTAATAAAAAAAATATCAGAACATATATTAAGAAATGGAATTGAAAAAATTAATAATGGTCTATTTTAAAGAAATGAGATAAACTTCTTTACTTTTATCATGCATCAGACCTGTATATAGCATCAAAAATTTGTAAAAAAGATGAGTTTAAGCCTACCCAGAATTATAACCAGGTTACAACAAGGTTAGTCCAAAATTCAAAAAAACGACTTGCCTACCAGTCCTCCTTTTTTCCCCCCTGTGCTGTCCGTGATGAGGAACTGGATTTAATTGATTTTGATGAAGTTTCTTGTGTAAGTTTCCCTTTGACTGCAAAACTGGCTCAAATTAATCAATTAATTGACCAATCAGGATGTGAAAATGCAGGAGATAGAGATATTAGTGAAGACAACTGCTCATGATTAAAATCATTTAATCAACCCCCCAGAAGAGCTTCCAAAAGGCTTCAAAATAAAAAAGATTCCCTTGAATCAGCAATTCAAAATCTCTCCACTCACATCAAGGAGTTGAGGTCAGAAAATCTCAAACTGAGGTCAAAAACAGACAATTTAGAAGACAAGGTAAGAAAAATAGAGTCCTTTCTTCAAGAGAAGAGTAAACCTCCTCCTCCCTCAAAAGCCATTCCACAATTGTCCCCCCAGCAACAAGAAAAGGTGGGAGTCTAAAAGTGGCCGTGGGATTGGCTGAAAATCCAGTGGGATTATCTGTCCCAACAACAACAACAACAAGTACCTCAGACAGGACCTTCAAGAACCAATCAGTTCAACCCCAAACCTCCTCACCCCTATCATGGTAGAAAAAAGAGAATATAAATCACATTCAATTCTTGCCCAAGCCATGGTAAGCCCCTCAATTGAATCACAAGTAACATTTCTTGTTAATGATTCAGTTCCTTCAGGTAACTCTGGAAGATGAGATGAGAGTGAGACCAGTAGAGGCTGAGAGAATTAGACAAATTTCTCAATGTTCTAATGTATCTAATTGTTTGCTTTTTATTGCTACTTCAATGATAAATCCTGATATGGCTATTATTTTTTGAGACATTTGAACCTGAGTTTTATGAGAATCTGGAAATTTATTCTGTTTCCCTATTGAATAATACTCCATATGTAGCTAACATTAATGATGAATAATTGAGGGAAATTATTGTTAAACAAAATCATATAATGAACAACATGCAATTAACTCAGAAATTTAATAGTTTGTTAAATGAACAAGGTTATAAATCATTGAGGAGAGAATAACAAAGAGTTTCTGATGATTTTTTTAAGCACAAAGTAACTCATGAAAATAAAGTTGCTTTGTGGCAAAATATCTAGAACTATCTGTCTTAATTACAAGATAATGTGTCTATCTGTTGCCAGGAGCTAGAGGGACATAAGTTGAACATAAAGAGATTAGGTGACCATTATTCATATTTACAAAATAAGAACCACTTATTTTTTGCAATCATCAATGAGTTTATCTAGTATTCCAAGAGTGAAAGCTAGGTTAACAACAATTGAAGAGAAGCTGAATTCATTGTTACATGATCAAAAGTTTTCTGACATTGATTTGAAAGAAGCTTTTGTACAGGATGTGTCAGCCTAGATATCCCTAGGATTGAGTATTTCCTATACTTAAAATAAGATAACCTTAATTAAGTTAAGCTTATATCTTAAAAATATGGTTAAAACAATAAATATATGATAATATTACATATATATATAATTATTACACTATTATATAAATTAGAGTAGTTTAAATAGCTTATCTATAGCCTAAAAATACTTATTAAGGTGTTAATAGAGTCATAATATATTTATCTCAAGTGATATTAAGTAATTATTGACATACATAAGCTTATATGTATACATAGATCTCATATTCAGTGAAATATGCAGTATATTATGTATATTTAGGTCTATAAGTGGGTTTTAGCCTCTTAATAGCCTACAACCTTTATTTTTCTGCTTATTTTAGGTCATATGGACGTATTCAGTGGACTCACAACGCCTTAGGAAGCATATACATCTATTTCAGGTGCATACACTCAGTTTGGACAACTTAATCTGCTTCCTTGGATGGATATTTACGGATATATGGGTTGGGAGGTCATTGATGGGTTAATATGGATGCTTGTGGATGTTATTGGGGGCTTGGACATTTCATTTGTTTCATTTATATGCTTTGTTTTTTATTATATACTCTTTGGATGAGTTATTTTACCTGTTTCTTTATGGTATCCGCTTTTATCTGAATTTTCTATTTATAGTACAGGTCTGTGTTATCATTAATTGTAATGGAGGGTCCTTACTGGAGGTCTGGGTTTTGAATCTTCTTTAAGTGAATTCCATGGGGAGGTTATGGGCCCTCACAGTGCTGTAATTGCCGGTGATAGCAGTGACATCATGTGGATTGAAGGTCTGTGCACTCCAGTGGATTTTGGTATAAGTAAGGGAGGATTTTGGCAGTTATTAGACATCACTTACTTACTAAAATTCAATTAAACATTTAACCACAATTACTATCATTTAGAAATATATTATAGAGCCTTTATAAATTGATATTATCATTATATAAGCTATAATGATAATATATTTATCTATTTTCCACCACTAGCATGCATTTAAATCCAAGTATTGTGAGTTTTATTTGAGTATAACTATTTTATTAGTCTTCATCTGAGGTTTAATCACTAAATCATTTATAAATAAGTAGTAGGACCATTAATAAATACTATTTAATCATACTTATATACTAGGTGCACTGACAGGATGCCCCAAGTGTACCTGTCCCTATTTCATCTAAAGTAAAATTAGTGCCAGAAATGCCTGTTGATACCACTGAGTCTCCATCAAAACTTGATGATGTACCTGGATCATCTACAGAAGAATTTAACAATGAGATTACTTCCCAATCGGAGAGGTTCCAGCTCCTTCTCACTCAGAAACAAGTAATAACAAGACTACTTCAAATCAAAAGAATTGGCCAAAACTTGACCAATATCCAACATTTGATGGTGATTCTTCCTCTTAATGGGAGAAGTTCATTTGTAGGATTTATAATCTAAAAAGTTTTTACAAACTCCCAGATGAGGAAATTTTTTCAAAATTAATTTATTTATTTACTAATGTAGCCCTAATCATCACACAATATAGGGGACAGACTTGCTAGCAAGTCCGCAACCTTGGACCCAAACTCACCACAAATTGAACACACATTGAGCTATTGATAAAGGAACCATACAATCAGGAATGAACACCACTGAGAAGAACAGCTCTAGGTTGTTGTTCAAGTAGAGTTCATTTTGGGTTGAGTATTAGTTCAGTCTGAGTTCCATCTCAGTTCAGGTTGAGGACTTGCTAGCAAGTCTACCCCCTATATTGTGTAGTGAACGTGATATGAATCTGTTCTATTGGATAAAAATGACTAATCATGGAAAGATTGGAAGAAATTAATTAGAGCACATATTGGTGGTTTTAAATTTAGGATAGCTCTAAAAAGGCAGGATGAAGAAACTAGATATAGCCCTTCTACTGAAAAACCTATTGAGTTCCTAATGAGACTTTTAAAAATCTTGAGGGCAATGGACCCAAATATGGAGTTTTAGTTATGAAAAGACAGGATCCTCTATAAACTGCTTATGTCTCTGAGAGACTTAATTGTTGCTAGGACTGAGTTCTCAAAAGAACCTTTTTCTTTCATTAATACTTGTAATGAGATCCTTCTAAACAACAAGTATGATGCTAGAAGATTCATTCCTAGAACTTCATTGGAGAAAACCTCTAATTACCAACAAAACCTCTAGAAGAGGTTGGTAAACCTTCTGCCCCTGTTGCACCCAAAAATTATGCAAAAAACACTTGCTTCAAATCCAGAAAGCCTTGACAGAAAGGCCAAGTTTGTGACAAGAAGATAAATCTTGTTGAATAGACAGAGGAACATGCTGATGACACAATAGCACTAGATGATACTTCAAGTTATTGTGCCAGCAATATTTCATATCAATCTCAACAAGAAATCTTGATGCTGGAAGATGATATTCATTATTTAAATACTATTGATATTTATAATAATGATTTATCTACAGTTGAGGATGCTGAGATCATAAGGAAAATTGAGGATAGCTCAATTGTTATTGACCCTCTCAAAGCACCAGTCTTGCTCAATGAAACCAGAATTGAAGTTGTTCTGGATTCTGGAGCTGGAGGAAGTGTAGTATCTGAAAAAGAACTTGCTTCAGTGGACCAAGACTTTAAATCAAAACTTATGCCTATCATTTCTGAAAATTGGAGAGGTTATGGCTCTGTTTTGTCCCCCATTGGTAAATACAAAGCCACAGTGTTTTTCAAATATAACCATGGTTTTGTAAAAGCTATATCTGATTTTTCTGTCATGAAAAATGATAACTTAAGCAGTTAGTTCATTTTGTGAAATGATATTCTAACCAAGTATGGCATAAAATTGGATCCTTCAAACCAATGCTTCACAATGGGGATGAATAGTAAGAGAAAATTTAAAATTTCCTCCCCCAGAAAACTCTTAACCCCAGGGTTGAACACACATCATTCTTTAGTTCAATATAAAAGAAGATTTACAAAGGAAATGCCTACCCTTGTGTCTAAAATTGACAATGCTTCTTTTGGAGAACAAATTTCTGGTGAGGATAAAGATTCTATCATTAAATTTATATAATCTTTTCCTATGGCCTTTGCTCATGAGTCACATGAATTAGGATTGGTAAAATAAAAAATGAAGCTTTCATTATCTTGCCCATTAACAGAAATAACACCTAGTTTATAGAAGAAGCCTTATCTTGCTTCTACCACAAGGAGAAAAGATATTGAAGACAATATCTCCACCCTTTTAAAAATGAATATTATTGAAAAGGTAGTTGAAACACATAAACATTGTGTTATCTCAACTGTCCTAATTTTTTATGTGAAGTATAAAGCCAGGTTTTGTGGTTATTATGGAGCATTAAACACTTATATTTTTGATGATATCTATCCTTTACCCAGAATTAGCTCTATACATGCTACCCTACAAGGTTCTAAATATATCAGCTGTTTGGATTGCAACAATGATATCACCAGGTAGCTTTTGATAAGAATTCTCAGAATTTTCTGATTATTTCTACTCATATGGGTATTTATAAGTATGTTAGGGTGCCATTTGTCCTAAACATGCCCCTTCAGTTTTTCCAAAATTTATGGATAATACATTCCATCGAGAAATAATTGAAGGACGGCTGATGGTTTATATTGATGATATCATCATACTCTCTAAAACATTTGAGGACCATCTTAACCACCTATGTAAAGTTTTTCATAAGATGGATGAGATAAATAGAAAACTTGTTTTGAAGAAATGAAAATTTGGTTTTCATTCCTTAAAAGTTCTTGGTCATGTTGTCTCAGGTTTACAGTTATATGTTGACCAAGAGAAAGTTTCAGCCATACATCAGGTGAAGGATCCTACCACAGTTAGAGAGCTTCACAGTTTTTTGGGAATGCGTGGATACTATAGACAGTATCTTAAAGATTATCAAGTCATAGCATTACCCATACCCAATTAACTAGAAAAGATGTTTCTTTTTTCTGGAACAGTGATAGACAAAGAACTTTTGACACTATGAAACATTGTTTGATGTCACCACCAGTTCTTGCTTTGCCTGACTTTAATAAACAATTTGTTCTATACACTGATGCCAGTTTTATTGGTCTTGGTGCTGCACTTCATCAAAAACAAGTGATAAATGATGAAGTATCAGAAGTTGTAATTTCTTATATTTCAAGAACCTTGAGAAATAGTGAATTGAGATATGGCGCCACTCAACTAGAGTGTTTAAAAGTAGTGTGGGATCTAGAGAAGCTAAATAATTATCTGGATGACAAGAAATTTGAACTTTTCACTGACTGAAGTTCAGTTAAATCCCTCTTAAACTTGAAAACACCTAACATACATATGTTCAGACGGCAGCTAGCTGTTCAAGAATATAGAGAGAGAATGAAGAAAATTTATAGTTCTGGTATTGTTCACTAAAGTGTGGATATTTTATCAAGGTTAAATTTTCCAAATGATGACTCAAATCCTGAATATGTTCCTGAAGATGAAATTGTTTGCATTCATGGAATACATGTGGTTGATATGGAGGAAGAGATATTACAGCTTATTCTGTATTCACATGATAAGGACACTGTCAAGGTATACTTTTAGTCTAGAAGATTTGGTACGTAGTTCTACGAGGATTTAAAAGGCTTAAATGGGTTCTCAACAAATTTGTACGTATTTCTTAATTCAAAGATGAATTTTTTACTCAATAAAAGAGGTAGGATTAAAATATTAATATAAATTATAAATTAGAATTACGCTATTGTAAATACTAATAATATAGAATATAAGAATAAGTGTTTAGTTGGTTATTGTTGTAATAAAATGAGTTGGTAAAATAGAATGATCAAAAGACAACAAAAAGAGAGGCCTTTTTATAGGCAAAGGAGAGACAAAGCACAGAAAACAAATTCTAAAAACAGTAGGAAAAGAGAGAGGAAAAGAACATTCCAGAAAGAGTATTTCAAATAATAAAGTTATTCTAAAAAGAAGGCGTCAAAAAGATGTATTTACAGAGTATGTCAGAAATACATCAATATTTTTAATATTTACTGTAAAAGTCAATCCTAAATAATAAATTTGATTTTTTTGTATATATTTAATATTATTTGAATATTTAAATCTTATTTTATCTTTGTATTTATTTTTTAATATAAAATTTTATTTTTTCCCAACCTGTCAAATGAGCACGGTGTTAGAGAAAAATATAAGGGACAAAATTATAATTTTAATTTTAATTATTTATTTAATTAATTAATTTAATTTTAACATTTTGTAATTAGTTAATTTATTATAACTAATTTTAATGTAACTAAATGATAATTAAATGATAATTAAAAATGATAGGGTGCGGCTTCATCCAGTAAATAATTAATTATTTCACTGGGTAAGTCTAGTAGCCTGGCTGACACTCCCTCACTCTAAAAAAACAATAAAAAAAATGCTATGATTTTTTCTTTTTATACTTTTTTAGTAGAGTAGGAAGATTAGATATCTCCTTCCCAGGTATCCAAGAATCATATTCAGATGATTTATTCTTGAATCTCAATAAGTATTCTGTACCTTTCTCAGCAGTGACTATTCTGTCATTTAAAATTTTTTCAATTTCTGCTGTCTCAGTGATTTCATTTGGGGTTTTCTTTGGTCTACCCCTCCTTTTTGGAAATAAATCACTATTGGATGTGTAAGGTTTCAAAAGAGATATTGGAAAAACAGGATGTTTTCTGTCATATGGGGAATACAGAATAACTTCAACTGCATTATCTCCAATCATTCTTCTGAAAACAAAAGGACCAACAAATGGATCTTTTAATTTGTTATTACCTTGTAAGTTGAAGTGGACTGTAGAAATCAACACTTCATCACCCTTTTTAAAAGTGTATTCTTTATGGGATTTGTCCCATCTTTTCTTCTCATATTCAAATGATTTTTCAATACATTTTTGAGCATGATTTCTGCATAGTTGTTGCATTTGAAGAAAAGATTTTACACCAGGATGTATATCCAATTTAGGTATTTTGTTATTGAGAATTTGGGAAGGAGTATTAGGAACATATCCAAGCCAGAGCTCAAAAGGCTTTCTTTGAGTAACAGAATGAACAGTGCTATTATAAGCAAATTCTAACCCAGGAAGTAAGGTAACCCAATCATGAGTGAATCTGTCATTATCTTTATACTCAAGGCCAAAGGCACAATATCTTCTTATCATGTCCTCTAAAGTCTGAATCATTCTTTCAGCTAAACCATCAGTCTGAGGGTGATGGGCAGTAGATAGTTTCAGATCACAACCACAAACATCCATCAGAGACATCCAGAATTCAGAAGTAAATTTAGGGTCTCTGTCAGAGATTATGGCTTTAGGAAAACCAGCAGTATTAAACATATGAGACCACCATAAGAAAGCTAATTCTTTAGTGGAAACATCCTTGTGGGTAGGGATAAATTTACACATTTTTGTGAATCTGTCCACAATAACCCAACAAGAGTTATAACTGTCTTTACCAGCAATAGGTAATCCTGTTACAAAATCCATGTTTATTATTTGCCATGGGGCATCAAGAGGTTCAATATGTTGCATTAATCCTGCTCTTTTACCAGTTAATCTTTTTGATTTTTGGCATGAATCACAGGATTCAACATATAATTTTGTGTCTTCAGACATATTAGCCCACCAAGCAGTGTTCTTAATTCTGATCATTGTTTTGTCAAGATCAAAATGTCCAGCCAATATGTCATCATGACAAATTTTCAAGATGATTTCTTTCATAGAAGGAGGAATAACAATAACATTACTCAACTTCCTCCTATAATATAGATATCCTTCATCAATTGAAAATTTTCCTTTTTCCAAACTCTTTTGGTACTTTGGTGGAAGGGTTTTAATTAATGCTTGTATTGAAGCATTCTTTGGATCATTTAATATGGTGCATAACTTTTTCAAGTCAGTGTCCTTATCATATGATTCCAGAATAAGCTGTAATAGCTCTTCCTCCATATCAACCACATATATCCCATGGATATGGATAATTTCATCCTCAGGATCATATGCAGGATTTGAGTCATCATTTGGTAAGGGTAACCTTGATAACGTATCCACATTTGAGTGACCAATACCAGCTCTGTGAACAATTGTCATTCTCCCTCTGTACTCTTGAACAGCCAGCTGCCATCTAAACATATGTCTATTAGGTGTTTTCAAGTTTAAAAGGGATTTAACTGCACTGCAGTCAGTGACAAGTTCAAATTTCTGGTCATCTAGGTAATAATGAAGCTTTTCTAGAGCCCATACTACAGCTAAACACTCTAATTGAGTAGCACCATATTTCAATTCACTATTTCTCAAGGTTCTTGAAATATAACAAATTACTACTTCTGAAACTTTATCATTTAACACTTGTTTTTGATGGAGGGCAGCACCAAGACCAATGAAACTGGCATCAGTGTACAAAACAAATGGTTGATTAAAGTCAGGTAAAGCAAGAATTGGTGCTGAAATCAAACAGTGTTTCATAGTGTCAAAGGCTCTTTGTCTTTCACTATTCCAGACAAAAGCAACATCCTTTCTAGTTAATTGGGTAAGGGGTAAAGCTATGACTTGGTAATTTTTAATATACTGTCTATAGTATCCACACATTCCCAAAAAACTTTGGAGCTCTCTTACTGTTGTAGGAGCTTTCACCTGTTGTATGGCTGCCACTTTGTTCTGGTCAACACATATCTGTAAGCCTGAAACAACATGGCCAAGAACTTTTAAAGAATGGAAACCAAATTTACATTTCTTCAAAGCAAGTGTCATATTTATTTCATCCATTTTCTGGAATACTTTACACAGGTGTTTAAGATGGTCCTCAAATGTTTTTGAGAATATAATGATATCATCAATATAAACCATCAGCCAACCTTCAATTATCTCTTGATGGAATGTGTTATCCATTACTTTTTGGAAAACAGAAGGGGCATTTTTAGGGCCAAATGGCATCCTAATATACTTATAAATACCCATATGAGTGGCAATCATCAGAAAGTTCTGAGAGTTTTTCTCAACAGGTACCTGGTGATATCCCTTATTACCATCCAAACAGCTGATATATTTAGCACCCTGTAAAGTAGCATGTATAGAGCTGATTCTAGGTAAAGGATAGATATCATCAACAGTATAAGTATTTAGTGCTCTATAATCACCACATAACCTGGATTTATCTTTCTCATAAGAAATTAGGACAGGTGAGATAACACAATATTTAGGTGTTTCAACTACCTTTTCAATAATATTCATTTTTAAAAGGGTAGAGATATTATCTTCAATATCTTTTCTCTTTGTGGGAGAAGCAGGATAAGGCTTCTTCTTTAAACTAGGTGGTATATCAGTTAATGGGCAAGACAATGAAAGTTTCATTTCCTCTTTAACTAATCCCAGTTCATGTGACCCATGAGCAAAGGCCATAGGAAAAGATTTTATCAAGTTAATGATGGAATCTTTATCCTCACCAGAAAGTTGTTCTCCAAAAGAGGCATTGTCAATTTCAGACATAAGGGCATGCATTTCCTTTGTAGATCTTCCTTTATATTGAACCACAGAATTACATGTGTTCAATTCTGGTTTTAATAATTTTTTAGGGGAGGAAATTTTAAATTTTCTCTTCCCATTCAACCCCATTGTGAAACATTGGTTTGAAGGATCCAATTTTATGCCATACTTGGTTAAAATATCATTCCCTACAATAAACCAATTGCTCAAGTTATCATTTTTCATGACAACAAAATCACAAATAGCTCTTAAAAAACCATGGTTATATTTAAAAAACACTGTGGCTTTGTATTTACCAATGGGGGACAAAACAGAGCCATACCCTCTCCAATTTTCAGAAATGATAGGCAACAGTTTAGATTTATAGTCTTGATCTACTGAGTCAAGTGCTCTTTCAGATACTACACTTCCTCCAGCTCCAGAATCCAGAACAACTTCAATGCTGGTTCCATTAATCAAGACTGGTGCCTTAAGAGGGGCAATAACAATTGAGTTATCCTCAATGTTCTTTATGATCTCAGCATCCTCAACTGTAGATAAATCATTATTATCAACGTCAATAGTATTTAAATAATGAATATCTTCTTCCAGCATCAAGATTTCTTGTTGAGATTCATATGAAATATTGCTGGCACAATCACTTGATGTATCATCCAGTGCCACTGTGTCATCAGCATGCTCCTCTGTTTGTTCCACAAGATTTATCTTCTTTTCACAAACATGGCCTTTCTGCCAAGGCTTTTTGCACTTGAAGCAAGTGTTTGTTGCATACTTCTTTGGTGCAACAGGGGCAGAAGGTTTACCAACCTTTTCCAGAGGTTTTTGTTGGTAAGTGGATGGTTTCTCCAAAGGGGTCCTAGGAATGAATCTTCTTGTGTCATACTTATTGTTTAGAAGTATCTCATTGCAAGTATTAATGAAAGAAGAGGGTTCTTTGGAGAACTCAGTCCTAGCCACAATCAAGTCTCTCAGAGACATTGGTAATTTATAGAGGATCCTGTCCTTCCATAAATCAAACTCCATATTTGGGTCCATTGCCCTTAAGATTTTTACAAGTTTCATTAAAAACTCAATAGGTTTATCAGTAGAAGAGCTATATCTAGTTTCCTCATACTGCCTTTGTTGAGCCATTCTGAACTTGGAGCCACCAAATTGTGCTTTAATTAATTTCTTCCAATCCTCCCATGAATAGTCATTCCCATCCAGGAGAACAGATTCATACCACATCAGGGCAACATTAGTGAACAAAGAAATTAATTTGGACACAATTTCCTCATCTGGGATTTTGTAAGAATTTTTTAAATTATCAATTCTGCAAATAAATTGTTGCCAATCAGAGGAAGAATCACCATCAAATGTTGGGTACTGGTCAAGTTTTGGCCAATTCTTTTGATTTGAAGGAGTCTCCTTAGTACTAGCTTGTTTCTGAGTAAGAAGCAGCTGTAATTTCTCTAATTGTGCTGAAATCTCATTGTTTAATCCTTCTGTTGCAGATCCTGGTGCTTCATCAGTTTTTGATGGAAACTCAGTGTTATCAACAGGTATTTCTGGATCAAGTTTTATTTTAGATGAACTAGCCACAGGTACTGGTTGAGAATCCTGCACTATATGTTCCTTCACAGAATTGTCAGAATATTTTTGGTCATTTAACAATGAGTTCAATGTTTCTTCAATGGTTGTTAGTCTTGTTTTCATTCTTGGAAGACTAGATAAACTTTCATTGACAGTTGCAAAAGATAATTGATTTTTATGTTGAAAAGATGACAACTGGTCACTCAATCTTTTCAGATTTATCTTATCTATCTCTACCTCCTGGCAACAGGCAGATACAGTATATTTTAGTTTAGACAAATCATTTTTTATATTTTGCCATAAAGCAATTTTCTTTTCATGGGTTGCTTTGTAATGAGACAATTCATCAGAGACTCTCTGTGCTTCACTTCTTAATGCTTGATAACCCTGATCAGTTAACAAACTATTATATCTCTGAGTCAATTGCATATTGTTCATTATATGATTTTTCTTGGCAATAATATCTCTCAAGTGCTCATCATTAATTCTTGCTACATCTGGAGTGTTTCTCAATAAGGAAACTGAGTAACTTTCCAGACTCTCATAGAACTCAGGGTCAAGAGTTTCATCAATCACAGCCATATCAGGATTAATCATTGAGGTAGCAATTAAAAGTAACGGATGAGATAACTGTCTACTATTCCCAGCCTCTATAGGTCTCAAAGTTTCATCCTCCCTTCCAGATTTACCTGAAGGAACAGAGTCAACCACAAGAAAAGGCACTTGAGAATCAATAGAGGGAGGTACCAGGGTTTGCTGGGTATCACCATATTGGGCTTCCTTCTTCTTTTGCCTCCTTGATAAGGGTGGGGAGGAGTGGGGTGGGCCTGGGTGGGCCTTGATGGACCTACCTGAGGTAACTGATGCTGGTTTTGAGCCAAGTAGTCCCACTGAGTGTTGAGCCAGTCCCACTGCCACTTGGACACTTCTACCATCTCTTGGGATTGGGGAGCCAATTGTTGTTGATCCCTGGGAGGAAGAGGTTTCCTTTTCTCTTGGAGAGAAGTATTTTTTCTTTTCTCCCATTCTTCCAAGGCATCTACCCTTACCTTTAGTTTTAAGCTGTCTGTCTTTAACTCCTTTATGTGGGTTGACAGATTCTTTATCTGCTGGGACAACGGCATCTTTTTTATTTTGAAGCCTCTTGGAAGCTCTTCTGGTGGGTTTGTCTTGGGTTTCTGATCCTGAGTATTGTCCACTAGGATTTCTACTTCTTCCATTTCCACATCCTGTTTGGGGCAAGGATTTATTAGTTTGAGAAATTCTTCTTGTTAAAGGAGAACTTACAGAAGTAGGCTCATCATAATCAATTAAGTCTAGTTCTTCTTCACGTGCAGTAAAACCACTTTGATCAGTCATTTTAAGATTCTACTGAAATGAAGGAAAAGAGACAAAATTAATTAGTCTTTTATTTTTAATTTTTATTTAACAGAAATAAAAAAAAAAAAATCTTATTAGGATAAAAATCAACTTAAATAAAATTAATAAAAAAAAAATTTAAAACCAGGATAATGCAATCAACTGTAGAAATAAATTAGAATATCTATTAATTTTTATTTTCAGGATTTAAATCAACTAATTTATTACCAGGATTTATTGTCAACTGAAATAATCAAATATGAATCTTTATTAATAAAAATTATTTTAACTGATTAATTAACTACCAGGACTTAATGTCAACTGAAATAATTTAAATATGAATTTTATTACTTAAAAAGATTTATTGGATTACCAGGACTCAAAGTCAACTGAAGTAATGAAATGTTAATTATTAAAAAAAAAAATATAATTGTCAGGACAATTTGTCAACTGGAACAATTAATTAGTCAGGACAAATGTCAACTGAAAAATTATAATAATTATTTTATTTAATAAAATATTTTATTGTCAGGACAGTTTGTCAACTGGAACAATTAAAATTCAAATTAATCAGGAAAATTGTCAACTGAAAAATGATAATAATTAATATTAATATATAATTATTTTATTACCTCTGGGACTAAGAACAGTTATTGCTCTATTATGGTCAACCAGGAAAAATAAAAAAAAAATATAATAATAAAATTAAATTCCAATTACCAGACACCTCCCCCTGCAAAATGAGCAAATTAATGCCACTTACAGAGTGCTGAGTAAAAGGAAATACGTAGCAAATGAAGAGTGAAGAGTAACCCACAAATAGTAATCACAATAATTACCACGATATATACGATCTTTAGTCAGTATATGAACTTAAGTTTTGGAGCGCGGTTTGATTCCCGTTTGCAGCAAAAACTTTTATCACGTGACGTATGACGTTCGTCGTTTTCTTGCCTCCACTCGTCCTTTACAGGTGCTTCTACGCCGATGGTCCTCTCGATTACGCCTCAAGTAACGTTGCGCCGTCGATATTTCGGAAAGGCCCCCAATTGTCAAGGTATACTTTTAGTCTAGAAGATTTGGTACGTAGTTCTACGAGGATTTAAAAGGCTTAAATGGGTTCTCAACAAATTTGTACATATTTCTTAATTCAAAGATGAATTTTTTACTCAATAAAAGAGGTAGGATTAAAATATTAATATAAATTATAAATTAGAATTACGCTATTGTAAATACTAATAATATAGAATATAAGAATAAGTGTTTAGTTGGTTATTGTTGTAATAAAATGAGTTGGTAAAATAGAATGATCAAAAGACAACAAAAAGAGAGGCCTTTTTATAGGCAAAGGAGAGACAAAGCACAGAAAACAAATTCTAAAAACAGTAGGAAAAGAGAGAGGAAAAGAACATTCCAGAAAGAGTATTTCAAATAATAAAGTTATTCTAAAAAGAAGGCGTCAAAAAGATGTATTTACAGAGTATGTCAGAAATACATCAATATTTTTAATATTTACTGTAAAAGTCAATCCTAAATAATAAATTTGATTTTTTTGTATATATTTAATATTATTTGAATATTTAAATCTTATTTTATCTTTGTATTTATTTTTTAATATAAAATTTTATTTTTTCCCAACCTGTCAAATGAGCACGGTGTTAGAGAAAAATATAAGGGACAAAATTATAATTTTAATTATAATTATTTATTTAATTAATTAATTTAATTTTAACATTTTGTAATTAGTTAATTTATTATAACTAATTTTAATGTAACTAAATGATAATTAAATGATAATTAAAAATGATAGGGTGCGGCTTCATCCAGTAAATAATTAATTATTTCACTGGGTAAGTCTAGTAGCCTGGCTGACAGACACTGACTTAAAAAAGTTATGTACCATATTAAATGATCCAAAGAATGCTTCAATACAAGCATTCATTAAAACCCTTCCACCAAAGTACATGAAAGCTTTGGAAAAAGGTAAATTTTCAATTGATGAAGGCTACCTCTATTATAGAAGAAAGTTGAGTAATTTTATTGTTATTCCTCCTTCTATGAAAGAGATCATCTTGAAGATTTGTCATGATGACATATTGGCTGGACATTTTGATCTTGAGAAAAAAATGATCAGAATTAAGAACACTTCTTGGTGGGTTAATATATCTGAAAACACCAAACTATATGTTGAATCATGTGATTCTTTCCAAAAATCAAAAAGATTGACTGGTAAAAGAGCTGGATTAATGCAAAATATTGGAACTTGTGATGCACCATGGAAAATAATAAACATGTAATTTATAACAGGATCACCCATTTCTGGGAAAGACAGTTATAAATCTTGCTGGGTTATTGTGGACAGATTCACAAAAATGTGTAAATTTATCCCTACCCACAAGGATGTTTTCACCAAAGAATTAGCTTTCTTGTGGTGGTCTCATATCTTTAATACTTCTGGTTTTCCTAAGGCTATAATTTATGACAGAGACCCTAAATTTACTTCTGAATTTTGGATGTCTCTGATGGATGTTTGCTGCTATATGAAACTTTCTACTTCCCATCACCCCCAAACTGATGGATTAGATGAAAGAATGATTCAGACCTTGCAGGACATGATAAGAAGTTATTGTACCTTTGGCCTTGAGTACAAAGACAATGACAGATTTACACATGATTGGGTTACCTTACTTCCTGGTTTGGAATTTGCTTATAATAACACTATTAATTCTGTTACTCAGAAAAAGCCTTTTAAGCTCTGGCTTAGATATGTTCCAAATACTCCTGCCCAAATTCTCAATAATAAAATACCTAAATCGGATTTACCTCATGGTGTAAAATATTTTATTCAAATGCAACAACTTTGAAAAAGTCATTCTCAAAAATTAATTGTAAAATACTTTGAATATGAGAAGAAGAGATTGGACAAATTCCATTAACAATACACTTTTAAAAAGGTTGTTGAAGTACAGATTTCCACAGTCCACTTTAATTTACAAGGTAAAAATAAATTGAAAGAACCATTTGTAGGTGCATTTGTTGTCAGAAGAATGGTTGTTGATAATGCAGTTGAAGCAATCTTGTAAGCTCCATATGACAGAAAACATCCTGTTTTTCCAATATCTTTTTTGAAACTTTACACATTTAATAGTCATTTTTTTCCAAAAAGGAGGGGAAGACCAAAGAAAACCCCTGATGAAATCATTGCAACAGCAGAAATTGATAAGATTCTAAATGACAGAATAGTTACTGGTGAAAAAGGTACAGAATACTTATTGAGATTCCAGAATAAATCAACTGAATATGATTCTTGGATACCTGGGAAGGATTATCTAATCTTCCTACTCTGCTAATGAAATATAAAAAGAAAAAAATCATAACATTTTTTTTATTATTTTTTTTAGTGGGAGTGTTAGCCAGGTTACTAGAATTACCCAGTAAAGTAATTAATATTATATGGGATGAAGCCACACCTTTTATTTCTTATGATTTTTTAATTATATTATATTTATTTTATTATTACTTGCAAAGAACTAACTAATTACAGTAAGTAAATTTAGTAAATATTTAAAATTAATAATAATGACCATCATAATTTTATTCCTAACACCATGCTCAATAACAGGTTGGAAGAGAAATAAAAATATATTAATACTAAATTTTAAGAATTCAATTTTATTTATTTTAAAAAAAAAGTTAAAATTCTATTGATACCAAAATTTAATTAAAATTACTTTTTACAAAGTGTGACCTTTAAAAAGAACTCTAAAGTATATCAAATAATTATATAGATAGTAAAAAATATTTTATTGACACCGTAGACAATTCTATAGTATAAGCTATAGACCTTGACCAAGGGAGTTGGAGAAAACACAGAGAGAAAATACCCTGTCCCTTTAGAAAAAATAAAGTGAGATTTACCTGCTACAGTAAATTGGTTCCTGTTTGCTAAAGCCCCTTTTTCATTACACTTGACTTCCTGATCAGACAAGAAAGTAGTCTCCAGAAAGTCTACCAAACCAAAGAGCTGAAACGTATACCAATTTTACACCAGAGAAAGCAATGATACTTGATGTGGGTTGAAAATACACATCAGAGACAGCAATAATACTTAGTATAGCTTGCAAGACTATACCAGAGAAACCAGTTGCCAAGTTAAGTTAAATAAAGAACTCACCTTGCAACAAACAGAGCCAATTGTGGCCAAAAAACAGTGAAAACTGAGTGAGTAACAATGATATCACCTCCGGATGGTTGTATGATAATCAAAGCTGCCCCAAACTGTCTTATTCACTATGTACACACAGACCACTATCTAAAAGCCCATTAACACCAAAAAATTTGGTGTTCTTGAGTGCCAAATTGCATAAAACCTCTCTAGAAACTCTTCCCAGCCTTCTAGCACTGAGGTGGGCAGGCTGCTTTAGGTGGCCAGACAACCCTGAAGACAGAAAACCACTGAAAACCTCCAAAAATATTTAAAATACTTAAAATATCTACTACAACTACTAAATCTTTAAAACACATAATTAGGCTATAAAAACATTGTGAAAGAAAATGTAGAGAAAAATCACCTCATTATAATGGTACTAAGCTCATAAACCTAAGACTTAAGGTTTTCTCTTAAAACACAAAAAACAAAATTAAACAGCTATCTTTTTCAATGAAAAATGAAAAATTATACCTTTAATACTTAAAATCTGAAAAATTTCAAGAAGAAATAAAATATAGAGAAAAGCGGGGCTATCCAATGAAAGTACCCACATCCCTGCAGTTCCAATATTTGCTGAATAAATCCATAAAAACAGCCAATTATTAAGCAATGAAATTAAGACATATCAAAATAATGCCAAATAGACCAACAAAGGGCTCCACCGATGTTGGAAGACCACATCCTCCTTCTAATAAAAAATGTCCACATTCTCCTTCATCACAACCACCATGTTCAATTTTATTCCCAAATCTGCTACTGACATGGCCCCCTGCCAATACTGCATTGACAAAAATCTCATCTGTACCATCATACCACCAGCTCATTCCTACAAAACTTCTTGTGATGCTTGTCACTTTAGGAAGAAGACTTGTTTCTAAACTGGTCCATTTTCCTCTTTAACATCTTCTCCTCCTCCACAACCTGATCCACCTTCTACCAGCACCAAAAGGTCCAGACCATCCATCCTGATCCCCAGACAGGTCAAAAAATTACACCCTTCGAAAATGACTACCAACCCCGCTACAAAAACTAGCTCTACCATACCTAGTTCTTCTGATGGTAAGCCCAATAATTCTTCATACTGCAATTAAATATAACAAATTTCCAGTTTTTTTCCATCAAGACAGTGATGATGACAATGTGGGAGCCATTGCAGCACCCCCCCCCTAATCCATTACCCACCATAAAGGACAAATTTCAACAACATTCTTCTCCACAGAAGCATCTCATTTTAAATTACTTCCAATCCACTCCTTCCAGGAATCCACAGGACCTTTAGAAAAGGAAGAACCTCATTCACCAGTTCAAAGCCAATGCTGAACATTTTGTTATGTCTTGTTGGTGGGTTGTCTAGAAGAAGGTAAAAAATAAGAATATAATGGAATGGAGGATAAGGAAATAATTAAGAGAGAGTAATTAAAAGGGGAGATAAATGTACTTGATAGAATTAATAAATTAATTAAATCAAAATTAAAGAATTTCAACAACAAATTACAAGAAATGACACAACAGTGATGTTCTGGTTTATTTATAAATATTTATTCAAGTAAGTAAAATCTTCTCTGGGCGTATAACAAATTGTATTACTAATAGAATTAAGTATTTATTGAATATTTAGATTAGAATTGTAATACTAATAGAAATAATAATAAAATGTTGTAAGTATATAATTGTTTGTATTTTAAGTGATACTCAACAAAGAGGAATTACAAGCCCCTTTAATAGACAAGGATACTTCTGAGGTGCATCAAATGTATATACAAAAGTAATATTAATGTGAAACAAAATATCAAGGATTTTAATTAAAACATACAATGTGAGGGAAAAAAATGAAACTTCAAATTAAACCCGTAAATAAGTAAATAACTTTCACATCTTAAAATTCTAAAAAAGGTAATTAATATAATGAATAACTACATAAGTAAAAGACCATGAGAAGTGTGAGAAAATTATCCTTAAAAAGTATTATAATAAGTTGTAAAGGTTTTAATTAAAACAATTAGAATTATTTTCACACCAAAATTTATGTAAACAATTTAATTCAGTTATAAAGAGAAATTAATTAATTGTTTTAACTACTTTCAGTAATTAATTTAATTTAAACAAATAATTAATTTAATTGTAACTTATTTAAAGTTAAAATTTAATATTAATATATTAAATATGTACTTTAAGTTATTTAGTAACTTTTATGACACAGTTAAGGGTCAAAAAAGTGCTCAATATTTATGGATGATATTATATGATGAGTTGGATTTAATATCTAAATTATATTAATTTATTTGTAATTAAATTTTAAGTTAAATACAATTAAACTAATAATATAATAACAAATTTAATTAATTTTTTAGAAATATTAAATACATAGAAATGTGCTATGTTTTTATAGAATATAATATTTGTTTATGTAATAAAAACTTATCAAATAATAAAATCAAATATAGTAATTATTTTATTTATTCATAAAATATTTATAATTTATATTATTTAATAAAATAATGTATTGTAACTACATAATGTTATTCCCTTAAATGATTTTAGAAATTTATTATATAAATAACTGGGCTGCTAAGAAAGCCTGGCTGACACTCCCTCACTCTAAAAAAAACAATAAAAAAATCTATGATTTTTTCTTTTTATAATTTTTTAAAAGAGTAGGAATATTTGAAATTTCTTTTCCATGTATCCATGCATCATGTTCAGATGATTTGTTCTTATATCTCAATAAATATTCAATCTTTCTTTCAGAAGTGATAACTCTATAATTGAGAATTTTATCTATTTCTGCAGTTTCTGTGACTTCCTGAGGGTTTTTCTTAGGTCTTCCAATTCTTTTGGAAATAAGTCACTGTTTGAAGTATAAGTTTTAAGTAAAGAAATTGGGAAAAAGGGTGTTTTCTATCATATGGAGAATACAATACAACTTCTAGTGCATTATCTCCAACCATTCTTTTAACAAAATTTGGTCCCACAAAAGAATCTTTTAATTTGTTATGACCTTGTAAATTGAAATGGACAGTAGATATAAACACTTCATCACCCTTTTTAAATATGTATTCATTATGGGATTTACTCCATCTTTCTTTTCATATTCAAATGCTTTATCAATACAGCTTTGAGAATGTTTTCTGCATAGCTGTTGCATTTTCATAAAAGATTTTACACCAGGGTGTAGTTTCAACTTAGGTAATTTATTATTGAGAATTTGAGCAGGAGTATTTGGGACATAATCTAACCAAATCTCAAAAGGCTTTTTCTCTCTGACAGAATGAACAGTGCTATTATAAGCAAATTCAATACCTGGTAATAGAGTAACCCAGTCATGATTAAATCTGTCATTGTCTTTATATTCTAATCCAAAGGCAAAATACCTTCTAATCATATCTTCTAGAATTTGAATCATTTTTTCAGCTAGACCATCAGTCTGAGGATGGTAAGCTGTAGACAATTTTAACTCACAGCCACAAATATCCATTAAAGATGTCCAAAATTCAGATTTAAATTTTGGGTCTCTAACAGAGATAATGGCTCTAGGAAGTCCAACAATATTAAACATGTAAGTCCACCATAGGAAAGATAATTCTTTTGTGGATACATCTTTGTGGGTGGGAATAAATTTTCACATCTTGGTGAACCTATTGACTATTACCCAACAAGCTCTATAACTGTCTTTACCTGCTACAGAAAGACAAGTTACAAAATCCATGTTAATGATTTTCCAAGGAGCATAAGGTGCTTCAATATGTTGTAACACTCCTGCTCTTTTACCTTTCAGTCTTTTAGATTTTTGACAAGAATCACAAGATTCAACATATAGTTTAGTGTCTTCAGACATATTATTCCACCAAGCAGTGTTTTTAATTCTGATAATGGTTTTCTCAAGATCAAAATGTCCTGCTAATATGTCATTATGACAAAGTTTAAGATTGGTTTCTTTCATTGAAGGTGGAATAACAATTACATTGTTCAGTTTTCTCCTGTAATAAATATAACCATCTTCAATAGAGAATTTTCTATTGCTCAAAGTACTCTGATACTTTGGAGGAAGAGTTTTTATCAATTCTTGAATAGAAGCATTCTTTGGATCATTCAAGGTTTTAACCAATATATTCAAATCAGAATGTTTTTCATATGAATCCAGAATCAATTGTAACAGTTCTTCTTCCATATCAACTAAATATATACCATTTACATGGACAGTATCACTTTCATGAACATAGGCAGGATTGGAGTCACTATTTGGTAGAGACAACCTTTAAAGCATATCAAAATGTGAGTGAACATTACCAGCTCTATGGATAATTGTCATTCTTCCTCTGTACTCCTGAACAGCAAATTTCCACCAAAAAATATGTCTATTTGGTGTCTTTAGGTTCAAGAGAGATTTGACAGCACTATAGTCAGTTACCATTTCAAATATTTGGTCATCTAAGTAATAATGGAGCTTCTCAAGAGCCCAATAAACTGCTAAACTTTCTAATTGAGTGGCACCATATTTCAATTAACTATTTCTTAAGGTTCTTAAAATATAACAAATTATAACTTCTGAGGATTTATCATTAAGAATTTGTTTTTGGTGAAGGGAAGCCCCCAGTCCAACAAAGCTAGCATCTGTGTGAAGGACAAAAGGTTTGCTGAAATCTGGAAGAGCCAAGAAAGGGGCTGTCATTAAACAATTTTTCAATGTAACAAAAGCTTTTTGATAGTCATTATTCCAGATAAAGACAACATCTTTTCTGGTCAGCTTGATAAGAGGTATGGCTATGACCTGATAATTTTTAATATATTTTCTATAATAGCCACACATACCCAAAAATCTTTGGATTTCTCTTAAAGAAGTTAGAGCTTTTATATTTTGAATTTAAGGAACTTTATTCTGGTCTTCACAAATTTGTAAGCCTGAAACAACATGGCCAAGGACTTTCAAGGATTGAAAATCAAATTTACACTTTTTAAGGACAATGTCATATTAATGTCATCCATTTTTAGGAAAACTCTATTTAAATGAATCATATTTTCATGAAAAGTTTTAGAAAAAACTTTAATGTCATCAATATACACCATGAGCTATCCTTCAATTATTTCCTGATGGAATGTTTTATCCATTAATTTCTGAAAAACTGAAGGAGAATTTTTAGGGCCAAATGGCATCCTAACATACTTATATATTCCCACATGAGTAGAAATAAGCAAGAAAGTATTTAATTTTTCTCAACAGTTTTTTGATGATAACCTTTATCACCATCTAGGCAATTAATAAATTTTGCACCTTGCAAGGTAGCATGTATTGAATTAATTCTGGGTAAAGGATAAATATCATCAACAGTATAAGTGTTTAATGCTCTATAATTCCCACATAATCTGGATTTATCCTTTTCATAAGAAATAAAAACTGGGGGGATGAAGCAATATTTGGGATGTCATCCACCTTTTCAATGATATTCATTTTTAATAAGGTGGAAATATTATCTTCAAAATCCTTTCTCTTTGTTGGAAAATCATGATATGGGTTTTTCTTAAGAATAGGAGGAAAATCATTCAAATTACAGGATAAAGTTTTTTTCATTTCATCCTTAAAAATTCCTAAGACATGAGAACCATGAGCGAAATCCATAGTGAAAAATGTAATTAGGGCTATTTTTGAATCTTTCTGATCAACTGTTAATTGATCACTAAATGAAGCTGTTTCAATCTCAGACAATATTTCATCCATTCCCACTGTTTTTCTGCCTTTTCATTGGATCAAAGAGTGACAAGATTTAAACAAGGCTAAAGAATGCTTCTTAGAAGAAGAAATTTTTTAATTTTCTTTTCCAATTTAAGCACAAGGTAAAACTATTGTTTGCAGGATCAAACTTAATGCAAAACATGGTTAAAATGTCATTTCCCATAATAAAGCAATTGATTAAATTTTCATTTTTCATCACAAGAAAATCACAAATAGCTCTGACTAAACCACCATTATATTTAAAGAACACAGTGGTTTTGTATTTGCCAATGGGACATAGCACAGAACCATAACCTATCCATTTTTCAGATGTTATAGGTAATAATATACTTTGATAATCTTTATCCACAGAAGCTAGTGCTTTTTCAGAAACTACACTCCCTCCAGCACCAGATTCAAGAATAACCTCATCATTTATACCATTTATGATAACTGGAGCTCTCAAAGGTGATATTAAAATAGAACTGTAAGTAATATCTCCAATTAATTCAGCATCTTCTACAGAAGATAAGTCAATATTACAATTGTCAGACCAATTATCTAAAAATTGGATATCCTTTTATAAAACTAGAACTTATTGATAAGAATCATGGTCATAAGAGATATTGCTATTACAGTCACTTGATGAATCATAAAGATCAGCTTGAGTATTTTCATATTCCTCATTATGTTCAACAAGATAAATTTTCTTGTCACAAATATTTCCTTTCTGCCAAGGTTTGTTACATTTAAAACAAGTGTTAGTTGCATATTTCTTTGGTGAATCAGGGGCACAAGGTTTTTCAGTTTTATCTGGGAGTTTTGTGTAATGCTTTTGTTGGTCATGATAAGATTTAAAAGGATAATTCCTTGGTTCATATCTATGATTTAGTGGGACCTCATTACAGATATTAATAAAGGAAAAATTCTCTCTAACATTATCAGTCCTTGCCACAATCAAGTCTCTCAGAGAATTTGGTAATTTGTAGATAATTTCATCTCTCCAAACATCATAATCCATTTTATGATCCATAGCTCTACAAATTTTTGTAATTTTCATAAGGAAAATAGTAGGTTTTTTTAGAGTAGGAGAATGCATATTTACCATTCTCATATAATCTCTGCTGGGAAAGCATAAATTTGGAACCACCAAATTGATTTCAATAAATGTTTTTTATTCTGTCTAAGCATAATGTTCATTGTCCAGTAAGAAAGATTCATACCACATCAAAGCTACATTAGAAAATAAAGAAATTAATTTAGAGACTATTTTTTCATCTGTTAATTTATGAGATTTTTTCATATTATCAATTCTCTGAACAAATTTTTGCCAGTCAGATGAAGAGTCCTTATCAAAAATAGGATATTGATCCAGTTTGTGCCAATTTTTCTGGCTACTAGAATAGTCCATCTTTTGATTTGAATTATTTAACATTAATAATTCTCGAAGTTTAGCCAGGTGTTCGGAAATTTCATTATTTACAGAAACAGCTGGTTCATGTCCATTAAAAGATTTTTTGCTGGTAGAAAAATATTTTACAGACTCATTGTCAGTTTGTTTAATGGTTGAAATATGGGGAAGAAAAGAGCTGCTTTTTTCAGGCCCCATTCCTTTATTTTTATGCAGCATATGGACATCATATTTGTGTACACCATAATTATTGACAGCAACGGCTGATAATTTTTCCTGTAGGTCAGAAAAAGAATTCATTCTCCTTGGAATTTCAGACATCTGGTCATTTATTTTTCAAGGGATAAAATATTTCTTTCCTCAAAAACTGAGCTTGGAAATCATTTTTCAGCTTTTTCAACTCATTTTGTAGAGACTTAATTTTACTTTTTAATGAATAATTATCTTCAATAAGTGGTTTTAACTCACTAAAAGTTTCATGCAGATGAATATTTTTATCAAATATAGCTCTATGATCACTTCTTATTTGTTTTTGTGGGCTCAGAACAATATTCACAGTTTCTTTGATTTTAAAATAGGCTGTATCTTGCAAAGAAGAGCTTACTTTACAATGTAAGTTCAAATTATTCAATCTATCACTCTCATGTACTAATAAATCTCTCAAAATTTTGTCTTTTACAACATTAAAATCAAGTGTATCTTTCAATATATCCTCAGAAGTTTTTTCAAGCCAGGTATAGACTTCAGGGGAAACAGAATAATTTTTAATTACAAGAGAAGTATTAATTAAAGAAGTAGAAGTTAAATGTAAAGGTTCATCAAATGATAATTTTCTAATTACATCATTAGGGCTACTCATTAAAGGAAGTTTTCTCTTTATTGGTTTAACTTTTCTTTCACCATTATCTACAATATTACCTGTGGTAGAAGATTATTTATTATACATACCAACATTTTTATCAAACAATTTACTTACCATGGCAAGGAAGGATATTTCCCCTGTTCCTTCTTTCTTCTGCCTCCCTTATAAGGATGGTCCTGAGGAGATTAATGGTAGGTTTGTGTCCTGAATGGGCCAGGGTGTTGAGCTGCTGGCTTATGAAGGTTCTGTTGGTAATGGCTCATCAGGTAGTCCCATTTCTACTGTTCCACTTGTAGATTGTTTTGAATTTGAGTGAAAGAGCTGGGTTCCTGATGGGGCTGAGGCTCAGGCTGAGGCTGAGAAGCTGGGAAAGGAGGAGTTTGAACCTGCTTGTGATTTATGAGCTCCTTCATCTGTTTACAGATTGTGTCTACTCTTGCCTTGTACTTTATGTTTTCTGCCTTTAGTTCTTTTATATGGCTGGAAAGATTGTTTTTTTTGCGTCATAGGGATCTTTTTTATTTTTATACTGTTTAGAGGATTTTCCTGATTTATCTGAGGCTTTTCTTCTTTCAGAGTAGTTTGGTGAGGGGGGTTTGCCACTTCTTCTGATATTTCTATGGCCTGAAGGGTATGAAGATTTTTTTGTTAGCTGAAGAATTCTTGTAAGTTAATTTTGAAGAACTTACAGATTTATTATCAAAATCAACATCAATTTCATCAACATGAAGATTATCCATGCTGTTTGCCAAACTACTGGACATGAAACTGTGAGTAAAAAATCAAACGGTTTTTAATGATTTAAATTTATATTTTCAATCAAAAAAAAATCAAATTATTTCTTAAAGAAAAATTTAAAATTTTCTTCAAAAAGTTGATTAATTAACAATAAAATTGTAATACAAAAAATATGAAATTACAAATGATATTATTAAGAAAATAGCAATAATTATTAAGGGACAAACCCTAAAGGCTTAATAATTCAACCAAAGAATAATTAATACCAAAAAATATATTTGTTTTATTGGGACTAAGCACTGAGTACTATTATGGTCAACCAATAAATCAAAAAAAAAATCAATAAAAATTAAGTTAATAATTTCATAAAAATTCTAATTATCTTCTAGGACTAAGAGTATAACTCTATAATGGCCAACTAGGAAAAATTTAAAAAAAAAATATCACTTACACTCACTGATTCACGAATTAAGCCAAAAACACTTTTATTGAAATAAAATTATAATAATATATTTGAGGAATGCAAAGGTTTACTTACTATGGTGATTGAGAAATCACTTTAAAATATATAAAATTTAATCTAATATAAACCACAAAGGTTGAACCCAAGTTCAAAACCCTGTCATGGCAAAAATTATCTGTTTTGCACTAGGTGGTCTGTGCGTTATGACATTCGTCAAAAAGGTCGTTGTCGCTTGGAAAGGTCCTCAATTGTTGGCAGGTTTTCTAGAAGAAGGTGAAATAGAAGAATATAATGGAATGGAGGATAAGGAAATAATAAAGAGAGAGTAATTGAAAGGTGAGATAAACGTACTTGATAGAATTAATAAAATAATTAAATTAAAATAAGAGAATTGCAACAACAAATTATAAGAAATGACACAACAGTGAGGTTCTGGTTTATTTATTAATATTTATTCAAGTAAGAAAAATCTTCTCAGCGCGGCTAAAAAATTGTATCACTAATAAACTCAAAGCAACCTTAAAGTATTTATTGAATATTTAGATTAGAATTGTAATACTAATAGAAATAATAATAAGTGTTGTAAGTGATACTTAACAAAGAGGAATTACAAGCCCCTTTTATAGACAAGGATACTTCTGAGGCACTCCAAATGTATATAAAAAAGTAATAGTAATGTCAAACAAAATATCAAAGGATTTTAATTAAAACTTACAATGTGAGGGGAAAAAGTGAAACAACAAATTAAACCCGTAAATAAGTAAATAACTTTCCAATTTTAAAGTTCCAAAACAAATAAATAAAATAATGAATAACTAAATAAGTATGAGACCATTAGAACTGTGAGAAAGTTATCCTAAAAAAGTATTATAATAAGTTGTAAAGGTTTTAATTAAAACAATTAGAATTATTTTCACACCAAAATTTATGTAAACGATTTAATTCAGTTATAAAGAGAAATTAATTAATTGTTTTAACTACTTTAAGTGATTAATTTATTTGAAAAAAATAATTAATTTAATTGTAACTTATTTAAAGTGAAAATTTAATATTAATATATTCAATATGTGCTTTAAGTTATTTAGTAACTTTTCTGACTCAGTTAAGGGTCAAAAAGCACTAAATATTTATGGATAATATTATCTGATGCATTAGATTTAATATCTAAATTATATTAATTTATTTGTAATTACATTATAAGTTAAATATAATTAAGCTTATATTATCATAACTAATTTAATTAATTTTTTAGAAATATTAAATACATAGAAATGTGCCATCTTTTTATAGAATATAATATTTTTTTATGTAATAAAAACTTATTTAATAATAAAATTAAATATAGTAATTGTTTTATTTATTCATAAATTATTTATAATTTATATTATTTAATAAAATAATGTATTGTAACTACATAATGTCATTCACTTACATGATTTAAGTAATTTATTAAATAAATTACTGGGCTCCTGAAATAGCCTGGCTGACACATCTCTTGATTCTTTTCTGTAATTGCTTCTTGCCTGAAAATCTTGATTTAGAAATTAAAAAAAATAAAAAATAAATTCTCAGGTTAAAGTCTTGGGGGGCTTATCCTCATTTTTAAGTCTTGGGGGACTAACAGCCCTCATTTTATAGTCTTGGGGGACTCAAAAACCCTCAGTTTATAGTCTTGGGGGACTCCAAAAAACTAAATCAAAAAGACAGAACCAGAGATCAGAACATTAAAGACCAATTAAACAAACTAACATTCTGGTGTAGCTGTTCTACAGAGCAGACAGCTCATCAGTTACCCCCACACTTGCCTTAACTAAAATCAGAGACTCTCCCTTTGGATGCCCTCTGCCAGAATTACCCCAAAATCACATTATCGGTTTATATTCCTGAAGGACTCAACCAAAAAACCATATTCAGTTTATAGTCTTGGGGGGCTATACCATACTTCAGTTTAAAATCTTGATGGACTGACCACAGTGTTCAGTTAAATGTCTTGACCGACTTACCCAGTGTTTAGTTTAAAGTCTTGATGGACTAGCCACAGTGTTCAGTTTAAAGTCTTGACAGACTTAATAACATTTTGCATAAAATGGATGAGCCAGCTCCATGCACAATGCTCCGCATCCCACCTGCTGAACTTCCATTCTCCCTTCATTATCTAGCATCACTGATAAAATTTTCTTTCATCTCTTTTATTTTTATTGTTTTTCCTTCACAGATCATAGCTTAATCCCCAAACTTTGACCCATCAAACCTTCCTTGCTTCACTGCTCCAAAAGACTATGCTTTTAAACAGTGCATCCACCTGTGCAGGCCTTGTACTTTAACTCTTCCTACTCCTCAGGCCAAATTCTATAACAGAGCCTGTGATTTTTGCAACTCTAAAAAGAAAAGGTGTGACAGAGACCCCAGATATCCAATAACTCTGCCTTCACCTTCTCATAAATATACTTACAGATCTCCTACCAGGTCACCAGAACTTGGGCCTGCTTCCTCTTCTTTATCTTCTGCTCCTTCCTGAAGATCACACTGTTCAATTCCCAAAACACTCCCTAAAAGACCTGCTTTATTTTCTTAAGAATCTTCTTTTAACTCAGCAAATTTAGCCAAAACAGCTTCAAAATCAGCTTCCAGGAGGCCCGCCCACCTTTTCAGAATGAAAAAATCAGGTTTAAAACTCCCAAATTCAGCCAGATAAAAGCCAAAAACCACCATTAAACACCAACAACTCTACGCAAAAACCTCCTAGTGCTCATGGTGCAATGCGTACACACACAGATTCTTCATAAAACAACACCAATAATTTTAAAACCTCTATAAGGCCTGCCAGAGGACCTCCTGAAAACACTAGAGCACGCAACACTTCTCCCAAACAAAAATCTCCTGTTCCACTAAGAAGAACTAACTACACCTCTCCTCTAGCCACCTATTATTCCTATGATAGTTCCCTTTCTTCTAGATCTTCATCTAGAAGATCACAATCAGCTTCCAGGTCACCTTCTCTTGCTCCTTCCTTCAACCAACCTGGCACACCTCCGCCAGTATCTAACCCACCTGTGCCAAGCAATAATATAAACAACAACATCAGCAGCAACACACCTGCTGCTCCACCCAGGCAACAGGAACCTCCTTCTTCTAGCCCATCTTCCCAAGATCATTTAGAAAATTATCATGAGAATCCATACCTATATCTGGTTGATCCTCCTTTAACATTGATTCAACATTCTTCAACAGTGCAAATTCCTGCTGCATACAAATTTGATGAGCTCCCAATCTGTAAGTACTAAATTGATAAATAAAATTTCTTTAACAGAGAACAATTACTGATACAATTCTTCTGTATAGTTGTAACCCCGCCTCCTGAAACTAAAATTGGAATTGGCCAACCTCTAGAAACTACATTAATGCTTGATTACATCAACATGAAACAACACCTAATCATGATGTGTTCAAACATACTTAAGGCCTTTTCTATCAAAAGTCCATTGAATGAGTTTGAAAATAATATGAGAAAACAGCTCCTTCATGACCACTGGAAGATTTCTAGAATAATCAAGCACACCTTCCAACACTCTATCCCCGCTTCTTACACTTCTTCTCAAGTTTTACCATCTACCCCGGTCCCTGACCATTACAATTCATATACGCTTTCCAGCCTTCTACATAATAAAGAACACAGTTCTTCCTCCAATCCTAACAAAAATCAAAAACACCACCACAATCTGGACAAACCGCTGGAGGCTTCTTCTTCCAGAAATTTTAAAAAAAAAGAAGAAATTAATAATTCACTAAATAAAGAGAACAATAATAATTAACAGATATATATATATATATATTTGTTTTATTTTTATTTTTATTTATTTTATTTATTTTAAATTTTAATTTTAATTTTAATTTTAATTTTAATTTTAATTTTAATTTTAATTTTAATTTTAATTTTAATTTTAATTTTAATTTTAATTTTAATTTTAATTTTAATTTTAATTTTAATTTTAATTTTAATTTTAATTTTAATTTTAATTTTAATTTTAATTTTAATTTTAATTTTAATTTTAATTTTAATTTTAATTTTAATTTTAATTTTAATTTTAATTTTAATTTTAATTTTAATTTTAATTTTAATTTTAATTTTAATTTTAATTTTAATTTTAATTTTAATTTTAATTTTAATTTTAATTTTAATTTTAATTTTAATTTTAATTTTAATTTTAATTTTAATTTTAATTTTAATTTTAATTTTAATTTTAATTTTAATTTTAATTTTAATTTTAATTTTAATTTTAATTTTAATTTTAATTTTAATTTTAATTTTAATTTTAATTTTAATTTTAATTTTAATTTTAATTTTAATTTTAATTTTAATTTTAATTTTAATTTTAATTTTAATTTTAATTTTAATTTTAATTTTAATTTTAATTTTAATTTTAATTTTAATTTTAATTTTAATTTTAATTTTAATTTTAATTTTAATTTTAATTTTAATTTTAATTTTAATTTTAATTTTAAATTTCATTTTCATTTTCATTTTCATTTTTATTTTAATTTTCATTTTTATTTTAATTTTAATTTTTATTTTTATTTTTATTTTTATTTTTATTTTTATTTTTATTTTTATTTTTATTTTTATTTTTATTTTTATTTTTATTTTTATTTTTATTTTTATTTTTATTTTTATTTTTATTTTTATTTTTATTTTTATTTTTATTTTTATTTTTATTTTTATTTTTATTTTTATTTTTATTTTTATTTTTATTTTTATTTTTATTTTTATTTTTATTTTTATTTTTATTTTTATTTTTATTTTTATTTTTATTTTTATTTTTATTTTTATTTTTATTTTTATTTTTATTTTTATTTTTATTTTTATTTTTATTTTTATTTTTATTTTTATTTTTATTTTTATTTTTATTTTTATTTTTATTTTTATTTTTATTTTTATTTTTATTTTTATTTTTATTTTTATTTTTATTTTTATTTTTATTTTTATTTTTATTTTTATTTTTATTTTTATTTTTATTTTTATTTTTATTTTTATTTTTATTTTTATTTTTATTTTTATTTTTATTTTTATTTTTATTTTTATTTTTATTTTTATTTTTATTTTTATTTTTATTTTTATTTTTATTTTTATTTTTATTTTTATTTTTATTTTTATTTTTATTTTTATTTTTATTTTTATTTTTATTTTTATTTTTATTTTTATTTTTATTTTTATTTTTATTTTTATTTTTATTTTTATTTTTATTTTTATTTTTATTTTTATTTTTATTTTTATTTTTATTTTTATTTTTATTTTTATTTTTATTTTTATTTTTATTTTTATTTTTATTTTTATTTTTATTTTTATTTTTATTTTTATTTTTATTTTTATTTTTATTTTTATTTTTATTTTTATTTTTATTTTTATTTTTATTTTTATTTTTATTTTTATTTTTATTTTTATTTTTATTTTTATTTTTATTTTTATTTTTATTTTTAATTTTTTTTTTATTTTTATTTTTATTTTTATTTTTATTTTTATTTTTATTTTTATTTTATTTATTTATTTTTTAAAAACTACTAACATACTAAAAGAAACTTGAAAATAATTAAACAAAATTACCTCAAAAAATAAGAGAGCTGAAAAATTAAAATGTAATTAATAATAATAATAAGATGAGATAAATAATAGTTACAATTGGTATCCCCTAGCCAATTGTTGAGCTGATCCCCTGATACCTTACCCACATCCAAGTGCACCTTGATGTGGATACACATTTAAATGATTTTTATATGAATTGAGATAAATAAATTAAGAAAAATATTATAAATAAAGAAAATATGAAATAAATAGAAATCAAAGAAAATAATAAAAAATGAGATAATGATTAAAAAGAAACTAGAATTTCCTTGCCAATTGATGAGCTATCCCCCACTGATGCTTGCCCACATCCAGGTGACCCTGATGTGGTGACACCATATAATATAATTTGTGATTTTTCCCTCTTTATATCCTAATAACCCCCATAAAAAATTAAAAGAAAAAAAAGAGAAAAAAAGAAAATAATCTAAAACTATTATGAAACACAACCATAGACACAAAAATTAATGAAAGGAATTATACAAAGTCTGGCTCCATAGAAATTCTATTCCAAGAAAATGATTACTGGGTGGGCTCCCCCTAATAAGTAAAAATGATGGGAGTCAACCAGTTATCCATCACCAAAACCAAAGAAGCCAGCCCTGTACCAGTAAGCCAGTTTAAAGTCATAGTGGAATTAAAATCTGAATTAAAAAAACCAGAACTAGAATTCCTATAGGAAAAACAAAATACTCAAAACAGACATTTTGGGGTAACTGTTTTACAGAGCAGCTAGCTCATCAGTTACCCCTACACTTGCCAAAATAAAATCTTGAAGCCCCCCCTGGGTGCCTTCTAACAAAAAACAGAGCATCCAACACAATAAGCCAAAACCAATAAGAATGAAAATTCTAGCACTTGAAGACCAAAAGATTTTCCAGTTTAAAGTCATAGAGGACTAAAACCTGTGAAGAGAAACCAATATTAGGATTCAACCAAATTAAAAGAAGGGGTTGAAAACAGACAATCTGGGGTAGCTGTTGATAGAGCAGCCAGCCCATCAGTTACCCCCACACTTGCCAAAATAAAATCTAGAAGCCCCACCTATGGGTACCTTCTAACAAAAAAATTTCCAACAAAACAGATGCACAGCATCACCAAAATCCAAAATTAAAGAATGGTCCATAGTTTATCCTCATTGCGGAATCAATCTTCTTTACTTTTAGTGCCTATTGGGTAAAATTTCTTCACCTGATCAGCAGCCACTTTCTTCTTTAAGACTGTGCCATCTAACTCCTCCAAGACATAAGAAAATCCAGACAACTGAGATCTGACTCTGTAAGGTCCATTCCATCTGTCAGCAAACATTTTTCCACACTGACTCTCCAAACTTCTATTATACACCAAAACCAAACAACAATGTATCAAGGGATTCCTAAGTCTATTAGCCAACCTCATGTTAAAGTATATGACAGATTGATTTCTTATCTTCATCATCCTAGAGTATGCCTTCTCTTGGCATTCCTCTCTACATCCCACTTGTTTCATCCGGGCACAGAGCAAATCTTCAGTCAAGCACACATAATCCCAATCAATTCCAAGATAAGAGACAGCTTTTAAATCCACTGGTAAAACAGCTTTATGCCCAAAAATTAATTTGTAAGGGGAATAGCCAGTTGTCCTTTTTACAGAACCCACTTTCTTATCAATAACTGGGAAAAGTTCAAAGACTAACTCTTTACGTTGTTTGGTGACCCTAATGAAACTGACAACACAAAAATTGAACTTGATTTCCTCTGCCTGAGTGATAATGGTAAAGCCTCTGAATATATCTCAAACTTCAGAGGGCTTCAAACTCGAGTAGGTTGGAATGATGCTGCCCTCAAGTATCATTTCAAAAAGGAACTTCCTTCGAGGATTCTGGATCAATTAAATCTTCATGGTCAGAAAATGACTACCTTAATGGATATAATGGATCAAACCCTCAAACTTGAAGGTTTTTATCAAGGACAACTACAACATCCTCGATATTCCAACAAATCTGAGGGTTTAATTTTTAAATCGGGACCTTCTTCACACCCACGGCTAACTCAATCCTCCTTGACTCAATCCAAACCCAATAAGGGAAAGGACAAACCTTGACCAAAAGGCTCAACCCAAAGAAATATAAGTAAGGTATTGGACCCAAAAGGGGAACTTAAAGAAGCTTAGAGGAAGAGAAGAGCAGATAATGGACTATGTATGTATTGTGGGGGTAAGCACAAGCTAGAAGATTGTGTGAATTTGAAGGAAAGAGAAGGTACTAGTTCAAGGTCAAAAAACTAGTAGATAATTTACTTGTGTGCAAATAAAACTATCTTATCTCTCCCAGTGCACAGAACCTCCATGTCTTAACAACTGGAGTTGCCTTAAACCACTTGAGATTCATTCTTTTTAAGGAGGCTACCCCCTTCACTTGTCTTATAGACTCTGGAGCTTCAATTTCTTTTGTCAGTTTATCTTTTTCCAAGAAGTTAAAGCTGAAATTAACATGTATTGACCGAACTCCAATTTATTTGGTCAAATCAGAGGAACCCAAATATTGGGTAAGTAAAAAGGTTTTATGGGTTTTCAACTTTCTAAATTTTCCCCCCTTCGAGTGGGAATTATCAGTCTTTGACCCCCAAGAATGGACAATACCATTCTTGATCATGACTTTTTAATGCATTGGAATCCTGAAATTGATTGGTCATGGGGATCGGTCACCCCACGTGCTAAGTATATTTCTTATTCTTTAATGCAGGTCAATAGGGAGTTAAACAACCGGCCTGACAATGTCCTGCTAGAGGACAAATCTATGCCAGATGACTTGTAAGCATCTGATCTTTTTCTAAATGAGAAATTGGCTAACCCTTCTAGCTCAATCACTTCACTTGAAGAGGATTTAAGTTGCCTCTAAGTAGTCAAATTATGCTCTCTCAATTTGGGTCTTCCCTCGACAGATTCTCTTGAAGAAGATGAGGATGACCAAATCAACGTTGAAGCCATTAAATAAACTATACCGTAAATCTATCACAATTTTCTTGATGTTTTCTCAATCGGCAAGGCCAATAAGTTACCACCTCATCAACCCTACAACCATCAAATAGAGTTGATAGGTCCAGTACCTCTGGCAGGTCCTGTCTATTCTTTGTCAAAGGATGAATCTCAAGTTCTTTGAGACTACATTTCAGAGAATGTAGCCAAAGGTTTCATCAGAGCCAGTAAATATCCAACTGGCTCCCCTGTTCTTTTTGTAAAGAAAAAGGCACCACACAATATGGGGGGCGGACTTGTTAGCAAGTCTGCAACCTTGGACTCAAGTTCACCACAGATTGAACACACATTGAGCTATTGACAAAGGAACCATACAATCAGGGATAAACACCACTCAGCAGAACAGTTTTAGGTGGGTCTTCAAGTAGAGTTCAATATGAGTTCAGTATGAGTTCAGTCTGAGTTCCATCTGAGTTGTGCCTGAGTTCAGGTTGGGGACTTGCTAGCAAGTCCACCCCCTATATTGCGTAGTGAGGATGGTAGCTTTAGGTTGTGTGTTGACTATAGAATTCTCAACACAGTCACTAAGAAGAATGCATATACTGTTCCACCTATGTCATTTCTTCTTACCCTTTTCAATGGTGCTAATTTCATTTCTAAAATTTATCTTAGAGGCGCTTATAATCTTATTTGCATTGCGGAAGGTCATGAACCACTGACTGCAATGCACACTAGATTTGTTAGTTTTCAATACTTAGTCATGCCTTTTGGATTGTGTAAAGCACCATATACTTTTCAAAATTTTGTTAATGACATCTTTCAAGATCTTGTCGAACAATTTTCTGTTATCTATTTAGAGGATATTTTAATTTTCTCAAAGACCCTCAATGAAAATATTCATCATGTTCAACAGGCTCTAAATCGCCTTTGGGATCACAGTCTCTACGCCAAGCACAATAAGTGTGAATTCCATCTTAAATCTATTGATTTTTTGGGTTTTAAATTTTCCACTGATTGTTTAGTCATTGATGAAAAAAAGTTCTAAATAGTCCTGGAATGGCCTGAGCCCAAAACTGTTAAATCACTCCAAGGATTTTTGGGTTTTGCCAATTTCAATAGAATATTTATCAAAGATCACTCTAAATCTTTTTCCAATATTACTTCTCTTCTTAGAAAAGATATTCCTTTTTTTTTACTTCTACAGCACGAAAGGAATTTGAAGCATTGAAGAATGCATTCCCCACAGCTCCAGTTATTTGTCATTTTGATCCTTCTGCTTTGACAATAGTTGAGACAGACGTTAGAGATTATGATATTGCAGGGGCCATCTCTTAATTCAATCCTGAAACAAAATAGTTTTATCCTGTTACTTTTGAGTCCTGCAAACTCATTGCAGAAGAATTAAATTATGAAATTAATGACAATGAGCTATTAGCTATCATTGATTGTTTTAAAAAATGGGGCTCTTTTCTTCTCAGCCTGGATAGTCCTTTTCAGATCCTGACTGACCATAATGCTTTGAAATAATTTATGTCTTCCAAAGTGTTAACCAGGAGTCAGGCCAGGTGGGCTGAATTTCTGTCTGAATTTCCTTTCTCTATTTCCTATCGCCCAGGTAAGAACTGTGTTGTCCCAGATATCCTGTCATGTCAGGACGACGTTTACCCACAGCGGGGGGACACATTTGCTGAAAAGAACCCATAAAATGTGAAATCAATCTTCAACAAATCAATGTTAACAACTCATCAACTTAATTTGATGTCAATTCAATCTTTTTAAAATCCACTATCCAACATCCTCAAAGCTCAGTTGAAGAACAATTATTGTTTAGGGTTAAAAAACAAAATAGTATCAAGGCAAGGGGCCAAAAGATTTAGTATTGAATCAGGTCTATTAGTCTTTGAAAGTAGAGTAGTCATACCTGAAAACAATGAAATAAAATTATGGATTTTCAATAGTCAACATGATTCTCCATTAGCTGGTCATTTTGGTGTTGATAAAACCTACCAGTTAATAGTGAGGGATTTCTTCTGGCCAGGAATGACCAGAGAGATCAAGGCCTATATATGATCTTGTTACAAATGTAATAGGAATAAGGCTCCCTTTCACCGGAAGAACGGGTTGCTTCAACCACTTCCTATTCCCTCTTAACCTTGGGAATCTTTATTGATGGATTTTATTTCTAAACTTCTTGTTTCTAATAAAAAATGATGCTATATTAGTAATAGTAGATAGATTTTCAAAAATGTCTATTTTCATAAAAACCACTACTACTGCTACAGCAGAAGATTTGTTAAAATTGTTTCTAGAAAACGTATTTTCCAAACATGGCTTACCTAATAATATTATTTCAGATAGAGGCTCATTGTTTGTATCCACATTCTGGACTCAACTGTGCCGACAACTCAATATCACCAGGAACCTCTCCACAGCCTATCATCTTGAAACCAATGGGCAAACGGAAAGGGTCAACCAAATTAAAGAACAATACCTTCAAATGTATGTCAGTTACCACCAAGAGAATTGGACCACATGGTTACTATTGGCCGAATTAGCTTATAATAACTTGACTCATTCTTTGACATGACAATCTCCTTTTGAAACATTTTATGGAAGACATCCTCAATTCAACTCAATCCATGTAGGAACTAGTCATCCTGCGGAACATTATCTTCAAACCATATCACGACTTCAAGAAGAACTTAAATCAAACTTGGAATTGGCAATTTGAAGGTACAAGGAACAGGCCGACAAACATCGACAATCTGTTCCTTCCTTTAAACCAGGCAACAAAGTATGGCTCAAGCATGAAACATTTGAACAACTCGACCATCAAAGAAACTGGCTGAAAGGCGCTTGGGACCATTTGAAATCAACTCCAAAGTCTCTAAAACTGCATTTCGACTCAAACTACCTCCTAAATGGCAGGCTATTCACCCTGTTTTCCACGTATCTCTCCTGGAATCGGCTTGAGAAACATACCTGGGCAGGAACCCACCTCCTCTGGAACCGGTCAAAGTAGAAGACCATCTAGAGTGGTAAGTAAGTCGTATCCTTGATTCAAAAATGAGAAAGGGTAAACTTCAATACCTTGTAGAATGGGAAGGCTTCCTTGATGACTCAGACAAAACATCCTGGGAACCAGCCATCAATGTTTCTAACGCCCCTGAACTCCTAAAATCTTTTCATCTTAAATATCCTTTAAAACCAAAACCTTGAAACTCTCTTTTATTTTTTTTTCTTCTCTTTTCTTTTCTTTTCTTTTCTTTTCTTGAAATTCTAAAACTTCTTCTCTTCTAGAAATCCTTACTCTGTTTTCTTTTATTCTTCTTCTCTTTCAAATTTTTTTTCAAACCTTCTTTAAAAATAAATAAAACTAAACAAAATAAAATTAAATTAAATTAAAATTAAAAAATAAAATAACAAAAACAAAGTCTTAAGAAATTCATTAAAGTAAAATCTTAAAAATCAATAATTCCTTTAATTTTCTTTCTTTTCTCCTTTCAAACTTTTTTTCTTTTTCAAAATACAATTTTTATTTCCTTATTTCTTTTTCTTTTAATTATCAAAATTTATTCATGAACTCAATACGACAACCTTTCTCAAACTTCACTTCAACCTTTAAATCTCTCTTTTAAAATTATTCAAACAAATTACTCTTTTCTTTCAAATTCTTTTTTTCAAAACTATTTTTTTTCCTTTCTCTTCAAATAACCAAAATTCCTCAAAACTTCAAAAAATAAATTTTCACCAATAAAATTTTTTCTTTTTCTTCTTTCTCATTAAATTTTCATTTAAAAACATAAAACCAAAATTTTCAATTAACTATTTTTTTACTTAATTTTTTTTTCTTTTCAAAACTTAAACTAAAATTTCCTCAGTAAAATATTCTTTCTTTTCTTCTTTCAAAATTTAATACAAAATTTTATTCAAATATTTTTTTCTTTTTTTTTTCTCTTTCAAAATCTTATAAAACATATAATAAAATTTCAATTAAAACAACAAAACCAATAGAATAAATAAATACACAATTTACATTTGCATTCTACCTTTTTTTCTCTTTTCCTTTTTCTCTACCCATTTAAAATATTCTCCTGCATTTTCTCCCGAACAAATTTCTTCATTTTCTCCAACACCACCCTTTTTTCCTTTCTGAATTTTTCTAATACCTCCTCCTCTCCTACCGGTACCAGCTCTCCGATTTCAAGTAACTCTTCTGCCACATCAAAGGAGGCGGCATTGACAATCTTGTTGATCTTTTCATTTAATTTTTTGATGAATCAAACTTGTTGACCCTTCCAAGGCTTCTTTGACCACACCTGGTCAAGGGTTTCCTCCTCCTCATACTTTGAATCAACTTCCAGTTGACTGGCCTCAACTGGAAGCGATGGGACAGCCTCCACAATTGGAGCTTCTTTGAAGAAATCTGAATTCTAAAAATATAACATATAGTCATCAGTGTAAACTAAAAAACTTGAAACAAAAAAAATAAAATAAAACTCACCTCAAAATCAGGGTCAGGTTCAAAAAACAGCTTCGGGGTGACCTCTATTTTCACTCCCTTCTCCTCCTCATCATTATCCTCGATGATCATCCGTCGCTTTTTTGGAGGACAGCTCAAGATGGTAACCTCATCCTCATCCACCTCTTCTTCCACCCCTCGTTTTTGACCTGTGGTCTGGGCTACCCAAGTCACCATGGTATCTTTGACCTTATTTCCCTCTTCTTCCACCAATCAATCATCCCCGACCAATATGTCCCAAATATCCTCAACCAACTCTTTCATCTTAGGAATCACCCAGTACTTAGTCCCCATAAACCTCCTCTCAATATCCCTGTTTTTTGCAAGAGCATCACAGGCCACCCGTCTCCAGTGACAAAATTTGCATTTCTGGCAAGGACCTCGTGTGGCCGTGCTTTTGACACAGAAATACTCCATTGACGCACAAGCCGTGCAAGTGTGGATATACTGGTGAGTAACAACACTTCCATCAGCCTTGGGGTGTGGAGGCGTGAGAACGGGAGTGGGGCAGTTAGACATATTAAAAATTTTTAAAGGGAGAAGTAGAAGAAAAAATATAGTGTGGGAAGAATGTGTTCTCACGCTCAACGGAGCTTGCGTCTTATACCCAGGCATCTGTCACGTGCAACGTGACACTCGAGGCAAAAGCAGCTCTTTTAAATCAATAATAACAAGGTTTAAATCCATTTTTGAAGCTCAGAAGCAATTTTACATAGCAACTGCAACTTTCCTTTGTGTGCTCACTATTCAACCACACTAATCTAAAACTTTAAATCTAAATTAGTTAATCTCTCAATAGTGTGTTCAGTCTTTTTCTTCAATAGGTGAGGCACAGCGCAATGGCCAATGCAATATTCCACTAAAGGGTTATTGTGTGTCTGTTGGTTATTAATGGGGGTAGTGAGCATGGACGGGATGGTTAGTGGAGGGTCAAGGGGTTAACGAATGTTAGTGAGGAGGGTCTGTGGTGTGCGGAATGATGGATGGGCATGAGGTCAATGCAAGGAGGAGTAGTGGATATAAAAGGGATGGGATTTTGGTTCAACATTCTTTAGAATTAAATTATAAAACATATATATAGTTAATAGTGGTAAAGCTTCAGGTTAAATCATTATTTTTGTACAATTCCTTATTTTCTCAGTAATCATTTCTACAAACTTAAATCTTTGATTATTGAGTTTCCAACCCTTTGTGAGATCCTAAGAATATTAATATTACCTTTAAATTATTTTAAGATTCTTATTGAACATACCTCAAAGAAGTGGCTTTTCCTTTGACTCATCTTTGAATCACTTCCTCAAGTATTTCCTCTGTACTTTGAAGAAGTCTCTAAACTCCTTCCTCCATCTCACTTTCCCAGGAAAACCCTCGAACTTGTGCGTAGGTTGTCAGGTGACATCACATACCTCACTCATATGAATAAGCCTTTTAGGAATAGGTGAAAAAATTCTAGGTGTTAAAGTTTTTGTACCTAGTGTTGGCATCTCTGTACCTAGTGCTGACTAATCATGATGAAGAAGGGAAGTTTTTAATGACTTTTTTGGCCCAAAAGAAGATGTGTTTAGGGAAAATTAAGCTGCCAAAATACACTTGTCCGGGGCAGGTAGATTTCATTTTTTGATGGTGGGTTTGGTACCTTGTTTGTGGCGTATTCGGTAAGGTTTGAGACCCTCCAATGTCATAACTCATCCTTTGATAGGTCATTACTTCCAATAACTTCTAAAAAAAAAGATGGATCTGCGAGTGATGGTCTTTTTAAAAAAAAAAAAATTCACAAAAATATCTTTTAAAATATGTTCAACATTTTTGAAAATTTTTTATCTCTGTTTTTCTTTCTTTCTATGGTACTTTAATCTCTCTAGATGCAAGTACTCCCCAAGTTATTTTCTGAATTTTTTTAAAAAATCATAAAATATTACTGTTCATGATTCTAAACTGTTATTCCAATATTTGAAATCTACACGTCTTTTTTGAACAGAGACGACTTTACTGAATTTTAAAATAGTGTAATTAATATTCTCTCTATTGAAATAAAAAATCATGAGGACGTGCGTCTAAGGACTGTGTAACAAAAAATTTAGTGAAAATTATATACTCATGGTAAATCTGAAGATAATTTTATTTTTGCCTCTTTTAATCTATTGATCAATATTTCGAGATCTCACCTGATTATGCAACAAATCACCAAAGCTTTCTATCATTATCTTACAATCTTACTCAACTAACGGTTTACAAGTAGAGAGCTGTAGACTAGATTCTTGAAAGTAGGATGACCCTAAGGGGTTCGAAACTAAAGGCAATAAAGAAACGTGAAAATTAAAATAGGGCTGAGAGATTCAACCTGAGAAGGAACAATACGACAAGTTTGTAGTTGTGGAGTTCTATTACACGCAGCCTCTTTCGTCCCACGTAGCATTATCACACACCCAGAATGATATCGTTGGAGGATTTCATTTCGGCTCTTCTACAAGTTTTGGATCATGTAAGTTAGTATTGAATTTACAGATGTGTTTAAATGTTTTGGGAAAAAAGGAACCTGGTTAGCTTACATTTACCCTATAATCTCACAACTTAAAAAAATTATAGGCTTGCGCAAATGACACTTGATGCAAATAAAGGAAGATTGCCAGCATACTCCCATCAAAGGGTTTATTCCTGTTTTAAAAATCCGGGTTTGGGTGGAGGTTTTGGAGTTTTTTGGCACTGAAGGCCAGTGCATTAAAAATCAAGGGTCAATTCTCCTAAGTGGGAGGCTTTGAAATCGCCCGCCATTTAGACACTATGTGAGAACTCACACACCCTTAACATTCAATGCCTTTACAAATTAAAAACTTCAATTGTCTTTTTTACAGAAACAGTTACAGCTATTTTAATTCTCTTGAATGTAATCCATATCAACTGAGTCAATGTTTTTATACGTTTGTGGTTTTAAAGTAATCAAATTTTCAACCTTGCAATCAAAGTGATTAAATCCAGAATACGAATCAACAGCAGTATGGTGTGTTGACACTATACTCTAACCAGATAAATAGTATCACTTCATAAAATTGATTGACATTTTATTTAATTTGTTACCCGAAATATTGAAGTAACACGCTAAAAGCAAACCATCCAGATGTCACATTAATTTAAACGTCAATTACTTCCATCAATCGTATGAGCCAGGTTTGAGGAGATGAAAATCTGCGTGTCCATCGAAAGTACATCCTGTGCAACCTATGAACGTTGCGGTTCTTAACTTTGAGCAAGAAGAAATATAATAAAATTGATTGGAACATGAATGGATACTTACTCATTGGAATTGTAAAGTTTACGCAATGATAATGTCCATTGGCGTCACCAACGCAGTCTACAAGTTTTCGCAGGTTCTGTAAGCTCTTCTCCTTACTACAGAAACTTCAAAACTATTTTTCTGTAAACTTACCATAGCCAACCTTTCTCTTGGTGTATTCTCCACAAGTCTGGGAGGATATCGGGGCTTTGGTGTCAAGTGTACTGTTCCAATCGTCATATTTGGTGTAGGGCAGACAATTGTCCCCTCTACTCTGTGCTGATTAAAGTTGGTATAGGGCACAGAAACATTGGAAATGTAAGTATCAGAACCCAATTCTCAACGCTCTTTAAGCTAATTCGCTTACTGAGATTATCTAGCTCGCAGCGGTCACAGGTGTATGCTCGGTTATTATTATTGCATTCTATCAAGGTTTGAATTGGATGTCTGTCAACCATCAAGACAAGAATGTTTTATAGGAGTCAGGAAAATATTACGGTATGCTATTCCTTGTGAAGACGGTTTCCGCTGGAAAAAATCCTTGCAAGGTTGATTGCCACCTACTTGGGCTGGTGCGATAAGAAAAAAGAAGCTTAATAAAACATATATAAAGGTTTTCCAATTCATAGTCGCTCAAGAAAAAACACTTGAAAATAAAGATTTGACGGAACAGGATAGAAATTGTTGTTATATGGCTGAAATAGTGAGGTATAAATCACAAAACTATATTTGTTTAGAGCGGTAATCTGGTAAAGAATTTGCTTTTTATATGTAACTTGAGGCATAGCAACATTTCAATCCTGATAATGGCTGATAATTCTAAGAAATTCTCCAGCTAGTCATATGCGTCAAAATCTTCTTCTGTTATCTCCTTTCATCACATTCATCGACACGCAAGGTGTATAGCTTTCCAAGCTTAGCCATACATGTAATATACCGCCAAGCCATAAACGCTTCCAGACATTTCAACAAAAAAAAACCAAACCTGCTTTCACAAAAAATGACTTTTCCCCTGCACACTACGCACCAAGTGAGATATCCCTGATGGGGATATCCAGCGCCAGTCGGGGATATTGTAGGGAGGGACATAAGGATAGAAAAATATGTGCGAGAAAAATATGTGTAAGGAAAATATGTGCAAAAAAATATGTGAGAAAAATAAGTGCAAGAAAAATATCTTGCAACAATGGGCAATTTTTTATTTTTTATTTTTTTCTCCAAAAAAATGACTTTTTATTTCATTTTTTATTTTTTTCTGTTTTTTTACAATTTTGTTTTGAAAAAAAAAAAATTCTCATGGTCGCAAATGATTTTTCTTACACTTACTTTTCTCGCACTTATCTTTCTTGCTCATACTTTTCTTACATTTATTTTTCTGACCTTATGTCCCTCCCTAGAATATCCCTAACTCGCGCTTGATATCCCTATCAGGGATATCTTACTTGGTACGTAGTAACAGTATCCCGCTCTCTCAATAGCCTTCTTACTTTTCTCTCCAGTTTAAAATACCCTGATTTCAAATACTTTGATACTTCACTATTATTGTCGGCGGATCGTCTAGAAGAAGAAGAAGAAGGAGAAGAAAATAAAACTAGAGAAAGGGAAATAGAAGCAAGAAGAAATGAAGATAATAAAAAAATTAAGTAAATAATTTGAGATAAAATACAACGACAATTTATGAGAAATAACACAAAGTTGAGATTTAATTTAAGTGATAAAATTTCGAATCAAGCAAGAAATGTCTTCTCTGCGCAGCAAACAAATATTATTATTAATAAACTTAAAGCAATCTTAGATTACTTATTGATTATTTATACTAGATTTATGTAACTAATAAAAATTAATAATAATGTATTGTAAGATTTAAAATATGTGTAATGTAAGTGATGATCCACAAAGAGGAATTCCAAGCCCCTTTTATAAGCAAGGATACTTCTGAGGCACTTCAAATGTATATACAAGAGTAATAGTAACATGAAACAAAAGATCAAAGGAAATTAATTAAAACATACAACTTGAGGGTAAAAAAATGAAACAACAAATTAAACCTGTGAATAAGTAAATAACTTTCCCATCTTAAAGTTCCAAAGCAAGTAAATAATATAAGGAGTAACTAAATAAGTATGAGACCATGAGAACTGTGAGAAAAAATATCCTAAACAAGTATTATAATAAGATGTAAAAGTTTTAATTTAAACAAATAGAATTATTTTCACGCCAAAATTTATATAATCAATTTAATTCAGTTATAAAGAGAAATTAATTAATTGTTTTAACTACTTTAAGTAATTAAATAATTAATTTAATTGAAACAAATAATTAATTTAATTGTAACTTATTTAAAGTGAGAATTTAATATTCATATATTAAAATATGTGTTTTAAGTTAATTAGTAATTTTACTGACACAGTTAAGGGTCAAAAATGTGGCAACAGAACCCTTAAATATAAATACGATGATAATAATGAAGAGAGATAAAGTTAGATAAATAAGGACTTAAGGACAATGGACAATAGACAGAGTGGGACGAGGGAGGACAGAGGACAACAGAGGACAAAAGATAGAGTGAAATAAAAGAGAACATAGATTGTTACCTAATAATAATGAAGAGAGATAAAGTTAGATAAATAAGGACTTAAGGACAATGGACAATGGACAGAGTGGGACGAGGGAGGACAGAGGACGACAGAGGACAAAAGATAGAGTGAAATAAAAGAGAACAAAGACTGAGAGAAAGAAAAAGATGAGAAATGGGGAAAGTGTTGAGTAGTAAAAAGGAAGGAGTGAATTGCATTGCAGTCGTAGAGAACCTACTTGTTACCTGATAATAATGAAGAGAGATAAAGTTAGATAAATAAGGACTTAAGGACAATGGAAAAAGGACAGAGTGGGACAAGGGAGGACAGAGGACAACAGAGGACAAAAGATAGAGTGAAATAAAAGAGAGCAAAGACTGAGAGAAAGAAAAAGATGAGCAATGGGGAAAGTGTTGAGTAGTAAAAAGGAAGGAGTGAATGCCGACTCATAATTGAGCAGTCATTCTTAAATGTACTCAAGTTAGGGTATGCATATAAATGGTGATAAACAGTAATGCCTTAACAATGACAAAAGTATATATATATATATATAAATAACTTAAAGTATGAAATAACGGTATTCTGATAGTATCTCAACACCCACCCATTCTCAAGACGGCAATGATTTTAAATTAAGATTATTAAGAAATTCATGGTGCTTTACTCTTGGTAATGATTTAGTAAGGATATCTGCAATCATAAGATTAGTAGGGATATAATTGATGACTAATTCTTGATTATTGACTAGTTCACGTAGCCAACATACTTTAGTATTGATGTGTCTTGTACAATGTTGATATAAGGGATTTTGAGCACGATTTATAGCGCCTTGATTGTCACCATATAAGATGGTTGAATTAAGTGGGATTGAGAAATCATTAAATAATTCCTTTGCCCATAGTAAATCTTGTCCACATTTGGTCATGGCATAGTATTCTGATTTGGAGGTGGATAAGGAGATAGATTGCTGCTTGCAAGAACGCCAACTAATTAATCCCAAGTGGAAGACTAATGAACCAGAGGTTGATTTTGAGTCAGGAGACTTATTATAATCTGAGTCAGCAAATCCTGATAACGTGCCTAGTGAGAAATTTGTTACATTTCCTAGGGTCAAACCAAAGTTCTTGGTTAATTGAAGGTAACAAAGAATATGAAAGAATGCTACTATTTGCTCATCGGTAGGTTCATTAAGGTATTGAGAAAGAGAACTTGCTGCAAAAGCTATATCGGGATGTGTACATAGAACAAGATAGTTTAGTATACCAATAGATCTTCCATAATTAAAAAGATTGGTTAGTTTAGTGCTTTTATTGTTTGTGAATTGAGAGTTTGGAACAAGGGGAGTAGTGACTGTTCGACAGTTGGTATGATTGAATTCATTTAAAAAATTTTGTATGTAGAGTTGCTGAGTGAGGGTAACCGCTTGATTGGAACAATCCCTTACCACTTTCATTCCTAAGACCCAGTTCAAGTTTCCTTGATCGTCAATGTCGAAGGCTTGAGAGATTTTACTTTTGAAATCATTGATGGAGGAGCCACCAATAATAAAATCATCGACATGAATGAAGACATAACATGGCTGACTGGAGTCGCTGTTGAAAAATAGGCAGGGGTTGGCAAGTCTAGCTTTGAATCCAATGCTGGTGAAGAAATTAGCTAATTTATGATACCAGCAGCGTGGACTTTGCTTTAGTCCATACAGTGATTTTTTGAGATGAAGACAACCATTGGAATTTTGTGGGCTATATCCATTTGTAAATCAAAGATATATGTCTTCATCTAGATGACCATGAAGGAACGCTGATTTTATGTCCATCTGACAGAGATCCCAATCTTTATAGTCAGCAAGACCAAGTAAAAAGCAAAGAGTGGCAAGTTGTCCAGTTGGAGCATATGTTTCATTATATTCAATTCCTTCAATTTGAGAAAAACCTTGTGCACATAGTCTTGCTTTGTACTTGACAATATTTCCTTCAGAATCTGTTTTCTTTTTGAAGGTCCACATTGACCCTATTAAGTGATTATTAGAAGGAATAGAAGTTTCTTACCAAACCCTGTGATTATGGATACTGTCTAGCTCAGAGTTAATGGCTTTGACCCACTCGTCACTTTCAGAAGAATTAATAGCTTGATAGTAGTTTTGTGGAGTATGAAATGGGTTTACAATCATGCAGGCGACATTGGCTCTGCGTTTTGTGGACAGAATGTTTGAGGGATTGATTTCGTAGGATATCTCTTTCGAGGGTCTGGTATCTTCAGGTACGTAGGCATCATGTTTAAGAGTGGATTGATTGGGAGTAGTTTCTTCCATTTCAGGAATTTCATAAATAGGAGATGAGGGTTCTTGAACGGGATCAGTATTGGGTAATTCATTGCTTGTTGGATTGAAATTGAAGCTGATATAAAGAGTCAAGTCAGGGAATTGTAGGGCCTCAATTGATTCCCCTTTAGATATCTTGTGCGATAAAGTAAAAGTATTCAAAAATTTAACATTGTGAGTTGTAATTATTGAATCGGCTTCAGGAGAATAGATGCAATAATTAACATGCCCTTCACAATATCCCAAGAATATACCTTTTTCTCCACTCTTTTCAAACTTTCCCAAGCGTTTATGTTTTTGTAAGTTGTAGATGACTTCTGAGCCAAAGGGATGTAGATTAGTGAGAATTTTTGAATTCTTGTGCCAAAGTTCCCATGGGGTCTTGTTGTTCTCTAGGGCTGAGGACGGAAGGATATTAAGTAGGTAAGTGGCAGTGTTGACAGCTTCAGCCCACCAGTGCGAATCTAGACCAGATTCAATGAGTAAGCATTTTTATTTTTCAATTATTGAGCGATTTCCCCTCTCCGCAATGAGATTTTGCTGTAGAGTATAGGGGGAAGTATGAAAATGAACAATAACTTTCTTTTTGATATGATTTTTCATTGATGAATTGACAAATTCCCCTCTGTTGTCAGATACAATCTTCGCTCTAATTGATTCTCGACCAAAGTTTCAAAATTTTCAGATTTTAGTTGAAGTAATTGAACATGTCTGTATCGACAGTGGCCGTCAACTATTTGAAAGAAATAAGATTTTCCACCTTTAGATTCGGGAGTTATTGGACCGCACAGGTCCATGTGAATGACGTCAAGTGGGTTTTCAGGAGTTTGAAAAGTCCCAGAAAAAGGTAGTACATGAGCCTTGGCTAATGCACAAGTTTTACAAGAAAATTTAGAAAAGTTCAAACCTGGGAAAAGCTTCTCCATGGTTTGATTATTAGGGTGGCTGTAGTTATGATGAAGAAGTTTTAGCCTGTCCTCCCTTGAAGTAACACTATTAATGGAGTGTTGTAGTTGATTTTCAATTAAAGGAAAAGTAAGTATTCAACCCTCGGAAGAACACTCAACAAGAGTTGAATATTTATTTTTAATTTTGAATTTTCCTTTGTCGTTAATATTATACCAGCCATCTTTTAAGATATCAACTAGTGAAATGAGATGTGCTTTCACAGTAGGGAAATACAGTGCATTGTAAATACAAAAGTTATGTCCAAAAGTTGACAAAAATTGAGCTTTGCCTTATCCAAGGGCAGTTAGCTCACCACCATTAGCCATTGACAAAGAGGTTTTAGAGTTATGATAAGAGTTAAAGAAATTTTGGTTATTGAAGATCGAAAAGGAAGCGCCACTGTCCAAAATGGCGTGATTTTGTGGTAGATCATCGAAAACGGATAAAACTTTGTTGGAGCTGTCGCTGTTGCGGGTTTTCCCTTTCTTTCTTCCTTTTTAGGAATTCATCCCTCTTTTCTGGATAGAGTTGAAAACAGGATGACTCAGAGTGTGGTGCCAAAAGGTTGTGTTTTCCTTTTGTGCACAAAAGTTTTGTCTTGGTGTCCACTGCCAAGACATTACCAGTAGTCGTCAGTTTGAGCGCTTTTTGTCGAGTAATTTCAGTCTCAATATCTGAGAAAATGTTTTCAATAGTGGGCCTTTGATTTGTAATGTCGTACTTGCTCAAAATGATGGTTTCAGAAGTTTGGTAAGATTCAGGAAGTAAATTCAGAACATAGTTGCCCATAATATAAGAGAGTATGTTTTCTTTAAAAAGATAAGGAGCAACTTCTCTGAGGAGTTTCATTGTCCCTCTAAATTTGTTCATTGCCGCAAGTAGATTACTTTCAGTAAATTTAATTTTGAAAATTTGGCTTACAACAAATGAGCAATTTTGACTTGATTTGGAAGCGTAGTGATCTTTAATTCGTTTCCATAATTGAGCAGGCTCCACTAGATCATCATCCACTTTAAATTTATTCTGATTAGGTCTGTCCATGAACATCTTGATTATAGTATTAGTCTGCCTTTGACAAATGTTGAAAATATTTAATAGATCAGGATTGGTAGGTACAGGGCAATCCTCTGTTAAGAATTGATCCAGATTTTGTACAGTAAGCGCATATTTGATGTCCATTTTTGACGTAGTGTAGTTTTTGTCATTGAGCTTCTCGATACCTTTTATTTTGGAATAGTTAGATGTATCTTGAAGATATGAGAAGTATGGTACAGAGATTTGCTCAGCTGATGAAGCCATTCCCGGACTAGCTGTGTGCAATGAGGTAGGTGAAGAAGCAGCAGTGTTGATAGATAGAGGAGTTGCCAGTTTGGATTTAATGCAGGGGCGATGGGCCCATAACCCTGATAATAATGAAGAGAGATAAATTTAGATAAATAAGGACTTAAGGAAAATGGAAAATGGACAGAGTGGGACGAGGGAGGACAGAGGACGACAGAGGACAAAAGATAGAGTGAAATAAAAGAGAACAAAGATTGTTACCTGATAATATTGAAGAAAGATAAAATTAGATAAATAAGGACTTAAGGACAATGGACAATGGACAGAGTGGGACGAGGGAGGACAGAGGACGACAGAGGATAAAAGATAGAGTGAAATAAAAGAGAACAAAGACTGAGAGAAAGAAAAAGATGAGAAATGGGGAAAGTTTTGAGCAGTAAAAAGGAAGGAGTGAATTGCATTGAAGTCGTAGAGCACCTACTTGTTACCTGATAATAATGAAGAGAGATAAAGTTAGATAAATAAGGACTTAAGGACAATGGAAAATGGACAGAGTGGGACAAGGGAGGACAGAGGATGACAGAGGACAAAAGATAGAGTGAAATAAAAGAGAACAAAGACTGAGAAAAAGAAAAAGATGAGCAATGGGGAAAGTGTTGAGTAGTAAAAAGGAAGGATTGAATGCCGACTAAGAATTGAGCAGTCATTCTTAAATGTACTCAAGTTAGGGTATGCATATAAATGGTGATAAACAGTAATGCTTTAACAATGACCAAAGTATATATATATATATATAAATAACTTAAAGTATGAAATAACAGTATTCTGATAGTATCTCAACATACAAGAGCTTAGTGAGCGGATGCAAGCACTAAGAGCAGCAAGTCATTCAATACCATAAATATAAATACAAGACCTTAGTGAGCAGAGGCAAGCACTAAGAGCAGCGAGTCAATCAATACCTGGAGAAAGAGGAGTGTGACACAAAAGAAGGTTCAGAACAAATCAGATGTAGAAGGAGAGAAGGAAATACTCTACCTGTAGAGGCAAGAAACTCATCAAGGGAATAAGCACCCAAAAGGGTGGTCCTTATAAGAGCAAGAAATGAGCTTGCCTCAACAGGTAGATAATACAAGCACTGGGTACATCAGGTGAGTAAATACAAAGTTACTGCAGGAGGTGACATGATACATTGTTCAGGTAATGGATGAGCAAGGGATACAAGGTTACAATGAGGACTAGTGAAACTAAAGCAGGGTGATAAAAACAAAATAACAGTTCTAATATTAAGTATTATTCTAACACCCACCCAGGTTGTGAGGATCCAGGCAGGAGACCACAAGCTATGAGAAATTGAGAATGTTGGTTTTTAGGCAAGGATTTTGTTATAGAGTCAGCTAACATTTTAGTAGTAGGAGTATAGGGGACTATGATATTTCCAGCCAAGACTTGATCTTAAATCCAATTATAGTGAACTTCAATGTGTTTTGTCCAAGCTTGGATAATGGGGTTTTTAGTGAGGGCAATAGCACCTTGATTGTCACCAAAAATGGTGAGGGGACTAGGGATATTGATGCCAATAGATAAAAAAGGGATTGAAGCCAAATGGCTTCTTGAACAGCTGTAACACATGATTTATATTCAGCTTTGGAGGAGGAGAGGGCTACGTTGTGTTGTTTTTTAGATTTCCAAGAGATAGAGCTGCCCTTAAAGATGAAAAGGTAGCCAGAAGATGAGTGGCGCCTGGTGAGACATCTAACCCAGTCAGCATCTGCAAAGCCCAGGGGTAATGACAAGGAATAATTGCCAATAGGGAGAGGTGACTCAGAAGGCCCTTTAGTAGGGCGGAAAGTGATGGAATATTTCCAAGAACCAGATATGTATTGAAGGATGTGTTTTAACGCAATCCAATGATTGATACCAGGATTCTCAAGATGTTGAGATAATTGATTTATCACAAAAGACAGGTTGGGCCTAGTGCACTGAACAAGGTAATTTAGAGAACCAATTGCACTCCTGTAGTTGACATTAAGTTTTTGGAATTGTTCTATCTCGGAAGGAGAAGTAGGTGACAGCCTTTGGTGTGGAAACATAGGAGTAACCACAGGTTTACAGTCCAGCATGTCATAGGATTTCAGCAGGTTGTTACAGTATAATGATTAGGAAAGAGAAATAGATTTGTTTTTTAAATCACGAGTAATCTTCATTCCTAGGAAAAACTGTAAGATACTCAGGATGTCCATGTTATATCTTTTTGTGATGCTAGTTTTAAAAGAAGTCAAATCGGCTCCGAAAGTTTCTAGGTTGTCAACATGTAGGTAGACAAAAACAGGGTTTTTAGTGTTGTTAGATATAGAATATCGGATGGTAGTCTAGAAGAAGGAGAAGAAGATGGAAAGAACAGAGAGGAGGAGGAGTAAAAATAGGAAAAGGTTTAAAAGGTAGAGAAATAAAAAAATAATAAATAAATATAGTTATTTTAAAAAAAGAAGGCAACAAGAATTTCTTGGGATTTGACACAACAGTGAGGCTTATTAAATTATAATATATTTATTTAAAAAAAGTGTTACTTTCAATGCGTAGGCAAACACTGTAATTATTAAAAGACCTATTGCAACCTTAAATAATTTATTTATTTTTAACTTAGATTTATAATGCTAATAAAAATAAAACAAATGTACAATATTTAAAATTTTAGTTAAGTAGAGTGTATAATAAGTGATGGGTTAAAGGGGATTATCCAACGCCCTTTTATAGACCAAGGGACCCCTGAAGCTCCACAAATCAGTAAATACAAAATAGTAATAAGCTAAAACAAGAATATAAAAGAGTAGAAATGAAACATGGATATTAAGAGAAAAATATGAAACAATTAACTAAAACCTGTGAGTAATTAACCTTTTTCCCACCATGACTTCCCAAAACACTTAATTAAAGTAATTAGTAACCAAGTAAGTCTGAAACATGAGAACAATGAGTAAAATAATCCAAAACAGACATTATAGTGACATGTAAAGGGTTTAAGTAAAACAAATAGAATTATTTTCATGCCAAAAATTTATATAATAAATTCCATCCAGTTTAAAGAAATTTTAATTAATTGTTTTAACTATGTAATTCATTCAATAATTAGTTTAAATGAAACATATAATTAATATAATGATATTTTTAATTTAAAGTGGAGATTTTAATACTATGTTATTAAATAAGTGTTATAATTTATTTAGTAATTTTTCCTGACACAATTAAAGGTCAAAAGAAGCGCCAAATATTATTATTTAACAATATATGAAGTTTTATTTAATATATAAATTTAATTAATTAATTTAATTACATTATAAGTCAATTTTACATAAATAATTATAATATATGTTTGTAATTAATTAATTATTAATTTATAATTATTAAATACATAAAGATGCGCAATTATTTGTAGAATATATAATATATTATGCTTAATTTGAATGTATAAAAAATTTATATAACAATAAAATTAATATAACACTTATATTTAATAAGATACTTATATAATTTATTATGCAATAAAATATTAATTTATATACATAAAATACAATTCTTACGCCCTCTTTCAGGTCCAATAAATTAACATATCATTTACTGGGCTCCTGGTATAGCCTGGCTGACATAAAAAAACAAGGATCAGCCGCCAAAGGGGAGAATCCTATAGAGGAGAAGAATGAATTGATTTCCTTGGACCAGCATCTAGGGGATTTTTTTAGTCCATAGATGGGTTTTTTTAGTTTGAGGACAGGATGAGAAGTGGAAGGGGGAGGAATGACACCAGGGGGTAGTTTCATCTAGATGTCTTCCTCCAGAGAGCCATGGAGAAAAGTGCCTTTGACATCCATATGTTCCATGGAGTATTTGCGTTCAGCAGCAAGTGCAATGAGGGTGCAAAAGGTAGTGAGTCTACCAGTGGGAGAGTCGGTGTCAAAGTAATCAATACCTGGTTGTTGAGCAAATCCCTGGGTGCACAACCTAGCTTTAAATTTGGAGATACCTCCACTTCGATTTTATTTGACTTGGAAGACCCAAGTGGCTCTTATAGGTTTAATGTCAGGGGGTAACTAACAAATGTACCAGACTTGATGATTTTCCATGTTGGAGAGCTCATTATCAATGGAGGAGGACCAAGATTAAGTTTTGATACAAGTGATGGCTTCTTTGAAATTTTGAGGGATGGGTACCTCAGAAGCCAGGGGTGCCAAACAAGAGTTAAAGGCTCGATTAGGAGGCCTTCAAGTTCTGGGATAATTAACAATGTTTTCAGGGGAGATTTCAAAGGAGATATTTCTAGGAGTGGGAAGGTCAGCAGAAATTTATTCATGACGCTGAGAGAAAGGAATTCGAGTGGATCTCAGTTCATTTGCTAAGGTTTTAGAGTCGGATGAAGAAGACTTGGCATTTGAGTCATTGGAGTCATAATTTTCAGAGGCGGACTGGGATGAGAGTACATTTACAGGGTACTCAGGACATGCAGAGGTTAATAAAGCATCATTGGAAATGGAGGGATATGGTAAGACTACTTGTTTGCTCAAATGCAGTTTAGAGTAAGGAAAATCAGACTCTTTAAAGACTACACTGGGGTTATAAGAGACAAGGTGGGTCTTAGGATCCAACAAGCAATAGGAACTTTATTTATCATCATATCCAATGAGAATCAGTTGTTTTGAAGTAGAGTCAAACTTTCCTTTCCGAAGATTCTTTGGGACATAAGCATATGCACTACAGCCAAACGAGCAAAGGTGAGAGAGTTTAGGGGGAGCGTTGAACAGAATTTCAAAGGGGGTTTTAGAGTTTTGAGTGGTTTTAGGAGTTCTGTTATATAAGTAAACAGTGGTGACTACTGCTTCCGCCCATAGTTCAGGGGGTAAATTAGCTTGAAACAGAAGAGCCTTAGCCTTCTCTGTAGTGGTGCAATTACCCCTTTCAGCAACAGGGTTTTGTTGAGGGGTATAAGGGGACGTGACATGCATTGAGATGCCTTCAGAATAAAGGAAGGATAGTAACTGATGGTTACAGAATTCACCACCACTGTTGTAGACAATCCTATAGTACTAGCTATAGGCCTTGACCAAGGGAGTTGGAGAAAATCCAGATAGAAAATCCCCTGTCCCTTTAGAAAAATATAATTGAGATTTACCTGCTACAGTAAATTGGTTCCTGTTGTTAAAAGCCCCTTTTTCAATACACTTGACTGCTTGATAAGCCAAGAAAGTAGTCTCCAGACAGACTACCAAACCAAAGAACTGAAATGTAGACCAATGTCCACACCAGAGAAAGAAATGATTCTTGATGCAGGTTGCAAATTCACACCAGAGACAGCAATAATACTTGTTATAGCTTGCAAGACTACACCAGAGAAAACAGTTTCCAAAGTTGAGTTAAATGAAGAACTAACCTTGAAACAAACACAGCCAATTGTGGCCAAAAAAACAGTGAAAACTGAGTGAGGAACAAGGATATCACCTCCGGATGGTTTTATGATGATTATGGTTGCTCCAAACTGTCTCATTTACTATATACGCACAGACCACTATCTAAGAGCCCATTCACACCAACAAATTTGGCGTTTCTGAGCACCAAATTGCATAAAACCCCTCTAGAAACGCTTCTCAGCCTTATAGCACCAAGACGGGCGGTCCGCCTGAGGCGGCAGGACCGCCCTGAAGCCAGAAAACCACCAAAAACCACCAAAAACACCCAAGATACTTAGAAAAATAAACTAACACTACTAAAACCTTTAAAACACATAATTAAGCTACAACAACCTTGAGACATGAAAAGTAGAGAAAAATTATCCCATTCAAATGGTACTAAGCACTTAACCCTAAGACCTAAGTTTAGCCCATAAAATGTGAAAAACAAAATTAAACAGCTATCTTTTAAAATGAAAAATGAGAAATAATCCCTTAAATACTTAAAATCTGAAAAATGTCATTAAGACATAAAATATAGAGAAAAACCGGGGCTATCCAATAGAAATACCCACATCCCCCCAGTCCAAATATTCTTCATATAATTCCAGAAAAACACCCAATTATGAAACAATGCCATTTAAGATATATCAAAACAACGCTAAACAGACCAACAAAGGGCTCCACTAATGTTTGAAGACCACACCATCATTAACAAGATTGGAAATTTTTTAGTTAAGAATATTTTCAATAAATTTTTTGAACTGGTCAAAGGTGGAAAAGGTTTCACTCTTATTTTTAAGTAGATAAATGAAGCAATATGATGTTTAGATGTAAGTAAGCTGGTAGTAATAAAGATTACCTCCTATGGAGGGAGGGGATATTTTTCCACTTAATTCCTTTTTTATGTACTTAAGAGGATGATATGCTTTGAGTAAAGTTCCTTTAAAAGGTAACTGATGATTCTTTGCATGGAAACAGATCAAGAAAATTTGTATAGGACAAGAAGTAGTGTAAGATATAAGGTTTTGAGAGCTTAGTTCACTCATGAATTTCTCACTTGGGTGCCCTAATATGTTGTGTCAAAGGGTGTATGAATAAGTGTTGGATAACAAAGAGACTGAGGGAGAAAATGTACCTTGGCAGTTTTGGAAAGAAGTAATGACCAGGAGATTGTTTTTGATAATGCCAGACAGAACCAGTGACAATTTTGACTCTACAAGGAAGGAGGAGTCTTTGATGTTAACTTGAAGATCTGGGACAATGAATCTTAAGGCTGTAATGCTAATAAGTTTGACTTTAAGTCTCGGTACAAAGAGGCAATTGGGTAGCAATAATTTGGTGTGATTGGAGACAATGGAGATGTTCCCAGAACCTTTTCAAGGGATGGTAGAGTCATCACCAAATGCAATGGATGTGGAGAGTGATGTGAAATCAGTGAATAGATCTTTGGAATGGATCATGTGGCGGTTGGCACCACTGTCAAAAACAAAGATATCTTTATTTCAGGAGGCAAAAGCAGATAGGCAAACTGGTGAGGAAGGTTTAACTGAAGGAATGTGGATGGCTAAATTAGCCTTGGAAGCGTCGGATTTCTTGGAACAAGGATGCGGATGAAGCTGAAAGCATTCTTTTTCAGAATGTTTGGTTTTAGGGTTATGTTTCCCATTGGAACAGAACTCATAGTTTTGCTTGTCAGTGGCTTTAAGAGCCTTTGGTTGGGACGATTCAGGGAGAATGTCAGTGTGTTCCATTTTTAGATCATTGAGTGCAGTAATTATCTTGTTGATGGTGAAAGATTCAGACCAAGCTCGGGTGTTGGAGGTAAGGGATTCACAAAAGGCATGAAACTCATTTGGCAGGCAGTATAAAAAATAGGAGGCACAAAGGTGCTCCTTCATCTCAATTTTAACAGTGCCTAACTCAGATTCCAGAGTTTTAATCAGTTGGATGTATTAATTAATGTCACAGGATATGCAAAAAGAGCAAATTTCTGAAAGACACACATTTGATTGGTCTCACTGGATCACAAGTAAGTCTCAGACAATTTTGACCAAATTAAGACTGGATTGTTTTCAGTTTCTGAATTAATAAAACTGGACAGGTGATCAGGGTCCATAAATTGGGTGATTTACCCAGATGCTTTCATGACTCTAATATGATAGTTTTCAACCTTAGAATTGTTGGTAGTAGGAGCAGGGACATTGTGAATAACAATGTTGTACAGGTTCTGCTGTTGGAAGAGACTCTTCATACAGAAGAACTATAGTTGATAATTGTCTTTGGTCAGAAGGGGAATGCTGACAATGGCTGGGACTTCAGTGGTCTGCATGATAATGTGTAGGTAGTGAAAGACAAGTGTGTGGAATTATGCCAGATAGACACCTGGTCTCATAATCTGTGGCAACAGAACCCTTAAATATAAATACGAGAGCTTAGTGAGTGGAGTCAAGCACTAAGAGCAGCGAGTCAATCAATACCTGGAGAAAGAGGAGTGAGAAACAAGAGAAGGTTCAGAAAAAATCAGGTGTAGAAGGAGAGAAAGAAATACTCTACCTGTAGAGGCAAGAAACTTGTCAAGGGAATAAGCAACCAAAAGGGTGGTCCTTATAAGAGCAAGAAAGGAGCTTGCCTCAACAGGTAGATAATACAAGCACTGGGTACAGCAGGTGAGTAAATAAAAAGTTTCTGTAGGAGGTGAAATGATAAATTGTTCAGGTAATGGATGAGCAAGGGATACAAGGTTACAATGGGCAATAGTGAGACTAAAGCAGGGTGATAAAAACAAAATAACAGTTCTAATATTAAGTATTATTCTAACAAAAAAAGCGCCCAATATTCATGGATAATATTATATGATGAGTTGAATTTAATATCTAAGTTATATTAATTTATTTATAGTTCCATTATAAGTTAAATATAATTAAGCTTATAATATCATAATTAATTTAATTAATTTTTTAGAAATATTAAATACATATAAATACGCCATGTTTTATAGAATATAATTTTTGTTTATGTAATAAAAACTTATTTAATAATTAAATTAAATATAGTAATTATTTTATTTATTCATAAAATATTCATAATTTAATTTAATAAAACAATATATTGTAACTACAAAATGTTATCCCCTTATGTCAGGGGCCCTTTTGTCTAGAAGATTTATTCAAAGATTTTATGAGGGTTCTAAGTGGTTCAATGGACTTTCAAAAGCAAGGTACGTATTTTCTTAATCTATTTGATTATTTTACTCAAATTATAAAAGGTGATTTTAAATATTATTATAATTTATATCTTTAGAATTACGGTAATGTAACTACTAATTTTTATAAATAATAGTAATAAATTTGTTTTAACTAATGTGTTATAAAAATTTTTAAGTAAGTAAGGAATGAATAAAAAGTACAAAAAGGAAGGGCCTTTTATAGGAAAAATGTAAGAAATAAAACACGGAATTAACACCACCTGATACAAAGGTGTGAGAGAAAAAAAACTAAATAAAGAGGGTATTTGAAATACTAAAAGCTATACTAAATAGTATGTCAAGAGAGATATCAATTTTATTTGAACTAAAACTTGAGTTCCCTTAGATTGTCACATTTAATAAAAAATATTTGATTTAAAATGTAGATTCAATGGAATTTTAAATTTATTAATAAAGGAATTTGAATTTTTTTCAGATTTTTGTTATATTTTAGTACTATTTTTATTCCCTCTCATCTGTATTATTGAGCACAGTGTTAGGGAGTAAAATATGTATGGGAAAAGTACTTAACTTTATTAATTATCTACATTACTTAGTGTACTTAGCTAGTTAGTTGTAAGTAATACATAAGTAGTTAATAAATAATTAATTATTAATAAGGATTTAAAAAGTGTGGATTCACATCAGTAAGATAATCAATTATTTTACTGGTTAAGTCTAGTAGCCTGGCTGAAACCTTACATGATTTCAGTAATTTATTATATAAATTACTGGGCTCCTGAGATATCCTGACTGAAACTCCCTCACTCTAAAAAACAGTAAAAAAATTCTAATATTCTTTCTTTTTATACTTTTTTAACAGAGAAGCAATATTTGAAATTTCTTTTCCAGGTATCCATGCATCATGTTCAGATGATTTGTTCTTATATCTCAAAAAATATTCAATACCTCTCTCAGAAGTGATAATTCTATCATTGAGAATTTTATAAATTTCTCAAGTTTCAGTGACTTCCTGAGGGTTTTTCTTAGGTCTTTGCCTTCTTTTGGGAAATAAATCACTGTTGGAAGTATAAGGTTTAAGTAAGGAAATGGGGAAAACAGGGTGTTTTCTATCATATGGAGAATACAATACAACTTCTACAGCATTATCTCCTACCATTCTTTTAAAAACAAAAGGTCACAATGTAGAATCTTTTAATTTTTTATTGCCTTGTAAATTGAAATGCACAGTAGATATCAAAACTTCATCACCCTTGTTAGATGTGTATTCTTTATGGGATTTATCCTATCTTTTCTTTTCATATTCAAATGCTTTATCAATACAGCTTTTAGCATGTTTTCTGCATATCTGTTGCGTTTGAATAAAAGATTTTACACCAGGGTGTAGATCCAACTTAGGTAATTTATTATTGAGAATTTGAGCTGGAGTGTTTTGGACATAACCTAACCAAAGATCAAAAGGCTTTTTCTCTGTGACAGAATGAAAAGTGCTATTATATGCAAATTCAAGGCCTGGTAATAGAGTAATCCAGTCATGAGAAAATATTTCATTTTCTTTATATTATAATCCAAAGGCACAATACCTTCTAATCATATCTTATAGGGTTTGAATCATTCTTTCAGCTAGACCATCAGTCTGAAGATTGTGAGCTGGATTCAATTTTAACTCACAGCATCAAATATCTATCAAAGATGAACAAAATTCATATGTAAATTTTGGGTCTCTATCAGAGATAATGGATTTAGGAAATCCAACAAAATTAAGCATTTAAATCCACCATAAGAAAGCTAATTCTTTTGTGGATACATCTTTGTGGGTGGGAATAAATTTGCACATCTTGGTGAACCTAAGCACTATTACTGTAAATGGGTCTTTTAGGTCTAGAAGGTTTTTAACAGAGCTTCAACGGCGGTGATAGTGGAATTTTAGGATTTCAAAGTTTAAAGTACATATATCTATATTTTTATTTGTTTTACTAAAATTCAAGAGGTTAATTTTTTAATTATTATTATAATTAATGAGTTAGAAATATGTAACTTTAACTACTAAAAACAATAATAAATAGTAATAAATAAGTAAGTGTAATCAATGTTTTGATAATATAAGTAAGTAATGAATGAATCCAAAACAACCAGAAAGGGAGGCCTTATATAGGCAAAGGAGAAACAAAGCACGGTGTTAAAATCCTAAATACAGTAGTATGAGAGAAGAAAATAATATTTCAGAAAAAATATTTTCAAATAATAAGGTTGTTCCAAAAAGAAGGTATCACAAAAGTGTATTTACTGTATATGACAGAAAAAAATTAATTTATTTAAAATTTACTGTAAATTTCAATTCTAAATAAGTAATTTGGATTTTTTTGTGTATATTTATTTTTATTTGAATATTAAATTTTTATTTTAATTTAAAATTTATTTTAATATTAATTTTTACTTCTTTTAACCTGTCATTGAGCACAGTGTTAGAAAACAAAAATATAAGGGACATTTGAATATTAATTTTAATAATTCACTAACTTTACCCTTTTGTAATTAGTTAATTTATTATAGGTAAATTTAATGTAAATATATTATAATTAATAAAAATTAAATTAATAAGGTGTGGCTTCATCCCAGTAAATAATTAATTATTTTACTGGGTAAGTCTAGCAGCCTGGCTGACAATTACCCAACAACAGTTATAAATGTCTTTACCTGCTACAGGAAGACCAGTGACAAAATCCATGTTAATGATTTGCCAAGGAGCATCAGGTGCTTCAATATGTTGTAAAAATCCTTCTCTTTTACCTTTCAGTCTTTTAGATTTTTGACAAGAATCACAAGATTCAACATATAATTTAGTGTCTTCAGACATATTAGTCCACCAAGCAGTGTTTTTAATTCTGATCATGTTTTTCTCAATATCAAAATGTCCTGCTAATATGTCATCATGAAAAAGTTTTAAGATTGTTTCTTTCATGGAAGGAGGAATAACAATGTCATTGGTAAGTTTTCTTCTGTAATGAATATAACCATTTTCAATGGAAAATTTTCCCTTACTCAAAGCACTCTGGTACTTTGGAGGAAGAGTTTTTATCAATGATTTAATAGAAGCATTCTTTGGATCATTCAACATTGTAACTAATTTGTTTAAATCAGAATATTTTTCATATGAATCCAGAATTAATTTTAACAGTTCTTCTTCCAGATTAACTATATATATACCATGTACATGAACAGTATCACTTTCTGGCACATAGGCAGGATTGGAGTCATTATTTGGCAGAGGAAACCTTGAAAGAATATCAACATTGGAGTGAAAATTACCAGCTCTATGGATAATTGTCATTCTTACTCTGTACTCCTGAACAGCAAGTTGCCACCTAAAAATATGTCTATTTGGTGTCTTTAGGTTCAAGAGGGATTTGACAGCACTAAAGTCAGTTACCAATTCAAATATTTGGTCATCTAAGTAATAGTGGAGCATCTCAAGAGCCCAAACAACTTCTAAACACTCTTATTGAGTGGCACCATATTTCAATTCACTATTTCTCAAGGTTCTTGAAATATAAAAAATTATAACCTCTGAGGATTTATCATTAATAATTTGTTTTTGGTGAAGGGCAGCACCCAGTACAACAAAGCTAGCATGTGTGTAAAGACAAAAAGTTTTCTGAAATCTGGAAGAGCTAAGATAGGGGCTGTAATTAAACAATTTTTCAATGTATCAAAAGCTTTTTGACAGTCATTATTCCAGATAAAGACAACATCCTTTTTGGTCAGCTTGGTAAGAGGGAAGGCTATGACCTGATAATTTTTAATATATTGTCTATAATAGCCACATATACCCAAAAAAACTTTGGATTTCTCTTACAGAAGTTGGTGCTTTTATATTTTGAATTGCAGCAACTTTATTCTGGTCTACACAAATTTGTAAGCCTGACACAACATGGCAAAGGACTTTCAAGGATTGAAAACCAAATTTACACTTTTTCAAGGACAATGTCATATTAATGTCATCCAATTTTTGTAAAACTCTATTTAAGTGAATCATATGTTCATCAAAAGTTTTAGAAAATACTATAATGTCATCAATATACACCATGAGCTATCCTTCCATTATTTCCTGATTGAAAGTGTTATCCATTACTTTCTGAAAAACTGAAGGAGCATTTTTTGGGCTAAATGGCATCCTAACATACTTATATGTTCCCATATGAGTAGCAATAAGCAAGAAATTTTGTGAATTTTTCTCAACAAGCATTTGATGATAAACTTTATTACCATCCAGACAACTAATAAATTTTTCACCTTGAAAGGTAGCAAGTATTGAATTAATTCTGGGTAAAGGATAAATATCATCAACATTTTAAGTGTTTAATGCTCTATAATACCCACCTAATCTATATTTATCTTTTCATAAGAAATCAAAACTAGCAAGATGACACAATATCATGGGGTGACATCCATCTTTTCAATGATATTTATTTATAATAAGGTGTAAATATTATCTTCAATATCCTTTCTCTTCGTTGGAGAAGCAGGATATGGGTTTTCCTTAAGACTAGGAGGAATATCATTCAAATTACAGGATAAAGTAATTTTCATTTCATCCTTAAAAATTCTTAAGATATGAGAACCATGAGCAAAATCCATAGGGAAAAATTTATTTAAGGCTATTATCAAATCTTTCTGATCAGCTGTTAATTGATCACCAAATGAGGCTGTTTAAATCTTGGACAATAATTCATCAATTTCCTCTGTTTTTCTGCCTTTACATTGGATCAAACAGTGAAAAGATTTCAACAACGGTACAGAATGCTTCTTAAAAAAGAATTTTTAAATTTTCTTTTACCATTCAAACCCAAGGTAAAACAATTGTTTTCAGGATCCAACTTAATGAAAAACATTGTTAAAATGTAATTTCCCATGATAAACCAATTGCTTAAATTTTCATTTTTCATCACAACAAATTAAAAAATAGCTCTGAAAAAACCATCATTATATTTAAAGAATACAGTGGTTTTGTATTTGCAAATGGGACATAACACAGAACCATAACCTTTCCATTTTTCAGATGTTATAGGTAATAATTTTCATTGATAATATTTATCCACAGAAGCTAGTGCTTTCTCAGAAAATACACTCCCTCCAGCACCAGAGTCAAGAATAACCTCATCATTTTTACCATTTATGATAACTGGAGCTCTCAAAGTTGATATTAAAATAGAACTGTCAGTAATATCTCTAATTACTTCAGCTTTTTTTACAGAAGATAAGTCAATATTACAATTGTCAGACCAATTATCTAAATATTGGATATCCTTTTCCAAAACTAGAACTTCCTGAGGAGACTCATGGTCATAAGAGATATTGCTATTAAAGTCACTGGAGGAATCATCAAGATAAGCTTGATTATTTTCAGATTCCTCAGTTTTTTCAACAAGATGAATTTTCTTGTCACAAATATATCATTTCTGCCATGGTTTGTGACATTTAAAACAAGTGTTTGTTGCATATTTCTTTGGTGAAACTGGGGCAGAAGGTCTACCAGTTTTGTCTGGAAGTTTTGTGGAAGGCTTTTTCTGGTCATGATAAGATTTAACAGGATAATTCCTTGGTTCATATATATGATTTAGTAGGACTTTATTACAGATATTAATAAAGGAAGAATTCTCTCTCACATTCTCAGTCCTTTCCACAATCAAATCTAACAGAGAATTTTTTAATTTGTAGAGAATTTTATCTCTGCAAACATCATAATATATTTTAGGATCCATGGCTCTAAGAATTTTTGTAATTTTCATAAGGAAAACAATAGGTTTTTCATGAAAGGAGAACAAATATTAAGCATTCTCATATAATCTCTTCTGGGAAAGCCTAAATTTGGAACCACCAAATTGATTTTAAATTAATATTTTCCATTCTTTCCAAGTATAATGTTGATTTTCAAGTAAGACAGATTCATACCACATTAAAGCTACATTAGAAAATAAAGAAATTAATTTAGAGACTATTTCTTCATCTGGTAATTTATAAGAGTTTTTTCAGATTATAAATTCTCTGAACAAAGTGTTTCCAGTCAGATGAAGAGTCACCATCAAAAGTGGGATATTGATCCAGTTTAGACCAATTTTTCTGGCTACTGGGATGGTTTATCTTTTGATTTGAATTATTTAACATTAATAATTCTTGAAGTTTAGCCAGGTTATTCAGAAATTTCATTATTTACAGAAACAGCTGGTTCATGACCATTAAAAGATTTTTTGCTAGTAGCAAAATATTTTACAGACTCATTGTAAGTTTTTTTAATGGTTGAAATATGGGGAAGAAAAGAGCTGCTTTATTTAGGCGCCTTTCCTTTATTTTTATGTAACTTATGGGAAGCATATTCATTTGCACCATAATTATTGACAGCTAAGGCTGAGAATTTTTCCTGTAAGTCAGACAAAGAATTTCTTATCCTTGAAATTTCAGACATCTGGTCATTTATTTTTGCAAGTGATAAAACATTTCTGTCCTCAAAAACTGGGTATTTGGTACTCAGAGCTTGAAAATCATTTTTCAGCTTTTTCAACTCATTGTTTAGAGACTTAATTTCACTTTTCAATGAATAATTATCTTCAATAAGGGGTTTTAACTAACTCAAAGTTCTATGCAGATGAATATTTTTATCTGAGATAGTACTATGATCACTTCTTATTTGTTTTTGTCGTCTAAGAACAATATTCACAGTTTCTTTGATTTTAAAATAGGCTGTATCTTGCACAGAAGAGCTCACTTTACAATGTAAGTGCAAATTATTCAATCTATCACTCTCATGTACTAATACATCTCTCAAATTTTTGTCTTTAATAAAATTAAAATCAAGTGTATCTTTCAATATATCCACAGAAGTTTTCTCAAGCAAGGTATATACTTCAGGTAAAAAAGAATAATTTTTAATTGCAAGAGAAGGATTAATTAAAGAATTAGAGGTTAGATTTAAAGTTTCATCAAATGATAATTTACTAATTACATCATTAGGGCTAATAATTAAAGAAGTTGTCTCTTTATGGGTTTAACTGTTCTCTCATAATTATACACAATATAACTTGTGGGAGAAGATTTGTTATTATACATACCAACATGTTTATCATACAAGTTACTTACCATGGCAAGGCAGGAGATTTCCCCTGTGCCTTCTTTCTTCTGCCTTCCTGATAAGGATGGGCCTGAGGCTATTGATGGTATATTTGTGTCCTGGATGGGCAAGGGTGTTGAGCTTCTGGATGCTGAACATTCCGTTGGTAATGGCTCATCAGATAGTTCCATTTAAAATGTTCCACTTTTAGAGTGCTTTGACTTTGAGTGAAAGAGCTGGGTGCCTGATGTGGCTGAGGCTGAGAAGCTGGGAAAGGAGGAGGTTGAACCTGCCTGTGATTTAAGAGCTCCTGCATCTGTTTCCAAAGTGTGTCTACTCTTGTCTTGTACTTCATGATTTCTGCCTTCAGTTCTTTTATATGGCTAGAAAGATTGTTTATTTGTTGCGTCAGAGGGATCTTTTTTATATTTTATACCCTTTAGAGGATTTTCCTGATTGATTTGAGGCTTTTCTTCTTTCAAAGTAGTTTGGTGAAGGGGGTTTGCCACTTCTCCTGATATTTCTATGTTGTGAGGAGTAAAAAGATTTTTTTTAGCTGAAGAATTCTTGTAAGTTAATTTTGAAGAACTTACAGATTCATTATCAACATCCACATCAATTTCATCAACATGAATATTATCCATGCTGTTTGCCAAACCACTGGACATGAAACTGTGAATAAAAAATCAAATGGATTTTAATGATTTAAATTTATGTTTTCAATCAAAAAAAATTAAATTATTTCTTAAAGAAAAAATTTTAAATTTTATTCAAAAAATTAATTAATTAACAATAAAAATGTAATACAAATAATATGTAATTAAAAATGATATTATTAAGAAAATAACAATAATTATTAAGGGACCAACCCAAAAAAATTTAATAAGCCAACCAAAAAATCATAAATACCAAAAAATGTATTGGTAATATTGGGACTAAGCACTGAGTACTATTATGGTCAACCAATAAATCAAAAAAAATTTTAATAAAAATTAAGATAATAATTTATTAAAAATTCTGATGATCTTCTAGGACCAAGAGTACAACTCTATTATGGTCAACTAGGAAAAAATTAAAAAAAAGATCACTTCACTCAGTAATTCAGCAATTAAGCTAATAACAATGTTGTTGCAATACAAAATTAATGATATATTTGAGAGGTACAAAGGTTTATTTAATATAGTGATCAAGAAATCACTTTGAAATATATAAAATTTAATCAAATATAAACCAAATAGGTTGAGCCCAAGTTTGAAACATGGTGTAGACAATCCTTTAGTACTAGCTATAGGCCTTGACCAAGGGAGTTGGAATAAAACCAGAAAGAATAACCCCTGTCCCTTTAGAAAAACAAGTGAGATTTACCTGTTGCAGCAAATTGGAGATCTGTTTGCTAGACCCTCTAATTAAACACACTTGACCCCTTTAAAAGTGAAGATAATAGTCCCCAACAGACTACCAGAAAGAGTTGAAATGAACAGTAATATATGCCAACAAAACACAAGCCAATGAGACAGTGAGGAACAGAGAGGCAATGAGTAAAGAGATAAGATCCTCTCCTAAAAATCTTCCCACACATGCATCATAAAGCCAGTGCACAGACCACCCTGACCAATTCCCTGCCCAAAATCCAGCTTTCCCAGCCTTTTTCATGCATAAAAATGCATTTTAGCACTTCCCCAGCTCCCAGGCAGCCAGGCCGCTTGGAGCGGCTCCTCTTAGGAGTGGGTGGGCTGCCTCTAGGCCCTAAAACACCCATACAACTAATAAAAACCTTAAAAACCCTAAAAACCCATAACTTCACTAATAAACAAGATAAACACACATATAACATACCAAAATGAAAATAAAATAAAGGAAAACAAGATGAAACATAATAAGTGACCCTAGCTTAAGCCTAAATAAGCACCACTAAGCAATAAACATCCAATAAATACCAATAATAACACCATAACTACCCTATAAAACAAGGTAACCACCCATAAGGGATACCAAAATGAAGAGAAAAGAAAGGACATTAAGCTGAGACATAATAAGTGACCCTAGCTTAAGCCTCCATAAACACTACTAACTATCTCCTAAATATGAAAAAATCCACTAATAACACCATAACCCCAATAACATCCTACATACCAAATACCCCAACATATGCACTCCAAAGGCCTACCCAGGTTTGGATCATCACATCCTCCCTTCAATCAAGAATTTCCCCATTCTTCCTTCCCCAAAACCATGCTTGAACACCTATCCAGAATCTTTACAAACAGCCCATTTCTCTCTTCCACCAGATCCTATTCCATCCTAAGTGAACTTCTGAACCAGCAATCCAAGCTTCTTCTTTAAAACTTCTCTCACACCATGCCTTTAAATTAAATCTATCTCTTTGAAAAGAATCTCTTTCTTCTGTTCCTGAATTCTGACTCTGGCTGTACCAGCCTCCAACAATCACAACGGGGAATCTGGGGGTGAACTGCTAGCAGTTCCCTCTATTTGAAACTATCAGGAATTTGTCAGGAAACTGTTGGGAAACCATCCTGAAACTGTCAGAAAGATGTTTTTAAATCTGATGAATAAACATTGAAAAAATAAACTGTCACAGATTGAATCCAGAACAATCCCTCCTTAAGCAGAGCTTAAGAACCACATTGAACATCAGTTAATCTCAGGTTTGGCAGAAGGTTGAACAACATCACTTAGCATACCTTAATATTCAAATATTAAACTTGAATATATGTTGCATGTATGATATAGATGCATATGCATTTGAATTTGCATGGTGGATACTTATTGCATGCTAAAAATTGATGTGAAATGCCTATCCAAAGTGTATGCATAATGACTATGAAGAATAAATATGCATAAAAAATATGCATAGTGATTATGCATAAAAAATATGCATATTGAATATGCATAAAAATATGCATATTGAATATGCATAAAAAATATGCATATTGAATATGCAAAAAAAAGGTGCATATATGTATATGAATAAAATATATTAGTATGCATATAAATCTGTATAATGGATATGCATATGAATATGCATAAATATGCACAATGATTGAAAAATGCAAAAAAATGATGCTTAACGAGAATATTTTATGCATAAATAGAAATGTGCAATATGAGTTCATATTGCATACAGATAACACTGGCAAACCATTTTGACCAAAACTCATACTAAATTTTCATTCTGGACTAAAGGTGTGAGGGAAGGAAGAAAAACAGTCCGACGTTAGAAAAATGCTACATGCACTCATTTTGTAGCAGAGCAAATGAGAAGTGCTGAATTATGGTTGGTGCCCATAATTTAGTATGATATCATAATTATTTTAACAATTTCTTAATAATTAATGGGTTTTAATACAAAAACAGGTTGTATTTTTTGTGGGATAATGGATATGATAAGGTCTTTTGTAAAAAAAACTTATATTGTTTAGAAATATTCCTGAATCAGATGTGGGATAATCACTACAAAAAATTGTAGCACTGTGGGCAATAAAATATATGCACAAGCAGTAAAGAAAGACTGAGTGAACCCTTTTTGTGCAGTGGGAATCATTAGAGTGGAATTGTGGATGAAAAATATAATTCATTATTACCATTTTATTTAATCAAAAAATTTATAATATTAAAAAGAACTATTGATTAATTGGTATTTGACCTTTGTGCCTCACTCATATTTATCATTTGATTGATTTTTGTCACCATTATGTTATTAATATTATAAGTATAGCAAAAACTCGTGTGCCCAACGCATACTGGGTGATGTTACACCTTTTATAATATTATTAAATAAAGGTAAAAAAATATGAAAATGATTTGTTTTACAAAAAATAAATTAATATCCAAAAGCAATATGAGGGATATGAAGGTAAAATTAAAGGGATCAAATATGAAATAAAAAATTAAAGTAAAATTCCTGCCATCAAGAGCAAGTAGACATGGTGGGGTGAACGCCCACCAGTGGCACTAAACTTGGACTATAATTTCTTTTTTGTAAAAATAAAAAAAAATCCACTTGAGCTTTACCAAAACTTCAGGATGACAATTTTGCCATATCAAACAACTTCTAGTTCAATTATTTAAGAAAAATTCATTTTCAATGCAATAGAGAGAATTGATCACATAAGACTGCATGTGACCAAAAGTGTCTAGCACAAGTTCGGCCGAACTTGTGCTGGACACTTTTATGATGGAGGGTAGCTAGGGTGGAATTTTCTTCAGTTCATCTGGTATTTCTTATAAACATGTCCACTGG